>CM029606.1:49050847-49220251 GCA_017311375.1 Mytilus coruscus | reverse complement strand
ACAACCTCATTGATGGTCTGATTGTGAAACGGTAATTGGACTACTAAGATTATTCGACAATCGAGGACCTCTCGCGAAAGAAAAGATTTTACGAAATGCAAACAAATTCTAAAGTCACTTTTAAAGTTATACCTACATGTATGTATCGATTGAAAATCACAATTTCTCACCCCGCTTTTGCACGATATACCGGTTTGAATATTCTGTTATTAATTTGGTCATTTACAACTTTACATTTCTTAGTTTCAAGTTGACATTTTAGTTTTAACTTGACATTTATCAGTTCCAAGATAACATGTATCGCTTCCAAGTTGATATTTTTGTTTTATTTTCAGATTGACATTTCTCATTCAAACTTGTTTTTTTTTCCTTTTGAATTGAAACTGAGAAATGTAAACTAGGAACTGAAAAAGGTCAAGTTGGAAGTGTGAAATGTCACGTTGGAACTACGAAATGTCAACTTGGAACTGCGAAATATCAGGTTGGAACAGAAATAATAATTTGTTAAGAACATTGAATGTCAGTACCAGTCTTTCGTACTAGTGATATTTGATCTCTTGCATATATTTCATATGTCCACTATGTCTATCATATATTTTTACCGGTTTTGTCTTTATAGCATTAACAATTCTGATGAATGGGGTTTTACTCGTGTGTGTGGTAAGGCGTGATATGAGGAGAGGCTTACGTTGATGACACATGTGGTCTCATTCCGAGTTGAATACTTGCAATACCATTTATTTTCGATTTCATCTTTCTCTGTAACAGACATTTTAGATTTGTTCAGAATATCAGTTTACAACCTATACTTTTCATTTTTATTTTCTTAACTAAGACTCCAGATGGCAGCACAATCTAGTGAGAATGTAGCTCAATCAGCTTTCGTATGTCAATTATGCGACCAGAAAAAAGTATAGTGGAAATGCGAGGATTGTGGTATTTTCTTATGTAGTACGTGTAAAGAGAAAATTCACCCAAGACTAAAATCATCAGATAAACATAGGATTGTGTCTATTGAAGATATCTGGAAGGTAATGTATCCTTAATTAATTGATGTTTAAGCTTGTTAATGTAAATATAAAGGTAAATACAAATTACCGTTTTCATTTACTAATATAATTCGTTGCAAATACAGTCAACTCAATGCCCATCATTATCAACAGTTTACTTATTCATCTTATTGTTAGGAGTCACCTGTACAATATTATAATATAACAAAATAAAATAAACCAATTGTTCAGAGAACTATTGAAGGTCTTTCCACCTTGAATAGACATTTCTAGACAAGAAAATATTCAATTTAGGTTTAAAATGTCTATTCCTTATAACTTAATTTATGCTGGTTCCAAAAATAAATGATTTTATTAAAGTTTTGAGAAAATAAGGAAGATAAGAAGGTACTTCCGGTTTACACAATGCTATTTTCGGTTAGATTTGAACATTATTTCACACTGATTCCAAAAATATAAAGTTCTAGTAAATTGTACATGAAGTAAAAGAGGGCGAAAGATACCAGAGGGACAGTCAAACTCATAAATCGAAAATAAACTGACAAAGCCATGGCTAAAAAGAAAAAGACAAACAGACAAATAATAGTACACAAGACACAACATAGAAAAATAAGGTGAACATGGCCGGTTAACAAAAGGTCACCTCAGGCTTACCTATATCAAGGTCATATATATCCGTAACCCAATGTAAAGACCCATTGATCACTTTATCTTGAATCAATAAGAAGCTAGAGTAAATGCCACAATCTAAAGCGTCAAACTTTGACCTTGAAAATGAGGTCAAGGTCAAAGGTCAAGGTCATATTCTAAATTTTGATTTTGGCTTATTTTCATTGTATAAGATATGGACAACATATTTTCACTGAATTGTTAGTTGTGACATGTCGTTAGACGTACATTTTGGTTGAAAGGGTACGTTGACATTCAATTGGAGTTTTCTCCCTCATATATTTTATACTACTCGTATGATGATATAGCTCATTAACCATATAATTTAAACCTAGGGTCTTTTGATTTGAAGTCCTTGGTTTAAGACCTTGAAATTGAGGTCAAGGTCAAAGGTTAACTGAACGTTCTAGATTTTTAATTAGTTCCCGTTCCATATATACACAATATATTTTGGAATAATCAAAATACAGTAATCATATGAGACCGGACGTGACATTTTCTAAGCCGGAAGTTGACAATTATCTCCCTCATTTCAGGCAAAAGTATAAAGAAACCATATACTTTTTGAATTAATATGTATAAACCTATGATTGGATGTCAAACGTAACTTTGAGGAAACCAAAAGTAGCGTCTTATCAATTATTAAGAAAATATATGTGGAAAGACCTTCAATTGATATCTACAGAATTAGTTTTTAAGGTATAATACCATTGTTTATTCAAGAGATAATATATGAGTGGAGGTGTTCCTGGTCTCCAGGCACTTTTGTGCTGTCTTTATAGGGTTATGATATAAGCTGTGGTTCTACCCTGAGTTTTATCAAACTTTGCTTAGGCAATATTTCTTTGGATTTTATCTATCATTAATTCATGAATTAATTGATTGAAATGATTGATTAACGAAAATAATTTGTTCCAATGCATAGTTGGTGATTTTGAATTTAAACTGTTTCATAGTATCCAGCTAACTTTATTTTACAAACAATATCAAGCAAATAGCCTCTACCTGGTCGTCTAAACAGGTCAAAGCGTACGTATCCTATAGACAGTCTAGGAATGCCACATAGGACCCAGAAAATCCAGAAAAAAAGGACCGCTCAGCAATGTAGGGATACATCACAAAACACATAATATACGTATTCCAAAGAGCCTAAATCTTTTTTGAAAAAAGCTATACGTACAAAAAAGCGAAAAGTTAAGTGCAGATGTATTTCAATCACCAGTAAACATTAGTGAGAATGAACATTCTTCTGTTATTATCCATGCGCATGAAAACTTGTTTGACAATGGTTCGGGAGAAAAAAAAAATAATTGAACAGTAATTTAGAAATTTCTGGTGCAAGTCTAACTGTTGAAGTGCAGACTCACAGATGAATTTCAACACCTGATACAATTTACGTGGCTGCTATGATGATTATGTTTGCAAGATTCACACAATCTGAGACCCAAAGCGTGACAAGTATGCAGCTCTAGTAACTAATTTGACAGCTGGATGACGGGAATCATTAGAGAATAGGAATACATATCAGTTGGTACCACGCGAGAAACCACTTTGATGTACCAATTCTGCCAACCACAAATCGTTTTCAGCCAACTGTGATTCTCATCATGCTCATTGCAGAATTCAACAAAGGAGTCCGTGCAGATTCATTTTCCAAATGTAGATAGTTTGTCACTAGCTTCATTATTGATCCCTAGTTTCGACGCCATACAACAGCAAACAGTCATAGCTGACGGGGTTCATCGTTGTGTTTGTGATAAACCGGACCGAAGATTGCACCAGCATCTTTCAATTCAGAAATGTATTCAAGGTTTTGGTAAATTCAATAGAATAATGTGTTTAGTGTATCCAGTTCGTCGTGGTGAAAAAGATTCATATGAGAATGATATGATATCAGTTGAGATTTTGTATGGTTCAAAGTTTTATAATTACCATAAAATATTCTTTGCATATTCTTTGCAAAAGCAGCAGTTCTTTTGAGGGAAGAGTCAAATCGAGATCAAGTTTTGTCAAAGTGTGTGGAAAATGAGATCCATAGACAAGGAAGTTCGTCAAAGAATATATATGGAACATAGAGACGTGTGCAACAACTTCAATAATCCGAGGGGCAGTTTTAGTAGTACATGTTATTTATTACATGAGTGTTTGAAATGTAACTACAGCTATGTGATATAATTCTTCAGACGATTATTCAAAAAAGAAGTAATCTAAATGACTAAATAACAATAATCTTAAGCTGTACCCATATAAATGTTGACAGACTAGAATATGAGTTAAAATCACATCAAAATAAGATATGTGTCTCTTATTTATGTAATGGTTAGAAATCAGGTTTTAGTTGTATGATAAGTAAGTTGTCACAACCTAATAATGTTTCTGATGTAATAAAAAAGAACGTAAAAAGGTTTTGTTCATGGACCATTCAAGACCTTACCTTTTCAAACTTATAGGATTAGCCCTTTGGGAGTAGCAAGTAGTAAATACACAGATATATTTGTCTTCCCATGTGATGATGACAATAGTCATTGCAATACTGATATAAAAGATAAGATATTTGCTCTATATCATATGTAAAATTAATGATGCTATTCAAACTATTCTTAATTGCGAAAGAAATAATACCTTATTCAAATTCGATATTTCAGACGTATTCAACATTTGTCGTTATAAGTCATTACAGTGGCCTTTATTTTATTTCAAATAGAAATCATACTATTATTTTCTATGTACGACTGACATTTGGCTGTCGGTCTACTACAAACTGTGTTGAGACTGTTTCTCAAGCTGTATTTTACATTGCATTTAATTTTTCTTTTACATTTATTAGATGATTAACTTATTGTATCTACTATTGACAATGCTAATGATGAGCGATTTGTGGCTATTAAGACTACAATTTTGAAACGGTTAAATTTACCATTTGCAAAAAAAAAAAAATAATTGAGGTTATGTTCCTGTTTATAATCGTTGGGAAATATTTTAGATTCTACAAAAATAGAATCAAGGCCTTCTAAAGTAAAGGTTCAAAGAATTAGTGAGTTTATTTACAAATCATTGTCAAAATCCTCTTGTACAAAGAGGGAATTCCTACAATTGTTGGAATATTTTAATTTTGCCACAAGGATAATGCTGACTGGTAGGTCTTTTTTCCCTACCTCATTGATTTCTCAACTACTTGATTTGTACATTTGAGATTGTAGAACAGACATTGGTTTTTATTCATTGCCATTAAAAGTTAGATCACAAAATACTAAACTCCGAGGAAAATTAAAACGGAAAGTCCCTAATTAAATGGCAAAATCAAAATCACAAACACATCAAACGAGTCATATTCCTGACTTGGTATAGGCATTTTCTTATGTAGAAAATGGTGGATTGAACCAGTTTTATAGCGCTAAACCTCTCACCTGTATGACAGTCGCATCAAATTCCATTATATTGACAACGATGCTTGAATAAAAGAAACAGACATAATAGATAAAATAGTCTATGTGGTCTCTCAGGGATAGTTGGAAGATTTATATTTGATTTAGAAACTAACTTTAGTTTCGAGGAAAGGTTTGCGGTTTGAATCTAGATGAATAGTTCATAGTCTTTATTGTTGTCCTCTCAGGGCTTGTATTAGATTACCTAATTTTATCTCATTGTAAACTAAAAATTGACTCTAATATATGGAGAGCGGCAGATAAATGAAATATGTCAGTATGGTCTATTACTGAAGAGATAGATCCCAATGATCACTAGGCCTTTAACATACAAGAAATGACACATTTTAAGTAGATACTTTTAAACAACAAAGAACTAAGATACCAATGAATATAAGTGTAAACAATACAATGAGAAAGAAATATTGCATTAACATGGATAGGAGAAAAATTAAGATAAGTTATTCTTATAAATTAGGGTTACTGCAATCACCTGGCATTAATCCCGTCATAAACTCACTCAAATCACTAAAATGGAGTATGGATCATTAGAATCTATCAAGCCAGAAGAATCAATAACCATGCATATATTTCATTGGTTGTTGCAATCACTATCATTCTACGTCGTAAAATGAATTGAATAAAATGTTGTTAAAAAGAATATTAATCTGAAATTTGCCGACATGGTACTGTAGGAATACCCTTCATTTTTTTCAAACATAGAAAAACAAAACTGAGATCAAGCTATAAATTCATTTTACAATGATTCCGGTTCATGAATATTTTGTGTATTGAAATGACAGGTAATTATCTAAACTTCCTCAATCTCCATTTTAGAATATTTAAATCATCATTGCAGGACAACGAACCATGGAACTACGGAAAGATGACGCGCATGGAAGCAGACACTTTACTTCAAAAATACAAATATATGGGGGATGGTGCTTTTCTCGTAAGGGAAAGTAGAACATTAACTGGCAACTATATATTAAGTATCTTGTAAGTATCAATAGTATTGTGTTTTGTGCTTTTAAGTTATAAGGTGAATTAAACGCGGGGAAGGAATAGGAAATCTTAAATATCATTAACTTTCTAGATATCAGTAATTGGAGAAAGACATTCAAAATGAAATGTGCGTTTAAACAAACAATGATTGTATTAAAATGTGTTAGCGGTTTTTTTATTATTCAAAGATATACATTAGATAGATGTACACATGCATCACAGTTTTCAATTTTGGATTTACCGCCATTTTGTGGGTTGCGACAAATTATGGAACTTCTGTGTTGACATTCAATATCATTGATATCTTCCTTTAATTCTAGCATACTACTTACAAATTCAAAATCTTAAAATTTTGTTACTGCTTACAAGTTCAACGACTTATATTTTTTATTATTTGTTTGTCTGTTGTCTATTGTCTCTTTGTCAAACTGTTGAATTTTTTGAAACACAAATGAGTTTCTACCCAATGCATACAGTACTTTTGTGACTACTTCAAACATTAGCGTTTTAATTGGTGTCGGAATCGTGAGTACCAAGAGTCAAGATAACCATCGTCCTTCAGTAGAATAACTGACAATACTGAGACACTACTAGCGGAGTCGAGCAGACCTCACCCCAAGGTTCGAACTCATAACATATGAGTTGACAGGCAGGTGATAACTGTTGACGAACAAATAAGACCACCCGGCCATATATGCAACGTATTTATTTGTGTAGTTTGGTTACTGTCTAAATGCCTATCATCTCGTTTTATTATTGTAAACGATTGTACAAAGTATGTCAGTTTCTCAAATGCTACGAACATTACAAATTCGCCTAATTCTCATTAGAAACGTTAAAAAGAAACTAAAATACCAAAGGGACAATCAAGAATGAAAAATTGAGAAAAAACAGGCAAACTATGGCCACAAAGAACAACAACCAGAAGGCAAAAACTAATCTACAAAACACTACGCATTATACTAAGCAACACAAACCCATCAAAATACCGGGTATGTTATTAGTTGCTAATTTATTTATGAGTGTATTCGTCGTGTTGCTCATGATAGTTCCTGCTCCACGAGTGGCAATTGTCGTGTTGCTGATGGCAAGTACAAAGCCGCTGATAAATTTTATTCGGTTAAGTCCACAGTCGAGGAAGGCGTTACAATTTGAAAATATCCGTGGATATCTGTGCCTAAGTATTCCAATCTATCAAAATGGTTCGACCGTTGCTGCATATTAATGGAAAGTTCATAACTATGGTAGTTCTTCTTCTATAAAGAAACCAAGAAACTGTCACTTCAGTAGTAAATCTAAAATTGATTATGTATGACTTATTAACACATAATGTATCCGTCATTAATGGATAAATGTGTTGACAAATTCATGAACTTTTGGTATAAAAAGAGTGTGTTTTCAACCGACAATAGAAGGTATCTTCAACATTGTTTGTGACACTCATATATAGTAAGTATTTCGAGATTATAAAAAAAAGGATATCCGTTTACACATGTGTTACATATAGCAGGTTTTGTCAAAATGTTCATTTGTTCAGATCCATAACAATAAATAAAAGGAAAATATTACAAATCGTCACGTTTCAGTTAATCACCATGCATTCACATAATTAAAATAGATATTAATGAACACTTTAAATGCGGCAAAATAAATAATGAGTAATAAAATACTTTTTTTTTAGACTCGTACAAATTTAGAACCACCATTTTGTGTCAAAAAGAATAGAATTGGTGTTCTTTTTCTATATTGTATTTTTAATTTGATATGCATGATATATTTTAGGATAAAAGGTGAAACGGCACATTTAAGGATATTCACAAAAGAGGAGTCCGGACAGTTGAAATATGACTTTAATGGACATTTATTTGATAGTCTTGATGACTATATCGAATTTCTTAAGCATGGTACGCATATATTTATCTCAGGTGTTTCAGATAAACCAATTTCACTAGCTAAACCTATTCAAAAATGAACAAATCCTGACAAATAGAGTTATTTAACAAGGTGTGTTACAAATGCGTACCAGGGACTCTCAAGTTTAATTAACATTTATTTATAATCGACTTAACGATGTTTGCTCTGTTTCAAAATAACAAGCTTTTCAAAAAGACTTATAAATACATAGTTTCAAAATAACGGAACTTATAAAGCAAACAAATGTTATGTTCTTTTCTTCGTTGAGATATAAACAATTGAACATTTGGCGGGAAATGATTTTCTTAAAACTTTCAAACTTTAAACATGATCACATTTCTTCATTCCATGACTATGTAAAATAACATTGCTTTTAAAACGTTTTCAAAAATGACTTTTTAAAACGTTATATTTTAAAATTATGAAAAGAAAAGTAAGGTTTAACGTGCACTACATGAAAAAACAAGAAGGAATCCGAATATCTGACAAACAGTAAAAAAATACAAGACCAGTGAATAAGTCTGTATTTCTCACAAGAAAATTTGTCATTTCTCAGTTTTTGTCCAGATGTTACCAGATTATATTTATTTGTAATGAAAAAAAAAACATTTTCGACATTCTTTCAATGAACCAATCGTTGAAAAGGCCTAGTTTTAATATACTTTTAATCATGGAATAGCTGATATATTTCTTCCAAATCAGTGAAATCATTGTAAAGTGGCATCAGCTGTCAAATTCATATTCACCAATTTACCTCAAATTCTCAAATATTGATTAATAACATACTAAAACTTAAGTACGAGTTTTTAAAAAAGAGTCTTAAATAAACAATTAACAATGCATGGACTAGATACAAAAAATTTAATGTATCAGCATTTCGTGTGAATTTCAGTCTAGACGCCATATGACACTACAAAAGTCAAAAGTCTGAAAAGACCAGTTTTGTCTGAATTTGCATGAATTTTTACTCGACATTCTTAATTTGTCTAAATAATTTTAAAAATTCTTGACATAGTATGAATTTGTCTAAGAAGGTTCTTGATTTTTCTTGACAAGTGTCTTGACAGTATGAACATTGTCTTAAAATTTCTCGACACTTCCTGTATCATCTGATAAGAGTCTGGATTAGTCTCGACCAATTCTTGACTGTGTTAAATTTGTCTCGATCTGTCTTGACATATTCTTGACATTCTTAATAATGTCTGAATATGTCTCGACATATTCTTGACATTCTAAATAATGTCTGAATATGTCTCGACACATTCTTGACAGTCTTAAATATGTCTTGACACTATCTCAACAGTATAAATTTGGCCTGAAATGTGAACCGACTTATTCTGCACTGTTTATGACATTCTAATTGCTGTTATTTACTCCTTTTATTATGGCTAAACTAAACTTTGAAGAATCAAGGATCAATTTGGTATAGTAAGATACCCTTTTGGTGCAACTAAGTTGGAATACCCTGAATAATTCCCCATGTAGTTTAATTTTGATTTATTTTAATTAAACATTTAATTAATTGTTTTCACTTGGAATATAAGTCAAAGTTACTACCAAACAGCATTTAGATTTTTGCCGTTCGCAAAACTGCCAGTCAAATTTGCTTTACTAAAATAGGTGTCTTATAGGCAGTTTTAAAATGTGACCATGTGTCTCTTTTGGACCCCACAATTCATCTTTTGGGTTTATGTGGATAAAAAAAGAGGGTGGGGCTTTCGTTTAGGTCAAAGAATTTGTTCCTATCTTGATTCAAAACCTTATTCATTTTTAGAACAACCCAAAACATTTTTATTCAAATTTTAGTGTTGAATTTTATAATTTTTATCAAAATAAATATTTGTGATAACTCCTTCCTGAAAAGAAAACGAATGTTTAGAACTATATTGTGCATGTCTGTTTGAGATCCATTTCATAAGACCAATGATTTCTATAGAAATCATTAATTGAAAATACCCATTATAAATACATTTTTTATTATTCCTGGAGTAGATAATAATTTTCTTTTAATATTTGGGAATTATTCAATTTGTTTTATGTTAAAATAATTAACTTCATAATTTTGATGAAAAATCCATTTTAATTAATTTTTTTCATCAAAATGATGATTTTCATTTTCATCTATCAACAAACTTTTGAAATTGTAGTGGCATGTTCGGTCAACTGATAAGTTGTATGGCTGATTACAGGTAAAGCAGTAATTTCTATTTGACAGTTGCGTGTACTCTTGGGTGTGGAATACCTTAATTTCATGGGAACATCCTGTCCATGTGTAATACTTAATATATTCCAACAGATGACATTACACAAATTTTTCTTCTGTTAAATGAATGATTTGTATATCATCATAATTTGCTCTTTATATAAACCACATTTTGGTATAATAATTATTTACCATATCAACATTGAATATTATGAATGTAGAATGAAATATGTCTACAGTATGATTGGTTTGATTCATTTCATTTATGAGGGTCTGGATGGGGGTCTGTTATTCTGTAAACATTTAATTTTACCCTTTTTCTCTAATCTTCAAAAATTAACCCTTTTTCTCTAATCTTCATCTTTTTTTTGCCCGTTATTCTCTAATCTTCATTTTTAAGGGCATTATTCTTTAATCATTTAACCCCATCCAAACCCTCATTTATAACATTTAGGAATAAAATTTGTAATTATTTAAAACCCATATTCAAATTGTTTTATATCAACACACCCTCATTTGAATTATTTTATACTTTAGATTTCATAGCCATATTTGCATTTGTAAAAATATTTATATACCCAAATTTTCAATTATTTTACATGCCCAACTTTTATTTTTGTTGTAAGAAGTGTAACTTGGAACAACAGTATATCATATAAAGAGAAATAAAGATTAAAGTTATATCATGAATATTGGTCATGATTTGTAAAACTCAGAACTGTCAAGTAAATTTAAGACACAATTCAAAATGTTCAGAATGTGTCAAGCCATACTGAGAAAAATAAGAATGTCAAGAATATGTCGAGAAATATCAAGACAGTATTCAAATGTTAAGAATTTGTCAAGAAATTTTAAGACCATATTCAGAATGTCGAGAATATGTCGAGTAAATTTCATACAAATTTAATATAAAATAGAATTTGTCAAGAAAAATTTAGACACGAGTCATACTTTTGGAGAATGTCGAGTAAAAGTTCATGCAAATCAAGACAAAAACTGGTCTTTTCAGACTTTTAGACTTTTGTAGTGTGATTAACCATTGAGATGACCTCGAAGACTGTCGATGGTAATATAATGAAATATAAACATGAATATAGATATAAATAGATAACGAACACGTGCAATTTAATTTTCGAGGTCTGTTTGATTTCATAGGATAAAAACTATGTTTATCGTCGTTTTTATCTGTATAAGAATGAGTTTTGTGAATCGAATCAGGCAACCAAATTGTTCACCCTTGTTACACTTTCAATGTTGACATTGATTTCCTTTTTACAGCTGAACACGTCTAGATCATGCGTAACCAATCTCTAGCTAAGGGATTAAATTGAAGGGCTCATGAAAATGGAGTAAATGAGGTTAAATTATTCATTTGCAAGTCAATAATATGTCGGCGATGTTTTTGAGTAATTTTGACAGATTTTGACTGCTTTAACGACATATTATTTCGCAATTAATAATACTTAAAACAAAACAATAGTATTTGGAAATCTAAAACTAGAAACAGGAGAAGAATTTGTATCTTTCAAAAGTATGCTTTTTTTCACATGGCCGATATCAACGGGAAAGCATTGCTCCACTTCTGGATTTTTAAAATTATATAAATATACTGATCATTACAATATTTAGTCTTAATATGTATATTTTATACTGATTACAATACGTGCTTTATTATTCATCACCTTTCATAATTGTGCTTGTATTGATTAAAAGAAGAAAACAATCCATTTCAACTGTATTAATCATGTTAAATGTTGTAATAAAAACTATTTGTCGTTGTTGTAAATATATGAAATGGTGCCGAATGTGTAGCCTTTTGTTATTTTGTTATTTATTCTTTATTTTTATTTTTCTCCAAAGTAAACGTTATTCGTTATTCGTTATTTAAAGATATCATTGAAGCATTTGATATATTATAGTAAGATTTGTTAATTTCAGAACTGAGAGTACTTTCACGTACTGAGAAATTCTATTTGTTTAATATATAAATCTAATTTTAGCGAAGCATGGATAGGATACCAGTATTATCTATATCATGTAGCCTTTTGTTATTTTGTTATTTATTCTTTATTTTTATTTTTCTCCAAAGTAAACGTTATTCGTTATTCGTTATTTAAAGATATCATTGAAGCATTTGATATATTATAGTAAGATTTTTAATTTCAGAACTGAGAGTACTTTCACGTACTGAGAAATTCTATTTGTTTAATATATAAATCTAATTTCAGCGAAGCATGGATAGGATACAAGTATTATCTATATTAACTAACACATATTAGGATTTTCAGTATAATACAACTGAAAACAATGTTACTCAACTAACAAAATAAACTACAAAAGTATACTCACCAGGAGAATGTTAATTATTTACTCTATTGAAGAAAATATGTTATTATTGTCAATGAGACAACTATTCAACGAGCATATCTGAACAAGAACAGGTGCCCATATGGCCTTCATCATGAGTAAAAAAGTAAAAAAAAAAAAAACATTATACAATAGAAAAACAAAACAATTAGTTATTCATTAGACATATAGGAGGTTATGATTAGACCTGAGAAAAGTCCATATTTCATGTCCCGTATTTACTCTCATTGATAAATTGAATTGTTTCAAGTACAACATGTAAAATCAATAGTCTTTTCTTCGTTGTTAGCTAAATATGTTTTAGATAAACCTAAAAAGTAAAAATAACAAAATTTCGAACTCCGAGGAAAAGTCCTTAATCAGATGACACAAACAAAAGCTCATACACATCAAACGAATGGATAACAACTGTCATATTATTGACTTGATACAGAAATTTTCTTATGTAGAAAATGGTGTATTAAACCTGGTTTTATAGCTGGCTAAATCTCTCACTTGTATGTCAGTCGCATAGAATTCAATTATATTGACAACGATGTGTGAACAAAACAAACAGACATAATAGGTAAAAATGTCAAAAAGAGGGGTACAACAGTCAACATTGTGTTATAATCTTAATCACTATAAGAACAAACAAATATGTCAAAAAAGTGCTTGGTTGTATAATCTCCGGGAAAGTGCACTTCATTGACATTTAAAAAAAGTGATCCATACCAGCGACATGTCTGTGCATACCTTTATATAAGAAAAGAATACAAGTAATATCATCAGAAAACCACTTAGATCTATTTGTAACGCAATTATTTCACGGTTCCGTGTATCGATTGAAGCTAATAGCGAATTTAGAGATTTTTGCAAGATCTCAACTCCCCCCTCCGCCACACACACATATTTTGGAAGGTGTTGTAACAACACAACATATAAAAATCTCTTCGTAAATGCCTCACTAATCAGATCAGTATGAACTCAGCATTCATTTTAATCGGCGCTATATTTTAATGTTGAACATGTTGAAGGTATTATGATACAATATTGCAAACTTGACAGTTTTTGTGAAATTTTGCACAAAAGGACGTCTCTTTACTACAAAATGATTTAACGAGTACACATGCAATACATATCTTTATATCCGGCATAACTTTGGTTCTAGTAAGAACATGTCCTTCCTATTGATTATGTCAAAATTTCGATTTTTGAACGCGTTAAAGATCTTGTCATTCTATGAAAACAAGCCATAATATTGCTAGAACCTGAACACACACAAAGTTCTATGAAGCTGTGAGTGTGTAGATGGAAACTATTACACTTTATTTTTCGAAACAAAGTCTGATTAAAACAATGGATAATATGCCCTAAATCAAATTGTAATTTTTCTAACCTTACAGAAAACTATGAACATTATTTTGTAGCTTGCCACTTTTTAGATGAGTTGTGCGGAAAAAATATATATTTTATTTGAAAAAATAAAGAGTGGTAGACCTATTTTTACTTTAACGAATTCAGTCTGGGGTTATCAAATTGATGATTCACATTATTATGAAATAAAATTTTTACATACAGTTTTTGTGCTTACTATACACAAAATACAGTAATTGTCGGAACATAGGACAAAGTACATCAATCTGTATACTGTTTTAAAGTAAGAATCAGAAAATTTTCATTATTGCAAAAAATAAATTTTGATATTGAAGGAAAAGGATACTAGAAAAAATAATTCTTATATTTAAACTACATAGTTGGTATATCATTGTCAATACTGTAAGTATATATGAACTTACCTTGTTTGATAAATAATAATTTACATTTTACATTTTCAGTAAGTTTTGAAAGTACCTTTTGTTTGTCCCACAGATTTATATACTAAAAAATTATACTGAGGAAATGCAAACCATGTTTACTGTTTAAAACCTAAATGTTACGTAAATATAACTTATATACTCCAAAATGATTAGACTTGTACCGATAAAAACAATACTCAGATTTACATCTTTGGTTCTAGTAAAAACATGTCTTTCATAGAGATTATGTCAAAATTTCGATTTTGAGCCTTCATTTCACGCTTAAAATCTGGTCATTCTTTTAAAACAAGCCATAATAATAATGATAGAACCTCAAAAGTTTTATGAAGCTGTGAGTTAGTTTAAGGAATAAGGAAAGACTCAACGATGTTTTGACAATGACCTTGGTGTGAAAAAATAAACCAGGAGAAACGTAATGGGCCTATCTATTTTACCTGCTACTTGAAAAGAGCATGCATGAAAGTTTAATAGAAGTGCAAATTATGCATTGCAAAACATCAGCTTCAGACCAGAAATGAGTTGTTGAAAATGATTTAAACGTTTTGAAACCTTAGCCCCCTTCCTACTAGAGAAATTTGATGTAACGAACGTGACTGTGTGTTTATGTATCTCGAACAGTCAACCGGACGTCCTTTTTAACCATAGTTTTTGCATGAATTCGATATCAAGGTAAGGTAACTGCAATTATTCCTAAAAACGATAGCGTATTTTAGCAAAGTTTAACTTTTACCTATGTAAGTATTCCGGAATAATTAAGCTTATTGATTAAAGCCACTTCTAAGATAGTACACGGGCATTTCGTCCGTCACGTTTCAGTTGAAATTTGCGTCTGAATTATTTCAAAATGTTGGTGTATGGTAGTTATTGGTGCTTTCAACTATTAACCTAATACATATGTTCATTATAAAGTAAGCTATTTCATACACGTTAACATGAATTTGTCAAATTAGGTTTTGATCAGTTTTCACGGTTCACTCAACATGGGAATATTATAGATTATAATTGTTTATCATATATTTAGTACAAAATACAGCTATTTTGTATATCTAATAAAGGTTCTTTTTCCAGTCTGTATCACCTACCCTGTATCGCATACCCCGTATCGCATAGCTAAACCCGTATCGCATACCCCGTATCGCATAGCTAAACCCGTATCGCATACCCCGTATCGCATAGCTAAATCCGTATCGCATACCTGGCGTGACGTCATAAATCAAATGACGTCAACGTTTGACTTATGACGTCCAGTTGCTGTATTTCCTGGCATGATACGAAATGTAACCTCATTTACGTTTCAAGTTTGAATTTCTGAAAAATACTTGCTAGAGAAAATGGGTCTGTCATTTATGACATTGATTCAAAATTCACATTTTAATTTGGGAAAATTATCAAAATACCCATTCTCTCTCCATTAGGTTTTGTGCCTAGAAGTACATATATTATTACAATCGAAGGTTTGTCCACGAAAAGAGGAGTCTCATCATCCGAAAATGAGTGAGTCATTTTTTTTTAGATTTCATGAACGAAATTATATTTATTTAGGTGAAAAGGAGGGCATATTCCTCAAAAACAACAACTGATAATTCTTTTTTCCGTATTTTCTGTAAATATTGGATACCTTTTTAAATGATTACAAAAATATATTTGGGGCCAGAATATTTATTTTTCATGTATGATAAGACAGGTTATTTATTTTCATCTAAATGGGGGCCTGAATATTTATTTCTTCAATCTGCCAGGCCCCCACCTCAGAATCAAATGATTGTCCCCTTACATATCATGAATCCGATTTTGTTAAAATATATGATAAACAGATCAATACATGGCAAAATCCGTATCGCATGCTGTATCACCACTCGACCAATATCAGCCCTCGGGACCTTCGGCCCTCGGGACTGATATTGGTTTCTCGTGGTGATACAGCATGCGATACGGATTTTGCCATGTATTATTCTGTATATATATGATACGTTAAAGTTTTGATTTAATGTATTTTTTAGTCACATAAAATAGTAATTTGTACTTGTGTTCCTTATTAAGTGAACTGTTTAGTGTGTATGCAAAATTAAGGTTGGGTAAGATTTCACGGTAAAGTTGACATGGAAATGTGATTGTAAAGGAGAGGCATGGCGTTCTATGGGCAAATGTTTTTGTTTCTGAAATTTGTTTTTAATCTCCAGAAAACTTTGTTATCTCTGCCTCATTTTCGTTTGCATGTATCAAGTCAGTATCATTCATAAAAGCTCGTCAGCGGTTTTCATCAGTTATATCTTACTGTTTTGTCCTCTGGGCTTTTTTGTTTTGCCCTGTAAAAATCTATTTAAAATTTATTTCAGAATTAGACCGAAAGGTACTTTAGTCATCTTCCCATCTTTAAGCTTTTGCATAAGGACGTAGGTGCTTAATACATTCTTCAAAAAAATGATAAACACTTGCTTGAGGGGACAACTGTTTGCTTACCTCGTCATGTATGTTTGTTTGTTTGTTTGTTTGTTTTTTGTTTTTTGGTTTGTCGCTTGTTTGTCTGTCTTTTACTTGTACTCAACTTTTGTCTCCTGATTAACAAATCGTCACATCCATTTTTATCGACTCTCTTCCTGATCGAAATGTTACACCCAGTATTAAATGTAGTACTCGGATTCTTGAAGACTATTTCATTAGTTATCATTCTAAACGAGGTGCTTGTTTAAATGTCGTAACTATGCAGAAAAGCTTGAAGATTGGAAGATGACTACAGTACTTTTCGGACTAGTTTACGCTTATGGAAAATGATCTGTATGACCAGTTTCCATCACTGATTGACATTTTGCAAGGACATTTGAGTGAAAGCGCCTCAAAATTGATTGATTGATTGATGTTTGTTAACATACAGTGGCTGTTATGTCATACTTTACAGGTCCAGACACAATTAACACTTGATACAATAGATATAGTGATTCAAAGAGGGCCGACAGGGAGGACGGGTGGTAATGTGAACTGCTGTTAGAACAAATTCCACACAGACATTTAGCATTGCAACAGGCCGGTCAGGAAAAGGCGACCCTATTCCATACTTTTGTCATTCGTGGTGTTTCCTCTGAATTGATGTTTTGACAATGTCACCAGATGTTAAAACTGGTTTGTGTTGTAGTATGTCCTCTTTATGTTCATCATTACCACCAATATTATAATGACTAGATCAGTGAGTATTATCGACCCGTGGCAAACGCTGCAATAACCACAGTTTTTAACATGTTTAACCCCGCCGCATTTTTGCGCCTGTCCCAAGTCAGGAGCCTCTGGCCTTTGTTAGTCTTGTATGTTTTTTAATTTTAGTTCATTTATATGTTTGGAGTTTAGTTTGACGTCCATTTTCACTGAACTAGTACACAATTTTAGTTAGGGGCCAGCTGAGGACCACCTCCGGGTGCGGGATTTTCTCGCTGCGTTGGAAACCCATTGGTGGCCTTCGGCTGTTGTCTGCCCTTTTGATCGTGTTGTTGTATCTTTGACATATTCCCCATTTCCATTCTGTATTTTATCAGTGTATACCAGGGGTATATCGTAAAACATAATACGAGTAGAATCCAGTGGTAGAGTAGCTCGCTGGTTTGATGATTTGGTTTTGATGCACGGTATGAATATTCAAATATCAATAACAAAACAAATAAGGAAATCTTCAAAATTGGGATTTTTTTTAGATTTATAAGTAATAAATCAGTAAAGAATGCACAATGTATCACAAGACAAATGTTATACAACAAAAAATAATTTCCAGCTGATACCTATTTTTCTTTGAAGAGTTTATGACTTTTTTAACACACATGGTTTTGTTACATCGTTGGAACACATTCATTGCATGTTAAACATAATCGATGATGCAAAAATCAATTATGTAGGAGATGTCCGATATCAGTATTTCTATTGTTATGATATTGTAACTATCATATTTATTTAGTTGGCCTAACTTGTTTTGTGTGGCCTAAGAATGTTTACATTGTTTAATATTGTGTACAAAATAAAACACATTGTGTTACATGTACAACTATGCAGTTTAGAATTCACTGGAACAATCACTGATACTCATGGAATGATTAGAACTTTCTATTTCACTTACATAACGTTTCCAGAATGATCATAACAAAAGATGCGTAATTTATATTTCTAGCGTTGTCTAGAAGTTTCCATTTGAGTATTTAAATGCAGACCCAAAAGTTAAGTTGAATATAGAGATTTAGAGATAGACATAGATAGACTCAGACATCGAAAGACATCAACATTCTCATCAGTTGGATTGACACTTTTATTTACAAACTACATCATACTAGATTGTGACCAATTGGATATAATATTCTCTGGATTCCGAGAAGATTTCCGGATAAAGAAAAGATAAAAGATTGGACATATATTTTGACAGTTAAGTTGACATTTCTTTTTATGTAATACTTCTTGTAAACTTGTGTATAATCAATCTTGTTAAATTTTATTATTGATTTGTGTCTTTTGTTGGCTACAATTAAAAGGCGATTTTTCTGTTCACAACAGAAATTGGGGGCTCAAGTCCGGGAGCACGTTAATATCTTAATAAAGATTTTTTCAGTATTTTTATTAGAACTAGCCAACAAAATTCTACAGTATGGCATTTGATGCCGGCAAATTTTTGAAAACGCCAGACCTGGAAGGGTTTGATAATTTAAAGAAAGAGGAATTAGTGTTGCTTGCTAAACATCTGAAATTAGACTTTAGAGTATCTATGAGAAAACAAATTATAAAAAAATTGGTAATAGATAAATTAGTTGACTCAGAAATTTTTGGTGAAGAGGCTCTTGAACTCAAGGTAGAAAATGTTGATGCTTTCAAATTAAAACAGCTGGAATTAGAACACGAACTTAAATTAAAACAATTAGAAAAGGAAGATGAATTTAAATTAAAACAATTGGAAAACGAAGTTAAATTAAAACAATTGGAAAAAGAAAAAGAAGAAAGACAGGCAGAACTTGAAATGAAGGAAAGGTTAGAGATTGAGAAAATGAAAATTGAAATGGCAAAAGAAGAAAGCAACACTAAATTCCAATCAAAATCAGAACATTATAATTTTGATGCAGCAAAAAACATACGTTTGGTTCCCAAATTTTGTGAAAAAACAGTTGATAAATTTTTTCCACAGTTTGAGAAAATTGCTCAAAATTTGAAATGGCCGAAGCCTTTTTGGACTACAATGCTGCAAAGTGTTTTTGAGGGCAAGGCCGCTGAAATTTACTCAGCACTCTCATCAGAAAATAGTTCCGATTATGACAAGGTTAAAAAAGAGGTTTTGAAAGCTTATGAGCTAGTGCCAGAAGCATATAGACAGAAATTTAGGTCTTATAAAAAGTTTGATTCACAAACCTATGTTGAATTTGCTAGGGAAAAAGAAGATCTATTTGATAAATGGCTTACGTCAAAGAAAATAGATAAAAATTTTGATAATTTAAGACAATTGATGTTATTAGAAGAGTTCAAGCAGTGTGTTTATTTAGACTTAAAAACACATTTAGATGACAAAACTGTTGAGACATTACAAGATGCAGCTGTTATTTCCGATAATTATACCCTTTCACATAAAAGAAGTTTCAAAAGTCAAAATTTCAATACTTCGAGTGGAAATTACAAGAATCAAAGCACTGAGCGTACTGATAGTAAGCCTGTTGCACAGAATAAGAGTCAGTCTAGTTATAATATGTCTAGTCCAAAATTTGATATTTTTGAAAAGAAGTCACTGACTTGGGCTTATTGTAAGAAGAATGGTCACCTGATGGCTGATTGTTTTAGACTCCAGAAGAAGAATGAAAGAGATAATAAGCCCAAGACCAGTGCTTGTACGACACCCCGTGTTACCAATACGTTGGAATGTCCTGCGAGTCAGGCTTTTAAGTCCTTACATGGAGGATTATAAACCCTTTATGTCTGATGGGTTTGTTTCTATTGTTGATAATACTACTCCTCAGCCTATTAAGATTTTACGGGACACTGGAGCTTCTCAGTCTTTATTGTTAGAAGGTGTGTTGCCTTTGTCCGAGGAGACTTCTGTTGGTGCCTCGTTTTCTATAGATGTTCCCCTCCATCGTATTTATTTGAAGTCAGATTTGATAACTGGACCAGTTGTTGTGGGTGTTCGTCCTAATCTCCCTGTTGAGGATGTTTCATTATTGCTAGGAAATGATCTACCTAGGAACAAAGTGGTTGCTGAACCAATTGTTATCAGTGAACCGGTGGTGGATGTTAAATCACCTGAAGATGATGCTGAACTGTATCCAGCTTGTGTCGTTACTAGGGCGATGGCTAGAAAACAACAAAATGAGGATTTGCAAGAAGACCAGTTTGATTACATGGACCTTTCTGACACCTTTCTAGCCGACATTGAAGGTCCCGGTAGCTCAGAGAAGGCCGTCATAAGACCACCTAGTATTAGCAAGAATGTAATTATGCCATGGCCAGACGTAAACAGCCATTCATTAGACCGAAGGAAATTTGTTGAAGAACAAAGTAAAGACCCTGAGGTTCTTCAGCTCTGCAAAAGGGCTCAACCACAGGAAGAAGCAGACAAAGTGGCCGAATGCTATTACCATCAAGACGGCATTTTAATGAGAAAGTGGAGGCCCCCTGATGCTACCCCGGAGGAGGAATGGAGAGTGGTATACCAAGTGGTGGTGCCTATAGTCTATAGGCAAGACATTATTGGTCTTGCCCATGACACCCCCTTGGCTGGACACTTAGGCATAAGGAAGACTTGCCTTAAGATCTTACAGCATTTCTACTGGCCAAGACTTAGAAATGATGTCGCAGAATACTGCAAATCATGCCATATATGCCAGGTTGTTGGTAAGCCTAACCAGAAAATACCACCAGCACCACTTCTGCCTATTCCCGCCTTTGAAGAACCTTTCAGCCGAGTACTCATTGATTGCGTTTGACCTTTACCGAAGACCAAGACCGGAAATGCGTATTTATTGACAATCATGTGTACCTCCACTCGCTTTCCTGAGGCTATTCCGTTAAGGAATATCAAGACACCTACTATTGTCAAAGCTCTGATAAAATTTTTCACGCTAGTAGGACTTCCAAAGTCTATACAGTCCGACCAGGGTTCAAATTTCATGTCAGGTTTATTTCAGCAAGTCGTGTACCAGTTAGGGATGCTCAGTATAGGTCAGGTGCTTATCATCCAGAATCTCAAGGTGCCTTAGAACGTTTTCATCAAACATTGAAGAACATGATTAGAACGTTGTGTCTTCAATTTGACAGGGATTGGGATGATGGTGTTCACTTTTTACTTTTTGCGGTCCGAGAGGCTGTTCAAGAATCCCTTGGTTTTAGTCCCTTTGAGTTGGTATTTGGTCATACTGTAAGGGGACCTTTAAAATTGATAAAGGAAAAGTGGCTTACTGAACACACTGACTTGAATCTTCTAGACTATGTATCTAGATTTAAAGAAAAATTGAATACTGCTTGTCAAATTGCTCAAAACAATTTAAAACTGTTCAGAGTAAGATGAAAATATGGTATGATAAAGATGCCAGGGACAGAGTTTTGAGCCAGGTGATAAGGTACTTGTATTTTTACCAGTCCCTGGACATCCATTACAAGCTAAATATTGTGGTCCTTATACCATAAGGAGTAAAATCAATGATTTAAATTATATTGTAAAAACACCAGGTCGGCGTAAACAAAATAGAGTGTGTCACATTAATATGTTAAAACCATATTTTGAGCGTACTAATGAAGGTGAGAGTAAACCAGTTGCCACTTTAGCCATGGTTAAATTGGAGAACAATCATGACAAACCAGATATAATTGAACCACCTTTTAGTTCTAAAACTATGGAAGAGACAGTTAGATTGAAAAATTCAGAAAATTTAGATTCAAAACTTGCACTTCTGTCTTTTGATCGTAGAGAAAAATTGAAAGCTTTGGTATTTTCTTTTAAAAATCTTTTTCCAGATGTGCCAAACAAAACCACTGCTGTTTGTCATGATGTCGATGTAGGTGATGCTTCTCCAATTAAGCAACATCCTTACCGGCTCAAACCACTCAAACTTGAATCTATGAGACAAGAAAATAAATATATGCTTGACAATGATATTATTGAGCCGAGTAACAGTGAATGGAGCTCTCCTTGTCTGCTTGTCCCCAAACCAGATAAAACTTTTCGTTTCGTAACTGATTTCAGAAAATTAAAGTCTGTTTCAAAATCTGATTCCTATCCGATTCCAAGGATAGACGATTGCATTTATAATATTGGAAAAGCAAAATTTGTGAGCAAATTTGATTTATTGAAGGGTTACTTGCAAGTCCCATTGACACAGAGAGCTCGAGAAATATCAGCTTTTGTCACACCAGACGGCTTATTTCAATATACAGTAATGCCGTTTGGCATGAAAAGTGCTCCAGCTACATTTCAAAGAATGATCAATAATGTTATAAAAGATTTAGACTGTTGTTATGCTTAAATTGATGATCTTATTGTATGTAGTGATAGCTGGGAAGAACATTTAACACATTTATATGATACTTTTGATAGATTGTCACAATCAAATTTGACTGTTAATCTTGGTAAAAGTGAATTTTGCCAGGCCACTGTTGATTATTTATGGCATACAGTTGGCCAAGGTCAAGTGAAACCTATTACGGCTAAAGTGGACGCAATTATTAAATTTCCTCCTCCTACAAATAAAAAACAACTTATGAGATATTTAGGCATGATTGGTTTTTACAGAAAATTTTGTTCAAATTTTGCTACTGTTGTTCAACCATTGACTCATCTTTTACGGAAAGATTCTAAATTCATCTGGAGTGAAAATTGTCAAAACGCTTTTGAAAATAGCAAATCACTTTTAATTAATAGTCCAATTCTGATCACTCCAGACTTTGAAAAACAATTCAAACTTGCCGTTGATGCAAGCGATGTAGGAGTTGGAGCTGTTTTATATCAAGAGACAGATGATAATGTTGAAAAACCTATATCATATTTTTCTAAGAAATTAAATAAACATCAGAAAAATTATTCAACTATTGAAAAAGAGTGTTTTGCACTGTTGTCTGCACTTCAACATTTTGATGTATATTTAAATCCCACTGTGCATCCTATTCTTGTTTATACTGATCATAATCCTCTCACCTTCATACATAAAATGAGAAACAAGAACCAGAGATTGATTAGGTGGAGTTTATTGTTACAGGAATATGATGTTATTGTAAAACATATTAAAGGTAAAGATAATGTAATAGCAGATGCTTTATCTAGAACTTATTGAAACACTTTGTATATACTATGCATTTTTGTACATATTATTCATGAAAAGTTTTTGTTACACTCAAACTTTTTTAAGGGGAGGTGTTATGATATTGTAACTATCATATTTATTTAGTTGGCCTAACTTGTTTTGTGTGACCTAAGAATATTTACATTGTTTAATATTGTGTACAACATAAAACACATTGTGTTACAACTATGCAGTTTAGAATTCACTGGAACAATCACTGATACTCATGGAATGATTAGAACTTTCTATTTCACTTACATAACGTTTCCAGAATGATCATAACAAAAGATGCGTAATTTATATTTCTAGCGTTGTCTAGAAGTTTCCGTTTGAGTATTTAAATGCAGACCCAAAAGTAAAGTTGAATATAGAGATTTAGAGATAGACATAGATAGACTTAGACATCGAAAGACATCAACATTCTCATCAGTTGGATTGACACTTTTATTTACAAACTACATCATACTAGATTGTGACCAATTGGATATAATATTCTGTGGATTCCGAGAAGATTTCCGGATAAAGAAAAGATAAAAGATTGGACATATATTTTGACAGTTAAGTTGACATTTCTTTTTATGTAATACTTCTTGTAAACTTGTGTATAATAAATCTTGTTAAATTTTATTATTGATTTGTGTCTTTTGTTGGCTACAATTCAAAGGCGATTTTTCTGTTCATAACACTATATGATGATTGGATAATAATATAAGGCTCAGTTATGTTCAGTGGCAGATAACAGTTGCATATTCAATACTATGACATCCCACAGTCTGATATGGAATAAACAAACACATGCAAAAAGTTATATTTTCATTGCAATCTGTCAAGATAAAAATCTCTAGAATAACCATGTCACTATAAATGGATACATTATTTTGAAATAACCTTGTTTGCTTAACATCAAGTGGCAACTATCTGTTCTGAGTTGAGGGGCTATTCTTATTAACAAAAAATCATATGAAAAGTATTCATTGAAAGTTATACTTAAAGGTTCAAGACTTGCAAGTATTTTTTTTTTCGTAATGATACTGATAGCACATACATTTGTAACACTTACAGCACAACCAAAATGCAATATCAATTCATTTGCTTTAAATAAAACAAATAAAAAAAAAAAAAAAAAAAAAAAACAACGGACTACAGGATTTTGTAAGTGTATATATAATGTTTCCTTGTGAACCTATTCTTACGTTTGTTCGAACGTTATATAAATTATTGATTGTTCTGGCGTCACTGCATATATATGTCTCCCCCGAATCATCAATGCTACGAATACAAGTATGTATATTTTCATTAAGCAACACTAGAGAAGCACAATCAATCATACCTCTTACATCGAATGGTATGTGGTATAGATAAATACTAGTAAATTTAAGCCAGCAAAGCAAACTCTAAAAGATGACTTTGAACATCAACAGATTGGATATGAATAACTAGAAAAAAAAAAAACGTACATTTACTGTAAGTGTGAAATTCTGGGAGACCCCTAGTGATTTAATAATTGTTAAAAAATATTTTTTTTATTTTTTTTATAAATGAACTAAGTGAGAACTGATTAGACTAGTTTCAGTTCATTTTATTGACCTATAGATATTATTCCTGTATTGTAAAAAAAAAACAAAAACAAAAATGAATTTATCTGGCATGTAATATGGTTGCGGTTTTTATTTTTACAATTTCTGTCATAGATCGAGCCAATTTTTCAAAATCTTCTCTTTCTGTAGCTTTACATATACTTAAAAAAAGATGAGGATTGCAATCGTTTGCATCTCTCTTCCTCCCAACTTGTTTTTTTTTTTTTTGCCTGACCTGATGCAAAAGATTCTATCTTAGAAACTACTTCATCAGTTATTGTACTTATATAATTTTTTGACATCCACTTGTCCCCAGGGAAAAATTCAAAATAGTCATGGTCTGTTACAACTCCATAAATGTTTGCTGGTTGATAAAGTTTAACAATAGGTAAGGTTGAACCATACTTATAATTTAAACAGATATTACAGAAACAGTCCTGATAATTTGAGGTATTCGTCTTGAGTCAAAATGTACATTGCTAGCCCTAACTGCACTGACTGATCAGTCACATGCCTTTATAGTGGATCCTTTAAAACATTTGCTTTTGTGAAAAGTTTGTAATCTTTGAGTGCAAGTTTCTTCTGTCACGATTTCTCCACTATTAGAGAAGTAGAATAAAGCTACAAATACGCAACAAACATGCTTGCAGTGAGCATTTGGATCCATTCCTGCAGTACATTCATATTGACTTTCAAAAATACTACCATCACAATCAATTGATACCTCTACATCATATGTTACTGACTTTGTCATCTGGGCACGACATTCATTTTTTACATAAAACATAATGTTTTCAGTTGTTAGACAAATATACTTTAGAAATGTTTCCTTCTATAAATTGGTTGCATCACAATCTAACGATTTATCCATTTGTTCCAAGTATGTGTCCTACTGCACCAATTTTAAAGTACACAAATTCAGTTTCAGTTTTCATATCTTTATACTTAGACAATTCGGGTAAGTTTATTGAAAAATCCTCTCCGAGGTCTTCCTGTCCCCCAAATCTTAATGTCTATCATAAGTTTCCTATCTGATAAGCCCGAAACTGACGATAAGGACCGTATTAGCTAGTGCGACACCTGGGATGCTGAGAAGATAAATCTGACTTATGTTTCTCATTGTGTTATGATTGTACGTCTCAAAATAATTAACTCCCAAAGTATATCATGTATTACTCCAGTCTAGAATGTGTTCGACTTATTGAGACTTATTTATCACGAAGTCATTATTTTAAATAATTTGTCTTATATACATATAAAAAAAGCAAAACGCATATTTTTAAGCAAAAGTTTAATAAGTCGACTAGAAAAACAGACGCTGAAATGTTTTTCTTGCTTTATTGATCATAATTACACATGTAAATGAGATAAAGGTCAAATTATACCAGCAAATAAGACATGTACACCCTACAATCATTCCGTGCATCAAATATAGTTGACATATGATTATAGTATCTAAGAAACAGATTTTACCAGGAAAACTTAACATTGACCAATGAACCATACGTTCAACGTCAGATGATACCTGTCAGATAGACATGTACACCTTTCATGCACTAAATATAGTTGAGGTATTGCGTATAGTATCTCAGAAACTTACCAAGCAGCAAAAACTTAACATTGACAAATAAACCATAAACATGAGGTCAGGGTCTGTAAAACCTGCAATTCGGAAATGTATTCTTTACTGTCATTCCATACACCACATTGAGTTGACCTTATGCGTACAGTGATGATTTATAAAGCATATATGTCTTCTAGTTATTGAAAGCCGTATACAGATAGTGTATGCGGATTATGAGTGTGAACTTGCGGATTGATTGTTATTATTGATCGTAACAAGATATAACAGATTATCATTATGAATGTTCGAATAATATTGGCTGATGGACCTTGGTCATCATTTCTAACTATGTGAGATATACACCCTTTCAAAGCTTAAAGTTTATATATTTACCATCTTTATAGTATATTTCATTGTTTAATTCAAATTTGTAATCAATTTAATATTTAAATATTACAATTTATTTCTTGTTAAAGATTAAAACATTAACACTTGAATATCTTTGTTTCATTAATCACCTTATTTCAATTCATAGGTCAGGCGGTCTGTTATGTCTGCATTACCTTTGATATTCGAACGTAGGTATTGACATATTGCTATTTCGTTGACAATAAAAGAATAAAAAGAAACATTAATCATTTTTAAAAAGTAAAATAACACAAAACACCGTACTCAAAGGGATATTCAAAACGGAAAGTCCTTTATAAAATGCTTTATAAATGTTTTATTGCTAGATGAACCTCTCATATATGTATGACTAAAACTTAAACGAGACATACATAACTTAATACACAAATTGAATCCAGATGTCATTTTTTGTTTTTTTTTTAAGATATCAAAACAATTTTGTTTTTTAGAAATGAAAAATGAAAAACAAAAACATTTCTGTTTTGTTTTGTTTGTTTTTTTGTTTTTTTTTTTTTTTTTTTTTGTTAAACGAGATAAAAAACGAAAAATGAAAACACAATTTCGTTTTTGTTTTGATATCTCAAAACGTAAAACGAATGGACGCAAATATATGTCGACCTTCAAACTGGTAACCACTCCAACTCAAGAAATTGTTATGAATAAATTGAAAAAAATATGACATCAACTAAAGGACATCAAAGTATCAGGAAGTAGACACTGAACCATATGATTTATTAACAATCGTACCGTTTCTTAGGCATTTGTGTCTAACGAATTAATTGTTTGAATACAAATGGATGTAAAGAAATCATCTGAGATCTGCCATCAATATCAATTTGTATACAGGACAAAACAACTGACGAACATACTGACTTTGAGCAGGTACACAGATTTGTTACGGGGATACTCACGTTTAAAGCACTTAACACATTGACGGCAATATGTCGTCTTAATATCCGCATGCATTGTTGAAAATGTCTATAAAATGGGTTTGATGAGTTTTTATAAGTTTTAGCCATACACTGCGATTCATTAAAAGTTGGTAAAAAGTATTTATTTGTCAAACGTTTAACATATTTATAAAGACAAATTAGGAATATACTGAAAACAATCAAAAGAATTCTTTTGAATAACAATGAGATTTCCCTTCACAGACATACGTAAGATTTAAATGATTTACCAAAAAGTATAAAGTTGCCTCGGATGAACATCAATACTAATAAGAGACAGTAAGAGAGTAAACATACTATAATTTAGGTCATCACTTATTTAGAGAGAATGCCATAAGATTTGTGACAAATCTGAACTTTTTGATCCACTTGATCTATCAAAGAAGTGCAAAACTAACGATTTACTAACTTCAATCTACGATGCACCATATCAATACCATATCAGATATTTGATAGGATTAAACAAGTTCAAATCTATTGCAAAATTAAGGTGTTTCTCATGAAAAATAGTTGTAGTTACATATATATTGAGCACCTAAATTTTGAATAGTAATATTATGAAACTATGTTTCTGATGCATGATTTTTTATTATTAATTGTTTTTGGCTTTTAACTAGCTGTCAGTAACTGCGAGTACTCTCAAATCGTTCTTTCTTGTTTATTTGACCTGTTGATACTAATTGTAATACAATTGAGAATGGAAATGGGGAATATGTCAAAGAGACAACAACCCGACCAAAGAGCAGACAACAGCCGAAGGCCACTAATGGGTCTTCAACGCAGCGAGAAAATCCCGCACTCGGAGGTGGTCCCCAGCTGGCCCCTCAATAAAATTGTGTACTAGTTCAGTGAAAATGGAAGTCACACTAAACTCCAAAACATATAAATGATCTAAAATTAAAAAAACATACAAGACTAACTTGCTCTTTTGTTATTTAATGTTTACTTTTTCAGGGTTATATATGGTCTATATACCAGCTTTGATAAGTGTTTTGTATAACTATAATTTTCACTTCTTCGTACTATAAAAATCAAAATTATTTATTTTGTAAAATATTTCCTTTCTCCATTTGAACTGTACACGTATACCTTACAACATATTTATTTTCATTTACCTGTGTTTAAAGTAATTGCAAATGGCATATATTTGTGTTCAATCATATTGTTTTTCTTAAATTGTTCAACATTTCACAGCGGTATATTATGTTACTTTAATTATTCTTCCCTTAGTTTATTTATTTTGTATTTGCATTGTATCATAGATCAAATCTATTTGTTCAGTGTATGTTCACTGGGTTAATATGTCTTTTGATTGAGTTAAGACATTTCAATTGATATTTTATAGTGTGTCTTTCTATGTTGTGATGTTGCACTTTTGTTTCAAATAAGGGTGAAGGTTTGGTACCATTAAAACGTTTAAACCCGCTGCAATTGTTTGCACCTGTCCTAAGTCAGGAATCTGATGTTCAGTAGTTCTCGTTTGTTGATGTGGTTCATAAGTGTTTCTCGTTTCTCGTTTTTTATATAGATTAGACCGTTGGTTTTCCCGTTTGAATGGTAATACACTAGTAATTTTTGGGGCCCTTTATATCTTGCTGTTCGTTGTGAGCCTAGGCTCCGTGTTGAAGACCGTACTTTGACCTATAATGGTTTACTTTATAAATTTTGACTTGGATGGAGAGTTGTCTCATTGGCACACTCATACCACATCTTCTTATAACTATTGATGATGTGAAATTATATTATACACTATCATAGCCTGCTTTCAGAAACCATAAGGATAATTTCATACTGCATAATTAAGGTTCTAAGTCACCTTTGCTAAAAGGTCAGTGAAAGCTATTCTTTTCACTTAGCCTCTGTCGTTCATTGTCGTCAGTTCACTTTTTAAAAAATCTCTTTTATCTAATGATACCAAAACCAATCGCAACCAAACTTCGCCATAATCATCTTTAGAGTCAATAGTTTATATGAATTGTGTTTGATGAACCAGCCGATCTACAACGATTGTCGACATTGCTTAAGAAGTAAGTGGTTAAATGCAAGTGATCGTCTAACATCTTCAAAACAGTTTCAGATTAAAAAAAAAATTGACAGCAGAAATGTTCAAAATGTCAAAAATCTGCTTAACCAACTGTCGCACCCTTCTTTTTTTTAAAGTAATTGCGTTAACAGGCGATTGTTTCTTTTTTCCAATTTCATGAGATATTGTCTATTATTTTAATAACTATAATAGAGACACATAACTTCTAAATTGCAAAATGATAAACAAAAAAAGATTTCATGACAAAAATGTCAGATGGTTAAATTGTTCAGTCGACTCCTTATAAGAGTCATTGACAATTCTTACCTAATTTTTGAGTTTTTGACTCCAATTTTGTAATCAATTATAGCTAGAGGAACACTTGGAATATAAAAAAAGATCAGTACATGTAGGATAAGATTAACATATAAGTCAAACAGCAGAAATAATCATTTGATTACTTGCAGGAATAATTGCTCTTAAATGACAATTTTTGCCCATTTGTTTGATGCAAATGATGTTTTAAGCGTTCCCTGCATATTACATATATGACAAATTGTATGCTCATGTCTGTCCAACTGCATTTCCTTCGCTCAGTATACCATGCATGTATATAATTATTAAACTCATGATCAGATACCGTTAACAAAGACAGAAGTTAAACAATTATCATAATATTTAAATATTGTTTGTTACCAAAAAGACATACTATACTCACAAACTTATCATTCCTCTTTATTACATTTTAAAACTTACAATAGATGTGTTCCTATTTAATAATACATGATCATACATTAAAAGGATAAGAGGAATATCCAGACATATTGTACAGTACAGACCTCCCCCATCCCCCAAATACCCGCTTTTTCCGAAGAAAAAAATAGACGTACTAGCGAATACAAACAGTAATAAATAACACATTGTATCAATTTCCTGATTTGGTACAGGCACACAAGTTTTACTTGCGAACGAATCTCCTATTTGCCTTTAGGCCTATCTATACCATATGTTGTAAAAATAAAACACAAAAATTAAAAAAACCTTCACAGTTCAGCTACCAATAGGATGACAACCAACTCGAACAAAGTAAGAAAAGATGGAACATAATCTTGAATACAACTTTATAAAAAGTGATTATGACAATTGGATATTCAAATCCTTATCTCATATACTTACATTCAAGTATGTTTTTATTGAAGATTAAATAAATCCTTGGAAACTATGCTCACAATAGCATATAAGGATGTACATGTCAATAATCTTAGTAAACTAACCTGTGCTATGACAGTTCATACATTTGTAAATTAAACATACAGATTGGTCCTATACATAAGTGAGATCATATCCCAAACTTAAATAACAAACATATTTTTAGACAGATATTTTGGTAGAGCCATTTGCAGCCGTACCATATCTCCATGTTTTTGTGTTTTAAAACTTGTTACACAATATATACTGTCTCTTCTTTTTGATTGACTCTCTGCGTTTCATTTAAAATAGGTTAAGATAATAATGATTTCATGGTTTAGCTAGAAGTAAGCTAGCATAAAATCCTGTTCTTTCTAAGATAGTTGCTGTGCACGTGATCCAAAGAGAAAACTAGTACTTTAGGAACAAGTCTCTAAATTTCGATTCGTGGAATACAAAAGGTACATATACAATGAGTATACAATGAAAAAATAATTTAATATATTAGTTCAACCAAACATCGTTATCAGTTATACGATTCTGAATAGTACCGTATCAAAGAAGGCTTGCAAGTTATGGAAGCAAACGCAATGTTCTAAAACTATACTCATACAGTCACACTATATAACTGACAAATGTACTACCAAAAAGACTTTATACAGCAACGGTATTGGAATACGCTAAAATTGCAAGTTACTATAACATTTCAATTCTAACAGTTAAAAGGGAGTGTCCTTAGCAATATAAAAAAATCGAAAAAGTTTTTTTTTTATTTTGGTTTGTTAAGTCTATATGACAAAAAGGCTAGGTGTAAACTGCTTTTATTATATAACTCAAGCAAATAGATTATACTTGCACAATTATTATCTTACTCTAACATAGCATAATATTGATTGATTAATCAATTGGTGTTTAACGCAACTTTTAGAACTATTGGCTGTTTTGTGACGGTCAGTTTTATTTTTTAAGGAAGCCAGTGCCCAGAGAGAGCCTCCGACCTTCAGCAGAAAAACCGACAGTCCTTGTCAATTACGGTTGGAATCGAGCGCACCTTCCACTAGTGGAGATCGAACTCACAACCTCCTTGTTGGCCTACTAAGACCTATCGCCAATAGAGTCCCTCTCGTGTATGGAAGGATTTAACGAAATGCAAACAAATGCTAATGCTAAAGTTTATTTTAAAATAATACCTATGTTTTGATTGACAATCACAATTTCTTAATTTTTCACCCCTCTAGTACACGATATACTGGTTTGGATATTCTGTTGCTAAATTTATAATTTCAAACTTAACATTTCTCAGTTCCAAGTTAAAATATTTAGATTTAACTTGACATTTTTCAGTTACAAGTTAACATGTATCGTTTCCAAGTTGACATATTTCATTTTCAACTTGAATTTTCTCATTTCAAACTTGAATTTTTTCTTTAGAAACTGAGAAACGTAAACTAGAAACTGAAAATGTCAAGTTGGACGTGTAGAATGGTGGAATGTCAAGATGGAACTACGAAATGTCAACTCGGAACTGAAAAATGTCAGGTTGGAACTGAAAATTGTCAATTTGGAAGTAAAAATTTCGTAATGGCAATAATATTTCATACATGTACTAGTGTCATTTTATATCTGGCATGAATTTCATATGCCCATTATGTGAAACATATATTGTCTTTATAGCATTGAAAATTCCCATGCATGGGGTTTTAATCGTGCGTGTAACAGATGGTGGATGCATATCAGGAGAGGCTTACGTTAACGACAAAACTGGTCTCCGTCCGATTTGAATACTTGCAATATCATTTATTTTCATTATCATCATTCTCTGTTATAACCACACACTTTTAAATTTGTACTGATAAACAGTTAACTACCTATACAATTCATTTCATATTTTTTCTACTTAGACTCCAGATGGCAGCAAAATCTAGTGAGAATGTAGCTCAATCGGCATTCATATTTCAAGTATGCGACCAGAAAAAAAGTTGAGGGGAAATGCGAGGGTTGGGGTATTTTCATAAGCAGTATGTCTAAAGAGAAAATTCACCCAAGACTAAAATCATCAGATAAGCATAGGATTGTGTCCATCATCAACAACATTTTAGATAGTGTTAGGGAGTCACCTTTATTTATCATATTATATTATAATTTTAGTTGAAAAAACATGTAACAACATCGTTTAGTGTTCTTCAGGACAATCAAAAATGCTTTCCCTTCCTCTGTTTTCATGGCGTCTGGGTTATAAAACTTGACATCTGTAAGAGTATTTAGCACAACTGTTTAGATTTCAATCCTGTTATAAAGATTGAGAGTGCAATAGGTAGACGATTAATTGCGTATTTCATTCTTATGTTGCATAACGAAACTAGAATGTCTTTGGCTCCGCTTGGAACGATCTTTTTGAAAACCATCGTTATGGTTTAGATAAAATAGGTAGGGAAAGGGTTGTATCATTTAAAAATATGATGGAGAACTATGACCATGTTATACTACCTAGAAAAGGCCATTTACAAAAATGATATGTAATATTTATGCTATTGCAAGTAAGGCCATTCTTTTCAAAAACTTGCATCCACTATATGGTATAACTTTCTTGTCTCAACATTCAAGACAGGTTTTGTGTACAAAACTTAACTTTAGTTTATATTCATAATATCCACGTTTAACTGCTACATAGCTCTTTCCTCCTGGTTGATATCCTTCTACAAAATCTAGAATATCATCTTCGGTGATATCAAAATCAAGGAAAATGTGAACTTGGCGTTTAATGTAAATTTTCTCTGCATCGACTGACTTGTAGAAGTATGATGTCATAGGAAATAAATAAAAAGTGGTAGTTCACTTTTGCTTTTGCCGTAATATTATTTATAAAGGTGACAAGTTTAGAATTGTCTTTCAAATATATGTTTTTGCATTAACATAATTATTGATATAGGATATACGTATACTCCTAGTAATCATTGCAATTGGTGGTTATTCATGATTTACATGATTTTGCTAATTAATAGCTCAGAGTAAAATTTGAAATGTGTTTTAAGTTTTTCTGTACAGTTTATCCTAGGCATTGCATAAGCTCTTGTCTTTCTGTAATGTTTAAGTCGTTGCTGTATGAAATTGAAATAACATTGAAAAGTACAGCAACCGATTTCACAATGTTGAAAGTCGGTATTTCAAATCACATGAATCAGTAGATTAAATACTTTGAGCTTGCTGTCAGTCCCTTAGAACGAAATTATGAAACATTGTAATGGTTGTTTTGTCATTTATTTAATATGTATTCGTATATCTTGTAAGTTTGGGAAATGACGTCGATGGAAGCTCTGTGCTTGTTATCAACAAGAGGGCTATTTAGAGATTGAAATATGATATAGACACCTGTGTATTGGTGCAAATGGTATGCTGTCATTGATACCGTTGTGTTGCTGTCGAATTGACGTTTACACCTCGTGTCTTTTATTCACACGAGTATCCATAACAAAAAATAGAAAATGGAAACGGGGAAAGTGTCGAAAAGACAACAACCCAACCAAAGAGCAGAAAACAGCCCAAGGCTACCAATGGGTCTCCAACGTAGCGAGAAAATACAGCACCCGGAAACAGGGATTATCTGGCCCCTAAACAATAACGTATACTTGTTTAGCAAAATGGACGTCACACTAAACTCTGTAACATACAAATGAACAAAAAAAAAAAAAAAAGTTTCTAAACCGGAAATTAGCAAATATCTCCCTCATTTCAGGCAAAAGTATAAAGAAACCATATATCTATTGAATCAGTATGGAGAAACCTATGGTTGGATATCAAAAGTAACTTTGAGTAAACCGAAAGTAGCTTCTTATCAATTATTAAGAAACAAATGTGAAGAGACCTTCAATTGATCTCTGAACAATGGGTTTTTAATGTATAATATCATTATTTATTCAAGAAATAATCTATGTGTGGACGTGTTCCTTGTCTCCAGGCACTTGTGTGCTGTCCTTATTTGGTTAGGATATAAGCTGTGGTCCTACCCTTCTCATGTTTTCCCAGGTTACTGGGGAACTCCATCAGTTTATGTATAGATGTTGATGGCAAAGGTGATGGTTTTGTATTGCTAATGCTGAAACTTTAGAGAGTTAATAAACTTTGCATAGGCAATATTTCTTTGGATTTAATTTATCATTATTACATGGATTAATTGATTTGAATAACGAAAATAATTAGTACCAATACACAGTACTAAATGATTTTCCCTTTACAACCGTTACATATTATCCAGCTATATTGAACAAACAATATCAAACAAATCACCTTTACCTGGTCGTGTAAAAAGGTCTAATCGTACGCATCCTATAAACAGTCTAGGAATGCCACATAGGACCAAGAAAATTCTGAAAACTGGACCGCTCTGCAATTTAGGGATACATCACAAAAACGTAATATAAGTTTTCGAAAGAACCTACTTAAATCTGTTTTAAAAAATCTATACGTAGAAAATCAAGAAGTTAAGTGCAGATGTATTACAATCATCAACACACATTAGTGAGAATGAACATTCTTCCGTCATTATCCCTGCACATGAAAACCTGTTGGACAATGGGTCGGGGAGGAAAAATTTATGAACAGGGATTTGGAAATTTCTAATGCAAGTGGTACTGTTGATATGCAGACTCAAAGAAGAATTTCAACACCTGCTACAATCAAAATGGCTGCTATGATGAATATGCTTGCCAGATTCACACAATCTGAGACCTAAAGTGTGACAGGTCTGCAGCACTGGTAAATAATTTCGCAACAGGAAGACCCGAATCATTAGAGAATAGGAATACATATAATTTGGAGCAGTGGTACTAGGCAAGTTACCACTTTTGGTGTACCAATTCTGCCAGTCACAAATCGTTTTCAGCCAATAGTGATTCCAAGTATGCCCTTTGGAGAATTCAGCAAAGGAGTCTAATTCCAAATGTACATATTGTGTCACTTTCGCTACAAAGGAGCATTATTGAGGGTGAGGATATCAATCTAGCTTCATTATTAATCCCTCGTTTCGACGCACCGCAACAAAAAACAGTCATAGCTTTATCTTAGTGTTGGTGAAACCGGACCCAATATTGCATCGGCATCTTTCAATTCAGGAATTAATTCAGGGTTTGGTAAATTCAAAATATAATGTGCTCAGTGTAGCCAGATCGTCATGATGAATAAGATTTATATGAGAATTTTTATGGTCCAAAGATTTATGATTACCATAAACTATTCTTAGCAAAAGCAGCAGTTCTTTTTGAAGGAAAAAAGAGTTAAAGTCGACTGGAGCTTACATGACCGTGATCTATTATCCTTAGTACTAAAGGGGATCATCACCTGTAAATTATGTAATTATGCAAATCAAGATCAAGTTGTGTCAAAGTGTCAGGAAAAGTTTCTAAAAGATCCATTGACAAGCAAGTTCGTCAGAGAATATATTTGGGAAAAAGGGAAGTGGGCACTTCGATAATCCGAGGGACTGTTTTTTTTCAGTGGCCTCGAGCATCACTGAAGAGACATTGATTGTCGAAATGCGCATCTGGTGCAGAAAAATTGGTACCGTTTAAGTTATTAGTAGTACATGTAATTTATTACATTCGTGTTTTAAATGTATTTCGTCTGGTCATGTTGCTATGTTATCCCAGTTCTTTGTTGGATTATTCCAAGAAAACGTAATCTAAATGACTAGATAATAATAATCTTAAGATGCTTGCAATAACCCATATAAATGTTGATTAGAGTTAGAATCATATCCAAATAAGAAATGTGTCTCTTATTTATGTAATTGTTTAAGATCAGTTTTTGATTGTATGATAAGTATAAAAGTTGTCACAACCTAATATTGTTTCTGATTTAATAAACCAAAGAATGTGAAAAGGTTTTGATGATGGACTATTTAAGACCTTACCTTTCAAACTTATAGGGTAAGCCCTTTAGGAGTAGCAACTGGTAAATACACAGGTAAAATACGCCTTAGATTTGTCTTTTCCATATGATGATGACAATTGTCACAGCGTAAATGACATGATAGATACGACTTCTTGTTCTTTGTTATGTATCAAAATTAATGGTAAGTGCGGAAGAAACAGTACTATACGCTAATTCGATATATTTCAGATGCATTCAATATTTGTCCTTATAAGTCATCACAAAGGCCTTTATTTTATTTCAAATGGAAATCATATTATTATTTGTTATATTAGACTGACTGACAAATATTTTGAGACTGTTTCTCAAGCTGTATGTTAAATTGCAGTTAATAACTCTAACATGTATAAGGTCAAAATATTTTTTTCATTATTAGATGATTTACTTATTGTACTTTCTATTGACAATGCTAATGAGGATGGTGAGCGAAATATGGCTATTTATGACTACATTTTTTAAATGGCTAAATATACCTTTAGCAAAACATAGAATTGATGGTTCTGTTAACTGTTTAGAATCGTTTGGAATTATTTTAGATTCTACAAAAATGGAATCTAGGCCTCCTACAGTAAAGGTGAAAACAATCTGTGAGTTCATTTACAAATCATTGTCAAAATCCTCTTGTGAAAAGAGGTTTTCCTACAATTGTTGGATTATTTCAATTTTACCACAAGGGTAATTTTACCTGGTAGGTCTTTTTTTATCCTACCTGATTAAGTTTTCAACTACAGTTAAGAAGTTATTTGGATTTGTACATTTGAGCAAAGAATGTATAGTAGATTAGAATTTTGGCTACGATTTTTAATAAGTTGGAATGTTTTTACTATGTTTAATAACACTACTTTTACATCTAGTTTTGATATGGAATTGTACACAGATGCTACTTTCACAGTAGGATCTGAAGGTTACTTTCAAAAGAAATGGTTTTATTCTACTTGGCCGGTAAATCTTCCGTTACTTACAAGTACAGTTTCTATGGCCTTTTTGGAATTATATCCCATTGTAGTAGCAGCTCTGTTATGGAGAAACCAATGGTCATGCAAAAAGGTATTATTTTGACCTATCAATGAAGCAACAGTGGCTATTGTTAAGAAAGGTCGCTCTATAAAAAGATCATGAAACTAGTGCGTCAGTTAACTTGGTGTGCAGCAAAATACAATTTTTACTTTTCTGCTAAATACGTACCTGGCTACTACTTCCAAATCTCTGACGCTTTGTCTCGTTTGCAGATTGCACGATTTTGCAAGCTAGCTTCACATAAAGAGAAGACCCGTATACATGCCCATATGAGTCAGAAGTAATATGGTCTTAAGCAGTATAGTAGATTATTACTGGCACATGCAGTAGCAACTAGAACATGAATTGTTTATGACACAGTTTATAACCATTTTGTTAATTTTCTTCTTTTGAATGGTGTTCATTGCAAAGTGGACATTTACCTCCCATTTCAGAGGAGTTATAGATTTGTTTGACTGCTCATTTTTTTTTTTAAATGTTTTGCAGTACGCAACGATTAAATTAGACTTATGTGGTGTTCGCTACAGACGTCTTAAAGATAATGTTCCCTCCCCATTTATACTTATGGATAAAGATCACACATCTCTACTGAGACTTTCTATGATTTAGAAATCAATCAATCTTTTACATAAGAAAATGCCTGTACCACATAAGAAAATGCCTGTACCTAGTCAGGAATATGACAGTAGTTGTCTATTCGTTTGATGTGTTTGTGCTTTTGATTTTGCCATTTGATTAGGGACTTTCCGTTTTGAATTTTCCTCGGAGTTCAGTATTTTTGTGATTTAACTTTTTACAAAAACAGATTGTTAGACCCCGTTTGCCTAGTACGTCTGACATACTTCATAGGATTTGTCTGAAACTGCGGTCATTCTTTTTTTCTAGTTTTATAGATTTTATGTTAGAAACTGTATGTATTATTATTTTTTTTTACGTTGTGGTGAATTTACTGTAGACAAAGTAATTTATTTTGATGCAGAAAGCATCATGCGTATATCGGATGTTTAATTTCACACAACCTATGTTATTTTACATCTCAAGCAATCAAAAACTGACCCCTTTAAACAAAGTGTAGACATACAGTTGCACAAATGAAATAAACTTTTATGTCGATATACAGCTTATAGCCAGTACCTTCAGGTCAGACGATCAAAAGGGTTGTTTGGAGAAAAAGATTCATTATCTATTGCAGATGGTAAAGTTGCCCTTGAGAGACAATTGTTCATAAAAATTTAAAACATTTGTTGTCATGCTGAGGCTTGAATGCTGATTTATACAATGAGCATTCATTTCGCAATGAGGCAGCTACGTCTGCTGGTAAAGCGAATATTGAAGATGCACTTTTGTCAAATATGGATAAAGTCTTATTATCATTTGCAAACATTTGTGTATGTAAAATTAATATGTAAAACTGATCCGACATATAAATATATGATAGACCGCCTTGTAAATGCGTTTTCGTTCTTGAATAAACATATCTAAATTGTATGCAAGTATTTAAAATGTTTGGAAGTATACGTTTACGCCCTTAAGTGGCCTCATTGAATATCAGTTTTTGAAAAGTTAACTAAACCTGGCACATATTTATTGAAACAAAAGACAATACTTCTTTCATTCCGTCTTCTGATAGAAAACATGTATTTTATGGTCACAATTTTATACCAAAACCAATTTTACATCAAATATTTTCCCATAATTATATATGTTAAAGCACTTGACGTTTAGCGTTTAGCATCAAAGGAATATGCTGTTTTATTTAAAATCCAGTTCATATAGAAAAACGTACTAAGATAATACCAATATAGAATAATCTAATATCAATTTTCTTTTCTTTTTGGTCGATTATTCACTATTACATGTGTATGCACTCATACATGTAATACTTTTGCAGTGTTTGTTCTATTTCATGGTTTCAAAGGATTGCCATGATTTAAATAAATGGTATTTACTCCAACAATACACATTGCAGAGAAAACATTTTGACAAATTCAATATTATAATTAGATAGAATAGTGTTAACTATTAAGTCAAAACTTCACTACCTAAGGGTATCAAAATTTTGTAAAAAATAAATGAAATACATGATACATTGTTTAATGATAAATCCGGGAACCATAACAATACTTGATCATCTAATTTTTAATATTCTGACGTTGTTAAGCAGTTTTTGTATTGTTTATCCAGTAATACCAAGGCAAGAATAATTTCTTCATGCAGGACAAAAGAAAAATCACAAAAGATATAGAGAAAAGGGAAAGGTAAATATTTATAATGAAGACTTTAAAATCTTGTATTTCGTTCGTTACGTCCATGAAACCATTTGCATTTTTCGGTTATGGACAATGTCATCATGTAACCAGACGACGTGATTTTAACTGATTGTTTCACACGGTCATTAATTGTTAAGGATCTCTGTTCCGATAGAAATCTGTTTCACGTTTTTGATATTAGTATATAACAGAGATATATCACGTTGTTGTTTTATGAAATTCAAACCTCTTTGTGAATGATCTTGTCCGATTTAGAAGTTAACCATTGGAAATTGAAAAGACCCAAAAAGTTTTGTTCATGAAGTGTATTAATACAGAACGTTCATTACAATATACGCATGCATATGTTTTCCTCGTTAAGAGAGCCATCGTATTGAATTATTAAATTAGTACTGAAATACATTCTACATTAGTGTGGTGTAACGTTCAAATGAATTTGAGTTCTACGTTTTGTCTATTAGATATAAAACAAATCTGGAAAAAAAACTTGAATCTTCAGGGAACAAGAATAAAATTAGCAACAGCCTTATGTTCTGTTATTGTTTTCGTGAAAACAAGAGAATTTAAAGTTCTCTTAAATTGTTGTTTAGTATATATCTCTTACTCCTCCCGAAAGGATATCGACACTACTTTATAATGTATATTGAATCTGGGTTTGCATTGTACAAAATTCCATCCTTCATTGTCGTATCATACTAGAATATACCAGTCAAAAATGTAATATTCTTTATTCATTTGGATTTTGTGTATTGAAATGACTGGAATATATCTTACCTTCCTTCCCTTTGAAACGCATTATATTACTTATTGCAGACCCCATGTTTCCACGATGAGCCATGGTATCATGAAAAGATGTCACGTGAAAAAGCAGTGGTGTTACTACAAAAATACAAATACATGGCGGATGGTGCATTTCTCATAAGAGAAAGTGAAACATGCAGTGGAAACTATTCATTAGGTGTATTGTAATTGTGTTTTGTTCTTTTAAAATCATAAGTTAAATAGAAAAAAAAGCGCATGTGGAATCATTATGAAATCTTAAAGACTAAACTTTTTATATGATGCATGTTGTTAACAAACCTATTCTCCAAAACACATTTGTTAATAATTGTCCTATATAATGTGTGTATTTTAGTTTGCTTTCCATAATTGGAAGCATTAAAATTGAGAATGGAAATGGGGAATGTGTCAAAGAGACAACAACCCGACCATAGAACAGACAACAGCAGAAGGTCACCAACAGGTCTTCAATGCAGCGAGAAATTCCCGCACCCGGAGGCGTCCTTCAGCTGGCCCCTATACAAATATATATACTAGTTCAGTGATAATGAACGCCATACTAAACTCCAAATTGTACACAAGAAACTAAAATTAAAAATAATACAAGACTAACAAAGGCCAGAGGCTCCTGACTTGGGACAGGCGCGGGGTTAATTATGTTTATGAGATCTCAACCCTCCCCCTATACCCCTAGCCAATGTAGAAAAGTAAACGCATAACAATATCACATTAAAATTCAGTTCAAGAGAAGTCCGAGTCTGATGTCAGAAGATGTAACCAAAGAAAATAAACAAAACGACAATAATACATAAATAACAACAGACTACTAGCAGTTAACTGACATGCCAGCTCCAGACTTCAATTAAACTGATTGAAAGATTATGTCTTCATCATATGAATATCAGGCACAATCCTTCCCGTTAGGGGTTTAGTATCATATTATCATAACATATATGAGAAGAACATAACCCGTGTCATGCCAACAACTGGTTTTTAAATAAATGTGTTTAGTTCCGACGCAAAGACCCTATAAGTGAATCAATATTAACGCCAAAATATGCAATCTTTAATGACCTGATTGTTTCATTCTATAATTGATAATTGTGTTATTACAACTATTAGACCGTTTTATTTGTTTCAATGTATGTTCTTGTATATACGTTTTGTTAATTTACTGATCGAGATGACAAAGGGGAAGATTTGAGATATCACAAAATAGTTAAACTCCACCAACCATTTATTTGCCAGTTATAAGTCTGGAACTACATCAGAATTAGTTGTAAGCCAATTTAAGCGTTTAATTGCTGTCGCATTGAGGTATACCCTAAATACCCTAAATATCCTTTGATTCATATCATTCATTTGTATGTATTGGTTCAAATGAATTATAAACATAAGAGGCTTGAAAAAAGGCAAATCTGAAAATAAATTCTCTTCAAGTTCTTCAGCGCGTACCTGCAGCAAAAACAGTGAAGTCCGTTAGCATTTTGATAGAATTACTGTATAATCTAGAAGATACTGTGTAGCAAAATAACAAAATGTTAAAAACGTAAACGCAGTTAACGCTTCTGAATGAAAATTTACACAGTGCTTTAAGACTAAGAACAGAGACATCGACAATATTAGACTGTTCCAGAGACCTTTGTGGATTTCATCATTTTAATTCTTCAAGAAAATACACTTTTTATGAATAACAACATTTTTTTAAGATATGTCGAATTACCACAAATAAAACAAGAAAAATCTAAAAAGCTATCCGGGAATGATGTAAAGGAAATGTTAAGATACAGGAAGTTATTTGGTAAGGGTGTTCGTCAAAGAAGCGTCTGAACCGATACCACCAAATGCAATGCTGGACTTTGCCACTTAATCATTACGCTAAAGAAAAAGTTACTGGTACCCCTATCAATTTTACTGAGTCATACAACATGTACAATGAACAGTCCGAAATAAACACAACGGAACAAAATATCACACAACAGGAAGTAGTAGGTATTTATGACATTGGCGATGTATTTCTAGTTACAATAGAGAAGCTCTTGCATGTTGCGGTTTTGACTGAAACAGTAAGAGATATGACAAAGCCTTGTAGTATGGAACTGTATGAAGAAGACCCAGGTTCAGTATTTAAATATGTTGCAACAAAGACTGTTTCAGCAGAATGTATCTTTGAGGAATTGGCTACTGAGTCTTACAAAAAGATTGACGACAATGGATATATTCTCGACGAAGATGTATTGGACAGGGTAAATAATAATGACAACGAAGACCATCTTACTATAACAGAGCAAATAAGGGAGTGGAGGATGAAATCAACGTGGTCAGTATAGACCAAGAGACAAGATGTGGAAGAAAAAGAACAGCGCCGGGAAGATTTGAAGATTTTTATTACTTTTAGGGTGTGTTGATTAAACCAGAAGCACTATGAATCATTCATATCGCTAATATCTCGAAAACGTAAGAAATAATCAAAATAAAACTTTCTAAACTCTATCAAAAAAATATCAGATTTATAAGTTTTTAAAATCAGAAAGTTGTGCTTACAGACATAAAAAAAAGGAGTTTCAAAAGCCAACAAGTTCGTAGTTTTAAAGATCTTTAAACTTCCAATATTTTCATGTCAAGTCTCCACTTTTTCTCCAATATCTTTTTTTTTTGTTTTTCAATATTTGTGTTTCAAATTTTTTAAACTATATCAGGAAATAGTTAAGAAAAATAATTCACTTATTAGTTAAGAAATTTGTTAAATGAATAAATAGAAGTTTCAAAGGTAAGAAGGGGATCGTACCTTTATTGTGATTAACAAGCCGTATGGTTGACTTTCCATTCTCTTGCATTATATGTTATTATGCTGACCATGACATGCAAACCTCAGTATAGATAAGATGTCTGGTTCAATTAGTTTTCCCATAGTTTTTGACATTTGAGCTTAGAAAGTTTGACCCTATCAAGTATGCACTTTTTAAAATACTTCAGTAGTCACACTGATATAGCGGTAACAACCAATCAGAATGTATAACTTATATCAATATCAGAAGGTCAATATTATTCTGGTTAAACCCTAGAATAACGTTTTTATTAAGTCAGTGATGTTTTTTTTTTTTTTTTGCTTTGCCTGTCATTGAGGTGACCAAAGGTGGCACAAATATCGTTCTAATTTTTTGGCTATACAGCAAGTCACCTACGGATACCTCAAATAGTTGATACAAGGGTTCTTAACATGCAAAAAGGCATCGTATTTAAAATACTCAAACTATGTTCAGACGTTACTTTGTATTTATACAACCTACATAAGTTTAACTTGGAATTCTACTAAAATCACACGTAAAGCCACTGTTATAAGAATATGCAGAGGGACACCGGTGGTCGATTTGTAAAAGTAGTTCAACTCCTGAATCACTAGCCTGTCAACAGGGAAGTTGTGAATTCGAATCCCGCAAGTATCTTAAATAATACAATAAGATTTAAAATTGTCAGTTTCGTGTGGAAGGTCGGTGGTTCTCTCCGGCACACCAGCGTCCTCCACCAATAAAAAAATGACCGACACGATATTGCTGAAGGTGGCGTTTAATCCCAATCAATCAATGACTTAGTTAGAGTTTACAAGCTTTGGTTTATTACAATACTTTAAACAAATTGAACTTTAAAATGTTTGTAACTGAACACTTCAACTACCAAAATTTTTTATATATATAAAATGATAATGGAATGCCCCTTTATTATCATCTCAACAAGATTTTCTTAATTTGAACCATAAAATTGGTCAAAGATTAAATATCTGGCTGTCGTTTTCTTTACTGTTTTATTCATATTGCCTGCTTTATTTTAGAATAAATGGTGAACCGGTACATACAAGGATATTCACAAAAGAGGAGTCCGGACGAAATGTTTGATAGTCGTAACGAAGTTATTGAACTATTAAAACACAAAAGGTGTAAAACGAAAAACGGTGTTTCAGTTAAAGAATTTACACTTACGGAACCTATTCCGAAAGAAACAATATGTGACAAATAGAGTAATTCCAGGTTATGTGTTCCAAAGGAATACAAGTTACACATTACGTTAAGTCAGGAATATGACAATTGTTTTCCATTCGTTTGATGTGTTTAAGCTTTTAATTTTACCATTTGTTATGGGACTTTCCGTTTTGAATTTTCCTTGGAGTTCGTTATTTTGGTTAATTTACTTTTTAATCGACTTATGTTTGGATCTCACAACTTTTTATTTCTCACCACGAATTAAGTCATTTCCATAATTTGTCTAGATGATAACAAATACAAGTTTATGTGACATTCTTTCCATTAAATAATTGTTTGAAATTTAGTTGCAATATATCTTTCAAAGCATGGAATTGCTAATATATTTTTTCCAAATCAGTTAATAGATTAAATGATAATATTTTGACCCAAATAATGTCTACAGCTCCGATACGGAATAAAGATGCAACACAAACAAAATATTATTTATTTTGTATGATTTTGTTTGATAAAAATCAACCCAAATAACGATAGATACAGTATACCATAATCTAACTTTACTGTCTAAGTAAAATAAGTCTAAAGTTGAAACGATTCCCCAACGAGTATAGTAGTTTGTCTCATTCATAATAAAGACATTACATGCTAGTTTGATACTTCTATCATTTTATGAATGATAGTGTTAGTTCGGTCCTAATTATGTATATTTGCAACGTGTTATTTCGTAATTTTTGCACATTGAGTATTCTTTTTTACGGAACTTGATGTAACTGATATATCCCGTTGACTGTCGTATATATCACCTTTATACATGTTATACTGGAAACTTAAACTTTAAACAAATATCCTTATAAAGAACGATAAATAGCCCAGTCGTAAAGAATTTGTAACTTCATTTTCATAAAGTCATTATCATCATTCGATCTACAGTAAAAGATAGCCTTTTGAAATATTGTTGCTTCGCATCACGGTGCGGAGCTATTAATTTCAGTAGACATACACGCCATCTTGAAATACTTACTGATCACTGATTGGTTACTTTATGATGCGGCTGAGAATCAGCAACAACCATTGGTTTAAATGAGATAAAGAATTACAGACTTTTCTCGTTCAGGATAAGTCATTAAAAGCCGGAAAATTAACTTTGTGTATATCAGTTCCGATCAACTGTCATTAATTCATGTTCGTTTTATTATGCATATATTGCACACTGAAATTGAATATTGAAATTTCAATTATCAATACACGTTTATTTGCTTTGTCAATCTGCAATATGCACGATTTATTTTGCTAAACAATGTTCCTATACAACGTTTTCAAAAAAGCATTATCTGTATTTTATAACTTCTCCTAATCTAGGCACACCTCCAGAGAGGCACACTCATAACGCACACTCTTAAAGTAAATCCATTTTATATCAATCAACTATCTAAAAATACCACATGCACACATATTACATTAAATTAGGATAGAGCGAAGCAGTCCACAGCTTTTAAGAAAGCTAAAACTTGTGATGGAATTATATTCAACCACTTTGATGCGGATCTAAACAAATCTTCAATCACAATCTTTACAAATTTGCAGTAATATCCAGACCATGGATTCTGTTACGCTTTACACTACGTATCCCCGTTCTCAATTGAAAGGTCGACGTCATCGTCTCATTAAACAGATCTTTATCTGCAAGAATGGGTAGATTTGATACAAATTCCTTTTTTTATGTCATAAAAAATCTTACAATGTAAAGAACCACACTGATTCCCGAAGATTTTATCATCATAGTGCTGGACGTTTTTGATCGACAACATATTTGTTGAGCTCAGTGGATTGATATTTCAGGAAAGAGTTGGTATTCCAAGGGGTGCTTATTGCGTTTAGTTGATGCCTGACTTGTTTTTGTACTTTCATGAACCAAAAGACAAACAGAAAACGCATCTGGCAAAGATCTTTTTTTTTCATATATTGATGATGGTCTGTCACTCAATAATCCACATTTTAACATGTTTAACATGTTCAATGAGTACTTGAATCTCGCATATCTTAGTGATCTTGATATAAAGGATACTACCGAAAGAAGAATATATGCTTCATATTCCGATTTATTTCCTCATTATGACACACGTGTTGATTTCAACTTTAAAATTGTCAGCTTCTCATCACTCAGTTTAAACATACCCTCTCTTTCATTGTATGGTGTTAAGTATTTCAATAATACGTTACGCTCGTGAATGTTCAATATATGGATTTCATTAAAAGGGTGTGTGCTTTTTAGAAGTAGTAACTAAGCAGTCTGTGGAATCTCATTCAAAGTTTGTACGATCACGGAAACTTATTGAATTAAATTGGATTAAAAAATTGCAGACAGTCTATCCTATCGGTCTTAATGATAATATCATGGGAATTGGTAATATATCAAAAACTGATTCTGTTAACATTTTGGATATAGTTTCTAAAACTGTTCGTAAAAACTGTTCTCATGGGCGTAGAGTAAATCGCAATCAAAGAAAATTTTGTACCAACAATACAAATTTTTCGGACTTAATTACTGTTTCAAAAAACAATTGCAGACATTATCTGTTAAACCAAGCTCTGTTCTTTACCTGTTAATAAATTATATCAAATTTGAGAGGATTGTAACACAACTCCATATTGCAGTCCTAAATATGAAATCGAATTGTAATTGCATATTGTTATTCTAAACTGTTTCCCAAAATTGATCGCCCTGAAGATCATACAAAACATGTTATTAAAATCTAATGTGTCAATAAAGGTTTTGCTTTGTAAATATTGTCGTTATATTTAATGATCATTCTTTTAAAGAACAAATTTCGGGATATTTTGATAAAACACACCTGAATACATGGGCATTTAAAAAGTCAGAATGCGAATATATATGTTCAAACTCTGTTAGATATTTTTTTAGTAACAACAAACAAACGAACTATGTCAATTGGACCTGCTTTGATACTATAACTGCCCTTGAATTTTTACTAGATAACATTGTTGATTGCAATGAAGATTCCGTATATCGTCAAGTTATCGGAATTCAAATTGGGACTAACTGTGCACCACTTATTGAGGACCTGTTTCCGTATTGTTATGAGTTACAATGTATGACTAAAATCAGCAAAGACCCATCGAAACAACATCTGATACAAAAATTTAATAACACTTTTAGATATTTGGATGATATATTGGCTCTCAATAATGACGACTTCAGTATGTACATTAAAGAGATTTATCCTGCTGAACTGACTTTATATAAAGCTGATACTAACAATGAACACTGCCTTTTCTGGGTCTTGATATCTATGTCTTTAACGGGAAGCTTAATACCAAAATTTATAATAAAATAGATGATTTTTTATTTCCTATTGTTAATTATCAATTTTTAGATGGTGACGTTCCCTTGTCACAATCTTATGGTGTTTATATATCTCAACATGTTCGATACGCTCGTGTATGTAACAACGTATTTGATTTGAACGAAAGAAATCTCTGTACTACTGAAAAATTAATACACCAGGGTTTTCGATATCACAAACTAGTCAAAACATTTACTAAATTTTATCATCGGTACAAGGACATCATGAATAAATATAAATCAACATGCAGACATCTTATAAATTCAGGTATTTCACATTCAATCTTTTATGGCAATATTCTAAACAAAGCACACAAATATCGGCATTCACCTCAAAAGCTAGCCAAACCTTAAATCAGAAGGGATATAGTTACGATACTGTTGTCAGGTCATTAAAGATGGCATATTTTGGTATTAATATTGATTCACCCATAGGGTCTTTGCATCGGAAATAAACACATTTATTTTAAAACCAGATATTGGCATGATACGGGTTATGTTCTTTTCATATATTTTATGATGGTACGATACTAAACCCCTAACGGGAGGGATAATGCTTGATTTAGTTATGATGAAGACATAATCTTTAATCAGTTTAATTGAGGTCTGGCGCTGGCATTTGAGTAACTGCTATTAATCCTTTGTAAATTAATGTATCCTTGTCATTTTGCTTAGTTTCTTTTGTTATCTATTCTGACATCGCACTCGGACATCTTTTAACTGAGTTTTACTGTGCGTATTGCTGTGTGTTTGTTTATTCTACATTGACTAGAGAGTTGAGATATCACAAATCATGTTTACCCCACCGCATTTTTGCGCCTGCCTAAAGTCAGGAGCCTCTGGCCTTTGTTAGTCTTGTATGTTTTTTAAATTTTAATTCATCTATATGTTTTGGAGTGTAATTTGACGTATATTTTCACTGAACTAGTACACTTTTATTTTGGGGTCAGCTGAAACCCGCCTCCGGGTGCGGGATTTTGAAGACACATTGGTGACCTTTGGCTGTTTGCTGCCCTTTGGTCGGGTTGTTGTCTTTTGACAAATTCCGCATTTCCATTCTCAACTTAACTTTCACTTAAACTACTGCAACAAAAAGTTATGATGAAAGGCGACTGAAATCGACACTACATAATGTTATGGTATCAATCACGAATTTGTTGACTTCTGCGAAGTGTTGGAAACTAAATTCACTAGTGGCATGTTTTCGCAGTCTTAGATCTTGATATAGATACCAGTATTACTAGTCATCATATCTGTAGTTTGACCGAAAGTGTCCTAGTTCCTTTTGTGACAATTTACTGAATGTGAATTCGCATGTCAGTTGCCTTCCAGGAGACGCTTCTCCTATCGATGCACCCGGTCTCGATCCTTTTGGCATTTATGCTATTCCCCTAGTTTTTGTTTGTTGCCTAGACTTGTATATCGAATCGACTTACGAGATTTGACCATCGGTAAACTAGTGTCGCCTTAGTTTATACGTATTACGAGTGTACGAATAGTTCATATTATGGGATGCATTATGTTTTTATACGTTTTAATTAAAACATACTTCCATTATTATATTTCCCTCATTTATAGCGCTGTCTCCTTATAAATTTTAGACTCGTCTTTGATCTTCTTTGAGTCTTTTTTATTTTATTAGTTCTTTTACGTTGAATGAATTATGATGTTTTAGATTTTCAAAAAATGGAGCAAGCATTTTACATGAGACAGATTTCATACATAATATTTTAAGAATGCACAGATGCTATAATTATCTTTTAACTTTAATGGACCTCGGTGGACGAGTGGTCTAAAAAGTTCAACTTTTTAAATCACTAGCCTGTGCAAACTGAACTAAGTGTTCAAGCTTTGCACGTGGCAGGTGCGTTCGACTTCGTTTTTAATTGATAAGGATTAACAGGTATCCGCCGAAGGTCGTTGGTTCTCTCCTGGCACTCTGACCTCCTCCACCAACACAAACTGACCGCAACGAAAATATCCAAGAGCGGTTAAAGTTAAAGGATATCACAGATACAGTTATGTTGTCTCTCATCTTAACTTACATCTAGAATTGACAATGAAGGTCGATTGAGAATAAAGCTTTGCGACAGAGGGAACAATTTCAGCTTCCCAATTATAAAGTTTCCATTTCTTTTGAAGTTGTTAATCTGTGTCTTTAATGAGGGCAAGATCTAAGGCAGACCTTCTTCTTTTGGTTATATCGTTAATCTCAAATTTACTTGGATATATGAGATTGATAGCCCAAAATTAAATGTAGGTTATTAAGGACACATCTTTATATTTGAAATTAGAAGTATTTTGTAAGATGTTTTTTTTTTTTTTTTTTTTTTATACTTTGAGAAGGTTTTGTAAGATTTCTGCTTCATATGACATCATTTTTATCTAAAATTAAATGTTAAGTATTTTGTAAGATTTTTTTTTTTTCTTTTTGTACTTTGAGAAGGTTTTGTAAGCTTTCTGCTTCGATTTTTATTTGCTACAAATACAAGTCCGCCAGAAACTCCTTAATTACCGGAATGAAATAATGTTTGAGACGGTTCGTTTTTAAAAAAATGTAGTTAAATAAGATTGATCAGACGTACATGATTTCGGTTATGCAAAATATAGTTACATACACATTTATCTTATCACTAAAAACACGCTACCAAATCTGAAATAATTATACTTCTCTACGTTGACGTCATATTTCTTTGGTAGTTGGGGAGAAAATTGAAGTTATTTAACCAAATATAGAATTTGCTTATAAGTGACACGAAGGATAATGAAGAGGCAGTTATTTGGAAAAGCATACTGTGCGCATGTCTTGTCAGGAGTTATTATTTTTTGTCAAATTTTTATGGTAGAATAAAGGTCAAACGATTATAATCAAGTTAATTGTGAAAATTAATTGTGAAAATTAAGCGTAAAAACATGTCCAGATATCAGCGAGATACCAGTTGCACTTAAATGTTTCTGTATTTACGACTGAAAATTAAAAGTTGTTTATTAAATAAAATAAATTACCCTCTTTCGACTCATGCAAAATTTCGTTTCAAACTCAAAATCCTTCATTTAACAAACGTCAATCCAACTCGAACCAGTGGTTAATAGGTATTTAAAGACACAAGCTCATACATGTAAATGAACATATTAATAAGGTAAAATAGGCATGTGTATCAGATATGTGAAATAAATACACTTTCTTGCCCTTTTAGTCTTGTTTTTTTAATGTAATTTCCATACTCAATGATCCTGTTCAATATTCTGTTCTACTATTTGATATTAAATATCTAGTAATATCTTCAATCCAGAATTGTTGAAAATGTGATTTTGAATCTGAGGAGTGAATACCTTGTAAAACAGAGGGTTAGTCCATGTACATGTGTATGTAAATGGAATTTTTCTTTACATTCATATTGCGTTGCTTCATACTTAAATTACCATACTGTTGTTTACATTGTTTACATTATGCATGGTTTTTTTTTTTTTTTTGAATAGGAATTGCGCGCTTTTCAATATATTTCTTACCGTCTTTGAAGAAAAAATGATTCTTTGGTAACTGGCATTTAGGTGAACAATGTGCTAGAACTGGAGAAAATATGTACATTTTGCATGAAGATGTGTGGCAGAAACGCTTGTAGCTTAAGTGATTATTATTATTGATTACATATGAAATATATTTTTTTTAAAATGCATTATTACAATGGCATTTGATTTAATAAACACACTTAACATTCTATAAGTAAAATCTACCAATGACATTGTCTCTTTTTTCTTATGTTTTACATTGCGTTACAAGGCTTCCTTCCCGCATTCCTCCATATTATGAGACAGTTTAACTTTTGCAATAATTAAGAATGTTTATAAATAAATTTCAATTAAAACTAGTGACAAATTGCATACAAGTAATAAGTCAGCCGTATTTAAAATGTTTTGTTAAAAGTTTACCAATCTCTCTCTCTCTCTCTCTCTCTCTCTCTCTCTCTCTCTCTCTCTCTCTCTCTCTCTCTCTTTCCCTCTCTCTCTCAAATACTGTTTTATGTACGAATACTTATACTAACGCTAAACACAAAATCCGACAATATGTAACGTAATTGTCGATGAATTCAAATGACATTTATTTCACAATGAACGAAACATTTTTCAAATCCATTTGATGTACCCCAACAAACGAATATGTTTTATCTGATTAACATTCACGTAAGGTTATAGTGTAGAAATATTATCGATCAGTCCCATTGTATTGTGTGTAACCTAGTCATCGACAAACGTTAACCTGAGATAAGAAACAAGTAAGTACGAAAGATAATTATTGATAATCTACACCATTTAGTTTTAGGTGTGATGAAGATGTGTGGCAGAAACGCTTGTAGCTTAAGTGATTATTATTATTGATTACATATGAAATATATTTTTTAAAATGCATTATTACAATGGCATTTGATTTAATAAACACACTTAACATTCTATAAGTAAAATCTACCAATGACATTGTCTCTTTTTCTTATGTTTTACATTGCGTTACAAGGCTTCCTTCCCGCATTCCTCCATATTATGAGACAGTTTAACTTTTGCAATAATTAAGAATGTTAATAAATAAATTTCAATTAAAACTAGTGACAAATTGCATACAAGTAATAAGTCAGCCGTATTTAAAATGTTTTGTTAAAAGTTTACCAATCTCTCTCTCTCTCTCTCTCTCTCTCTCTCTCTCTCTCTCTCTCTCTCTCTCTCTCTCTCTCTCTCTCTCTCTTTCCCTCTCTCTCTCAAATACTGTTTTATGTACGAATACTTATACTAACGCTAAACACAAAATCCGACAATATGTAACGTAATTGTCGATGAATTCAAATGACATTTATTTCACAATGAACGAAACATTTCTCAAATCCATTTGATGTACCCCAACAAACGAATATGTTTTATCTGATTAACATTCACGTAAGGTTATAGTGTAGAAATATTATCGATCAGTCCCATTGTATTGTGTGTAACCTAGTCATCGACAAACGTTAACCTGAGATAAGAAACAAGTAAGTACGAAAGATAATTATTGATAATCTACACCATTTAGTTTTAGGTGTGAGGGAAAATGTGTAAAAGTGTTTATTTTCTACAATGAAGCAAGAAACAATCAAACACTTGCTACAGTGCAGTTACATGTAAATATTGTTTTTTTTTTTTTTAAAGATATGTCAAATGTTTTTAAACTGCCGAGTATTGGAACCTGGTAATCCAAAGATATGACACAGTTCTTACCTATGTCTAGTAGTAGACATGTTAGATAAATGTTTACTCTTGAAAATTGATAAATTTCAAAAGAATGAATTTAATATTGATTAAATCGGTGCACAAATAGCTAATCTAACATTGCCACCAAATAAATTGACTGACATTTAAAAAGTTTTATCAGACCATTGTATCATGTTTATTGGTTATAATGTTGGCTAAAGCTATTTGTTCAAGCAAACAATTGTTGGTGAAGATTTTCCCACTGTTTTTTGCGACAAAAATGTTTACCGCAATTCATTTTTCGAGAAACTTGTTAAAAAAAAAACCATCCACCACCTCCAGAGGCCAATAATAGAGGCCAATGAGTACAAAGAACTTCACACTTGATGTTAAGCAAATATTTGACCATTTACCTAACTAATAACTATGTAAGACAAAGATGGAAAAACCTTGACTCATAACTGATTGATATATATTGATAGCAATTAGAAAATCTAGTTGTGCATAAAATTGACGAAAAATATGTTCACATGATTGAGATGATCTATCCTTTAAATATCTCAACTTTCAATTATGGACTTTTGATTGTAAATAGAAAACTTTTAATAGCAAACATGTGAACATATTTTTTTTTTTTTTGTTGAAACAATTATTTGTTTTTATACTGATTAAGATTATATCACAATGTTGACTGCTATACCTCAATTTTTGACGTTTTCACCTATTGTGTCTGTTCAATGCGACTGTCATACAATTGAGGGATTAAGCTAGCTATAAAACCAGGTTTATTCCTGCATTTTCTACATTAGAAAATGTCTGCACCAAGTGAGGAATATGATAGTTGTTTTCCATCCGTTAGATGTGTTTGAGCTTTTGATATTGCCATTTTATAAAGGACTTTCCGTTTTGAATTTCCTTTGGAATTCGGTATTTTTGTTATTTTACTTTTGTTTAATCAAACAGGTTCATTATCTTCCACTTTGTAACAATGTACCAGTTATAATGATTACTGTATGCATCCTAATCCACGAAAATTTATGTTATTTTTAAGATTTTTGCCATTTGATAAGGGAATTTCCGTTTTGAATTTTCCTTTGAGTCGGTATTTTTTGTTTTTTCACTTTTTCCTGCTGAAAAATATATATGCACGGAGAAATTAAATTGTAACTCCATGAATGACTAATGATAAGTTGTCATTTTCTACAACTATCAGTTGCTTTTGCATTGACTTTTATCTCTCTGAATGTTTTGGTTTTTCCCCCATATCAAGCTTGTATTATTTCGACGTTATTTTGCTATGCAGTTCAAATCAAACTTTTTTGGCAATCATTCAAGGTTTCAAAATTCGCCTCAAAGTTAAGTTACTGTCATTAAAGGTTTCTTTAGATACATGGTATTAACCGAATGCCCCATTCCTTGCATTGATAATGTCGTCAGTTTTGGTTGTTTTGTCTAAAAGGTAAAGTTTAATCTTGTGTTAAGAACAGAGAAGTTTTACTCAAGTAGGTGTCAAATATTTGTTTTTAAAACTGATCTACTTGACTTATTATTTTGTATGCCGTTCGAATTATAACAGTTCAAAGTTGAAATCAATGACTGAAGTTAAAAAAAGAGTAACGGAAATCTAGTTCAAAGCCATTTTCAACTAATAAATAAATCATATTTTCTCTTACTAAAATATTAACGGATTAAGCGTAAAGACGAAATAAAAAGTCTGAAAAAACATAATCTGGTTGAAAGTTAAAATTTAAATATTGACAAGACATATAACAGAAAGTGTTAATTAAATGATAGCTATATATGTTTTGTTGTGCATTAACTATTGAAAATAAAAATAAATGTCGGTTCAGAAAAATACAATCTTCCAAAATCTTTGAATATCGATTTATATAAGTTCATCACCATACAAATAAGAATATGTGATTCCGTTAATAATCATATTTCCCTTATTACATTCAAAGCTCCAAACCTGATATGTGTATCTATTAAAGTATGTATAAATATGTGTTAAAGAAAACCCTGAATTAATGTATTACCAGTTATAGATTGCGTTCATTGGATTAAAGACGTCACTACAAAGAAGAAGTGCACAGTAAACGTGTAGGGTTATGATCACAACAAAGTGGAGACCCAAATAACACCAACGTTTGAAATAGAGAAAAATAAAAAAAGGGAACAAATAAAAACTTACATTAAAAACCAATTGTTCAGAGAACAATTGAAGGTCTTTCCACATCAATTTTCAAAGTTATTGAAAAGAAGCTAGTTCCTGTTTACTCAAAGTTAAAATTTGCATCCAATCATTAGTTTCTTCATACTGATACGATAAATACGTGGTTTCTATTTACTTTTAAGTGAAATAAGGAAGATAATTAGCTACTTCCGGTGAAGTTAATGTCACTTCCGGTTTCATATGATAGCTTCTTTCACACTGATTCCAAAAATATATAGTTTCTATCGATTTTTGCCTGTACACCAGGAGATAATTGGCCACTTCCGGTTTATCGAAAGTCAATTCTAGTCTTTAGTGATAAGTAAATGTATCTAAATTACAAAATACATGGATTCCGAGTACTTTTTCATGAAAAAAAAGTGCAAAAAAGGCTACTTCCGGTTTTCTCAAGGTCACTTCCGGTTGTCATTTTTCAAGGTCATATGTCACCCAACCTTTTGTTAAAGGTCATTTGGCTTAATAATGAACCAAGTTAAAGTAATAATCAATTAACCTTATAATTAGACATTTCAGTGGCACTAACTCCTATAAGATGCCATTATATTGTATCAGACCAAATGTAACAACATATCTTCATTATCATAAAGCCATCATTTTGCACTTGTTCTTTTATACATATCTTTAAAAGTGTTGGAGAAAATGCAAAAACAAGGAAAAGTCACAATTGAGAACTTGACCTTGACCTTTGACCTTGACCTCATTTTCTAAGATAGGACCTAGGGGCCTCAAAGAAAAACATTCCAGGGTTATACGGTTAACGGTTTATGAGTTAATAACACATACCGACAAATTTATTTCGTAAAGGTAGATAACTCATATAAAATTTTATCGAATCGCTTCGATTCAAATTAGCCAAAAATTCCTGAGGATGTAAAGAACAATTTGTAAGAGAAATTTTGTCGATATCTTTTTTTGTTACGAAGGAGATGCAAACATATGATAAACAGTGAATAGGGAGATAACTCTCACAAAGAAAATGCTTCGGCTTAGCAGGGTGAAATTTAAAAGCCCATAAACTATACGATACAATATGAGAAATATCTAAGCGACATATTGCGAAACAAACATTTATCGCAAGAACAAAATTTGACGGAAGAAAAAAAAAATAATAATAATAATAATCAGAACAAATACAAAATAAATAACACAGAAAAGTGGAAAGACCTAATTAGTGTCGTAAATTTAATATTAATGTTTCTCTTGTGAAACAAATAAAGTAAACTAACTTTTTAGATATCTTTTTTTTTTTTGGTACATGTATGTATTATTTGTTCACCGCTGCACTATTTTCAGAGAAATACTGATTATAGATGGTAAAACAAAACCTAAGTTATATAATAGTTGTCAAGGAACGTATCAAACAGACAGAAAAATATAGTCATAGAACAAAAGAATAAGAAAATCGAAGCTTTCAAAATTTAAATTTGTAAGTTAGACGAAGTATTCGTCATGCAGTTAAAGCTCTGTATGGCCCTTCATTTATGAACAGTGCTGATTAAAACTGCGGGTTGAATCTATTTATTGAATACAAGAAGCCTTTTAAAGAAGTTCTCGGAAATTTACTTAACATTTGAATGGTACATGTACCTTATGTTTCCTATTACAATATTTTTTACAAGCGATGGTGTTCAGACGAAGGATCAAACCATGACCAGTAGCAATGTAGCTCAAATTGTATTCATGTGTCAGCTATGCAACCATCACAATGTTAAATGGAAGTGTGAAGAATGTAGTAATTTTATGTGTAATGCTTGTAACGAAGAAATTCACCCTAGAATAAAGTCATCAGATACGCATAGAGTTTTGTCTATTGAAGATATTGGAAAGGTAATGTAATAATTCTATCTGAGTATTCAAGTTCAATAAATTTTATTATTAATTGAAAGTAAACAAATTCTTCTTAAAAGTAACAGTTACCATATTCTTAATATATAACTACAATTATCGTGCTCAACGGCTTGCTTTGTTAAACACCACAAACAATAGGACTTTAAGAATAATTGGAAAATTTTATCAAAAAAAAAAAAAAAAAAAAACAAAAAGAACGTGTCTTACGTGTAAAATGTGAGCTTTTGCCTTTGACCATAATAAGTACAATTAAAATTGGATTTTTAGACGGTTATATGTGCATGTTGATCAATTGTTGGTACTTAATGTCTAGTCGCAAATATGTCATGCATGTTGAGGACGAATGTGGATATACTAATGGATTTTATTTCAAAAGAAAGGTTAAATTGATATTTTCACGCATATCGATAGAAAAAAAGCTTTAGATAGTAGTGAAAATCATTTTTTCAATTTTTTAATAATACTGTGTTTCTTATAGTCTTGTGCATAATAATCAACCCATTATCGACCTTTTAGAGAATGTGTTTTTCCTTTTCCTAGGTTTACCGTGTACTCTGAGAACGTTTGGTTGGTAATTTTGAAGTTATGATTGTATCCCAAAAACTGACAGGAATTCTAATCGTTTAAAAAATAAAAAAAAAAAAATAAAACGACTCGAGGTTGGCCAAATTCAGTCTCCAGATAGAATAAATAAGCAAAACTATTTCTTTAATATTCCGTTGTAACCAGTTATAAATTGTTTTTGTTTGCTGCATGCCATTCTCAAAAATTGGTTGATGTTAAGTTACTCTAGGCCATTCATCATTTCGTAATACTAAGGCTTCAACCACAGGAATAGATCACCTTAGCTGTAATAGAAAAAACCATTCGGAACTTTGGTTCCTCAATGATCTTCAATTTCGTCCTTTATTTGGCCTTTTTAGCATTGTGGATTCTAGCGTCACTGGTGAGAATTTTGTAGACAAAACGCGCATCTGGTGTACAAAATTGTAAGCCTGGTGTCTATGATGAGTTAATTCGTAAGTTAAGGAAAAGAAGTACTATGATAAGGGTTGCAAGTAAATATGAATGTAAGTTAACATATTACATTGACAGCTGGTTCAAACTTGCTCAGGCAAAGTTGACCTAATGTTGATTTGGCTATTCTTTTTTTATACTTCTTGGTTCCATAGCTCTTTTTTTATATATATACTTTGCGTCCAACTATTTTTGCTCGATCGTTCCTAATAAAGGAAAACCAGATAAAGCGCTTGGGATGCATCAAATTGGGCCGAGACTTCCGTAGGTCGAATACTAGTCCCCGATGTATCATCAGATTGATAGTCAAGGATTCGGTACTGACATGATTTTCGACATTCATTTCTTAAAATCTCCGTTGATTTTTTTGAAATTATCAATGAAATGAGATTCCACCTCTACCAGGCACAGTTGACCTTAAGTGGATTGTTTTTCTTTTTTATGTCCCTTTTGGTAATAAAACTCCAGAAGTATTTATTTATTTGTACATCCACACACCAGTAGCTTCCAAACGGTTGCGTTCGTTTTGAAGTAAAATTTAGGAAAACAGTTCGGTGTCACACATTTTATAAAGTGATCATTTCCAGCATAAACTTATTTTCAAGATGAAAAAAGGAAAGAAACTAAAGTTGTGTTCCATGTTGAAATGACATAAGAACCAATTTTGACACACATTTTAATGGAAAATTATCGATAGCATTTAATAACCAAACAATCTTCACATGTTTTTACCAGGTGTTTTTCATAATTATGCAGAAACACATGTTAATTGTATGTAAGTTTTAAGAATCGGTTTACAATGTAGACAATTGCTCAAACAAAAATGGTTTGTGTTATATTTTATCCCTATATCATACTAAATTACAAAGAAAATGCTGTAACTACGTAGGTTCAAGCAATATGATTGGCTACCAAATTATAATTAATGTTTTTGTAAAAACAATGTGTCAAGATGTACTTTTTTCTGTCGTTGGATTTTTTTTTAAATTGATGTGTTTGTACTAATTTGATGTCGCACAAGCATAAGCAAAATGCAAAATGTATGTTATGTTGAATTTAAATATATTGTTAACATATCAACACGTGTTTCTTCTCTCAGAGGAAGTATGGATAGGCCTAAATTATATACAGAAGGAAGGACAATGGAAGTGGGTGTCAGATAATTCTGGGATGTCATTCAGTGCCTATTTGTGACATTTTTACCTATTGTTTTTGTTTGTTTTGTTCACACATCGTTGTCAATATAATGGAATTTGGTGCGACTGTCATACAAGTGTTTACAAGGTTTAGCTAGCTTTAAAACATGATTCAATCCACCATTTTCTACATAGGAAAATACCTGTATCAAGTCAGGAATAAGACAGTTGTTATGCATTCGTTTGATGTGTTCGAGCTTTTGATTTTGCCATTTGATTAGGGACTTTCCTTTTTGAATTTTCCTCGGAGTTCAGTATTTTTGTGATTTTACTTTTCAGTTACTGGCTTTCTCCTGAACCATATGGCGGAAAAGTAGAACATTGCATACATTATTGCAAGGACAGATGTCGAAGTAACGCGTATGGATGGAATGATGGCATATGTGATTTACAAATAGGATATGTTTGTGAAAAAGAACTTTAACACATTACATATTACCATATCGAATGTCTTGATTTTTTTGTGTCATGGGGTACTTTCTAAATGATAACCGACATCTCTCATATTCGTACAGTACCAATTACAGTTATAAAGGTTATTGTATGTTTTTTTCCATGATTTACACACTCGACCAACTCACTAACAAACTAAACAAAGTCTGCAGATTTTGTTTTCTAAATTTTGGTGTGAAATGCAATTTGTTGTTGATAATGCCTTTTAACTGTTGGGATTTGAACGCCACTGATGAGTCTTATGTAGACAAAATGCGAGTTTGTCGTATTAAAATTATGCATATGGTATTTTTGATTTAATTTTACAACCACTGGGTCGATACAACTATTATTGGACGTTTCGTTTCCGAGGATAAACTAGATTAGAAATTAACACTCCGTTTGTCATGAAATTATTGATTAGTGATTTTTAGACAAATCATTGACATGATAAATAAAATGTGTTTTTAATTATGAATGGTTTTGTCAGGGTTAACTAAAGTTAGTGTTTACCCAAGGCGAACAAGGATTACAGAACTCCTCAATTTATCAATTTGTGCTAAGTATCGGGTCCACTGTTCGACGTTTGACTCTCTTCAATTTTATCTTAAGGGGGGTACCGAACACTATAGCCCCAAAAAAAACTTGTCGTTTAATTTTTCTTGTTTTTCTATCATTGATAAACTAGGCCTAGCTTAACATCTTATAAACATTTCAAAAGATTTGAACCATAGGTTTAAAAGAATTGGCAACTCAAATATGGCATCTTTTACATGCTAATATCGGCCAAGCTTGGAAGTGTCAGAAATATGGGTACAGGGGTATATGTGTTAATATTTAAACAAAAAAAAGATCCTAAATAGACAATAGCACAGTTTATAGTGATAATTTCAGGCGAATTTTAGTTCACCGATACCCTTTACTTGTATATTTTATTCTGGATTTACATTTTTGTCCAAACTAAAAAATGGGGGTCTCAGAGTCAGCCCCTAAAAGTGAATATGATGGGTTAAATATTTGAAGAAGAAATTAATTTTTTTGAAATGTGTAGTTTATTTTTTTCCAAAAAAAACTATTTGTAGCGCTATATCAGTCTGTTATTCCTGCAAAAATTTATAAAAATTTAACCACCAGATTTTTTCTATTAAAGTTTAAAATATGCCCCACCCTCAAATTGCTCAATAAATAAGAGCAAAATCCATTTTGATAGTACATAATGGCAATAACTTTTTTGTCCTTTGTTCTAGGTCTTATATATTTGCCATGTGGGTGTACAGATGGGTGCAGACCTAACCTGTACAGCAAGTTAACTTGATAACCAGTCATTTGGACTGGTCAAAGTTAACCTGTGACCGGATTTAGGACTGCTCTGACCAGTCCTAGGACCATAATCTAGTTAACTTGAAAAGCGGACTTGGTCCTCGGACTGTTTTATGTCTGCCAAAAGTTAACTTGGAAACAGGTCCGCTATTGATATAAGTCAACTTCGAACCAATCCTGTCATAAGTTAACATAAGTTAACTCGAAACCAGTCCTGCCCTAAAGTTAACATAAGTTAACTTGAAACCAGTCCTGCCACAAAGTTAACATAAGTTAACTTTTGCTTTGACAAATCCGATCGAAACCAGACCTGTTCCCAAGTTAACTTTTGACTGGTCTGCTCAACACTAAGTTAACTTGTAACCAGGACCGCTCTACATCGATTTTTAAAAATATTTTTAATATCTTTGTTTCGTAGTATAAACATCGAAAATAAAGTAAAATTAGTACTTCCGTTATTTTATAGACAGGATTAAATATAAATATTTGAAAATAAAGTACATAAAACGTTGCTTGTAACACAAATTTATCTGTGATCTGCCAATCTATAAATTAAAAACGATCTTGGTTACAATGATAACGGGCACTGAATATATATATTCCAATAACTATCAAATTCAACCATATTTGCACTTTATTATGTATATCTATGAAAGGACGTATATTAGATGTTAGTAATACGTCCTTGTTAGTTAAACGTCCTTGATCTATGTAGCCACAATCAGCAATATTTTAATTTCAGGATAGAATTTATTATACAAAATGAAAGCATCATTTACACACATGACTACAAATTTTGTTCGCATAAATTTAGGGTGCCAGCATGTCCTCCATTTATTCAAAACATTGTTACGTAACAAAATTTCAGTAGTTTTGATACCTCATGCTGACTTGTACAACAAAATTATTTGACTGCATCGACCAAAACAGACCATATGTGCACTTTAATTTGTAAATCTATATACCCGCATAGTAAATCAGCCATATTTATTATTTCAGGATTTAATGTATTATACAATGGACAGCAATATTGCAATACAATAACAACAAATTTTGTTCGCATAAATTCAGGGTGCCAGCATGTCCACCTTTTATTCAAAATATTGATACGTAACAAAATTTCAGTAGTTTTGATACTTCATGCTGACTTGTACAACAAAATTATTTGACCGCATCGACCAAAACTGACCATATGTGCACTTTAATTTGTAAATCTATATACCCGCATAGTAAATCAGCCATATTTATTATTTCAGGATTTAATGTATTATACAATGGACAGCAATATTGCAATACAATAACAACAAATTTTTGTTCGCATAAATTTAGGGTGCCAGCATGTCCTCCTTTTATTCAAAATATTGATACGTAACAAAATTTCAGTAGTTTTGGTACCTCATGCTGACTTGTACAAAAAATTATTTGACTGCAGCTACAAAAACTGACCATATGTGCACTTTAATTTGTAAATCTATATACCGGCATAGTAAATCAGCCATATTTTTTATGTCAGGATTCAATGTATAATACAATGGACAGCAATATTGCAATACAATAACAACAAATTTGTGTTTGCATAAATTTAGGGTGCCAGCATGTCCTTTTATTCAAAATATTGATACATAACAAAATTTCAGTAGTTTTGATACCTCATGCTGACTTGTACAACAAAATTATTTGACCGCATCGACCAAAACTGACCATATGTGCACTTTAATTTGTAAATCTATATACCCGCATAGTAAATCAGCCATATTTTTTATGTCAGGATTCAATGTATAATACAATGGACAGCAATATTGCAATACAATAACAACAAATTTTTGTTCCCATAAATTTAGGGTGCCAGCATGTCCTCCTTTTATTCAAAATATTGATATGTAACAAAATTTCAGTAGTTTTGATACCTCATGCTGACTTGTACAACAAAATTATTTGACTGCATCGACCAAAACTGACCATATGTGCACTTTAATTTGTAAATCTATATACCCGCATAGTAAATCAGTCATATTTTTATGTCCGGATTCAATGTATAATATAATGGACAGCAATATTGCAATACAATAACAACAAATTTTTGTTCCCATAAATTTAGGGTGCCAGCATGTCCTCCTTTTATTCAAAATATTGATATGTAACAAAATTTCAGTAGTTTTGATACCTCATGCTGATTTCTACAACAAAATTATTTGACTGCATTGACCAAAACTGACCATATGTGCACTTTAATTTGTAAATCTATATACCCGCATAGTAAATCAGTCATATTTTTATGTCCGGATTCAATGTATAATATAATGGACAGCAATATTGCAATACAATAACAACAAATTTTTGTTCGCATAAATTTAGGGTGCCAGCATGTCCTCCTTTTATTCAAAATATTGATATGCAACAAAATTTCAGTAGTTTTGATACCTCATGCTGACTTGCACAAAAGAATTATTTGACCGCATTGACCAAAACTGACCATATGATATGCATGATATGTGCACTTTAATTTGTAAATCTATATACCCGCATAGTAAATCAGCCATATTTTTTATGTCAGGATTCAATGTATAATACAATGGACAGCAATATTGCAATACAATAACAACAAATTTTTGTTCGCATAAATTTAGGGTGCCAGCATGTCCTCCTTTTATTCAAAATATTGATACGTAACAAAATTTCAGTAGTTTTGATACCTCATGCTGACTTGTACAACAAAATTATTTGACCGCATCGACCAAAACTGCCATATGTGCACTTTAATTTGTAAATCTATATACCCGCATAGTAAATCAGTCATATTTTTATGTCCGGATTCAATGTATAATATAATGGACAGCAATATTGCAATACAATAACAACAAATTTTTGTTCGCATAAATTTAGGGTGCCAGCATGTCCTCCTTTTATTCAAAATATTGATATGCAACAAAATTTCAGTAGTTTTGATACCTCATGCTGACTTGCACAACAAAATTATTTGACCGCATTGACCAAAACTGACCATATGCATGATATGTGCACTTTAATTTGTAAATCTATATACCCGCATAGTAAATCAGCCATATTTTTATGTCAGGATTCAATGTATAATACAATGGACAGCAATATTGCAATACAATAACAACAAATTTTGTTCGCATAAATTTAGGGTGCCAGCATGTCCTCCTTTTATTCAAAATATTGATACGTAACAAAATTTCAGTAGTTTTGATACCTCATGCTGACTTGTACAACAAAATTATTTGACTGCATCGACCAAAACTGACCATATTTGCACTTTAATTTGTAAATCTATATACCCGCATAGTAAATCAGTCATATTTTTATGTCCGGATTCAATGTATAATATAATGGACAGCAATATTGCAATACAATAACAACAAATTTTTGTTCGCATAAATTTAGGGTGCCAGCATGTCCTCCTTTTATTCAAAATATTGATATGCAACAAAATTTCAGTAGTTTTGATACCTCATGCTGACTTGCACAAAAGAATTATTTGACCGCATTGACCAAAACTGACCATATGATATGCATGATATGTGCACTTTAATTTGTAAGTGGGCAAAGTCAAAATAAATGGTTCCTTGCATATAAAGCAATATTTATCAATCATGCTGATCATTTGATTGGATAAATTGATTTCAAATGATGTGGCTTGATGTGTAGAACATTCCTGAAAAACATCTTTGGAAAATCTCAAGTATTAAAAATAACGTTAAAAAGATGTCAAAATTGTCAGGAGTGCAACACTTTTTGTGACATTTTGAAAAATACTTTTTTCAAGACACAGCAAATTGTTGTATGGAGGAATATACCTTAAATTCATATTTGTTTTACAACTTATATATCTTGGTGATGATTTCAGCTCAGAATGAAGCTTTTCCATTGAACCATTTTGGCACAGATGTGTTTTGAAAAAAGTTGTGCCATGTCAGGAGTGCAACACAAAATTAGTATTACTGAGGAATAGAATGATTTTTGCTTAAATGACTCACACCTAAACATAAACAAAGTCAATCCTGTGAAACAAATATGTCCTTTCTAGAATAAATAGTTCATTTACCTGATTATTGATATAAATAATGTGTGAGAGTCTAGTAAATAAGGCCTCCATATAAGTGTCAGAGTGCAACTTTGAAGTTTAAAGACTCACACTGAAAAATACAAAAGCCAATATATGGTTCTGTTTTATTTTTCAAAGATACTACACTAGATACAAAATAGCACTCAAAGAGTAGCCTGAAAGACAAGGAATTTTCTTTTAGAACCATTTCTTTGATGTCAGGAGTGCAACAGTTTAAAATGACATTTTCTTGGACATACATTTTAAGATAATCTCAGCTTCTAGTGACTTATTTGCATCTAAACATGTTTTCTAACTATTTAGGTTACATGTATGAGTTATAATAAATTCTGAAAGGTAAATTTCAAAGCAGGACTTTGATCCAAGAATTATTGTTTGTCACAAGCAAACATATTTGAATGCTAAATTTTCATATTATTTTCAAATTATGGAAGCTAATTGTCTTAAACTTTGTCATTTGATTAGGAAATAACCATGTTTCAATTAAAAAGCTTTATAATGGTTTCATGTAATACTTATTAAATTATTATAATTGTTATAACAAACAATTAATTTTGTTGCACTCCTGACATGAATTTACCATACTAAGCTGTTTTGCACAATTTGAGTTCAATTTTAAGACCCAACCTTTGAATGAATGAAAGATGGGAAAGATGGTTGTGAAACTAAACTTTAGAATAAAATCTTACAGGCTAAGTGCATACAAACACACCATCAAAGTCAACAACTTCAACTTTGAGGAGTAGAAAATTGAGTAAAACACAGAAATAAAATCCAAATCTGAAGGACAAACTAAACAAATATAAACAATGAAAGAACAAAGAAAACAAAACAATGTAACACAGAATTCAAAGACTTAGACCAGAATTAAAACACATGAGAAAATGAAAACAAAACAGAAAGTGACAACAGAAGAAGAAGAAAATTTACACAAGCTAAAAAAAAAGTTGCAAAACAGCAGAAAATTGTCCAGTCAAGTAGCAAAAGTACAAATGCACTTCAATACCTAGAGAAATGAGAAAGAGAAGTCAAAGAATAAGACATTATCTTCCAGACCATCTCAAATCTTGGGCTAAAACAATTGAGCACATCATGTTCACAGCTACACCAAGGTGGTTGTCAGAGTTAATGTGAACTGATGGTAGCTGTGTGCAAGAATTTGATGAGTCTTGAACATGTTGAAGTATAAACAAAGTTGAGGAACCCCTTAAAGATCTCAAAAATGTATAAAAGGAAATGGCATTTTCAAAGAGTCCCTTAGTTTTAAGTCTTAAGTTTTTCAGGTATCCTCTATTCTATTTGAAATTGCCAGTTTCTTTTCAAATTTCCAGATCTATTAAGGGTCTCTCAACTTTGTTTCCACTTCAGCACCCATCAATTTCTAGCACACTTCCATCAGTACTGATTAGTTCTTACAACTACCTTGGTGTAGCTGTGGATATGATGTATTCCATTGTTTTAGGGCAAGGTTGGGTTGGTCAGGAAGAATTTTCCTATACTTTGTCTTCTCTTTCTGATTTCTGTAGATAGTGTATCTGCACCTGTACTGTTGCTTCTTGACTGGACATTTTCTGTGGGTTTGCAATTTTTGGCTTTTGTAAATTTTCTTCTTCTCTTCTGTTGCCAATCTCTGTTTTTTTTCATTTTTTATCCATCTGTGTTTTTGTCTTCAGGTCTAAGTCTTTGTAATTTAGTTTTACATTGTTTTGTTTTTTTTTTGTTTTATTTTGTTCTTTCTTTGGTTTTATTTGTCTAGTGTTCTTGAGGTGGATCTTCTTTCAGAGTTTTCTCAATTTTCTGCTCATCAAAGTTATAGTCGATGTTGACTTTGATGGTGTGTTTTGATCCCTTAGTCTGTCTGGTTTTATTCTCAAGTTAGTTTAGTTTCATCAACTATCTTTCCCATCTTTCATTCATTTAAAATTATTAAATCTGTACACAACTTCTTCTTTTGGTAAATTCATTTCAGGAGTTCAACAAAATTAATTGTTTGTTATTATAGTTATAATAATTTAATAAGTATAACATGAAACCATTATAAAACTTTTAAATTGAAATATGGTTATTTCCTAATCTAATCGAAATTCACAGTTTATGAACAATTAGCTTCCTAAATTCTAAACTTATATAAAAATTCATCATTCAAATATTTTTGCTTGTGTCGTGACAAACAATGATTCTTGGATCAAAGTCCTGCTTTGAAATTTACATTTAAAATTTATTATAACTCATACATGTAACCTAAATAGTTAGAAAACATGTTTATATGCAAATAAGTCACTAGGAGCTGAGATTATCTTAAAATGTATGTCCAAGAAAATGTCATTTTAAACTGTTGCACTCCTGACATCAAAGAAATGGTTCTAAAGAAAATTTCCTTGTCTATCAGGCTACTCTTTGAGTGCAATCTTGTATCTAGTATAGTATCTTTTGAAAAATAAAACAGAACCATATATTGGCTTTTGTATTTTTTTAGTGTGAGTCTTTAAACTTCCAAAGTTGCACTCCTGACATTTATAGGGAGGACTTATTTACTAGACGCTCACACATTATTTATATCAATAATCAGGTAAATGAACTATTTATTCTAGAAAAGACATATTTGTTTCACAGGATAAACTTTTGTTTATGTTTAGGTGTGAGTCATTTAAGCAAAAATCATTCTATTCCTTAGTAATACTATTTTTTGTGTTGCACTCCTGACATGGCACAACTTTTTTTCAAAACACATCTGTATCAAAACTGTTCAATGGACAAGCTTCATTTGTAGCTGAAATCATCACTAAGACATAAAAGTTGTAATATACATAAGAATCTATGGCACATATCATCAAATTGCAAGTTGCTGTGTCTTTAAAAGAATAAATTTTCAAAATGTCCAGAAAAGTGTTGCACTCCTGACAATTTTGACATATTTTTTAACGTAATTTTTAATACTTGCGATTTTCCAAAGATATTTTGCAGGATTATTCTTCACATCAAGCCACAAAATTCAGCCAATTTTAACATTGCAATGGATGCCATTAAAAAAATGTAGCCAAATATGATGAGATGTGAACTTATGTATACAATAAGTGATATGTATGATATAGTTCAAAAATATTGTTTAAATGAAATTAAAATTTTAAATCTGAAAGGTATATACACTTAAAATAGAAATCATGGGCTTTTTGATGATGTATAACTGTTTTGATATGATATATATTGAATGTCAGGAGTGCAACAAGATAGGAGAAATAAAGTACCTTATATAGGTAATAATTAAAAAAAAAAAATTAGTTCAGAAAAACTTTGAAGATTGCAGATCTCATTTTAAGTTGTCAAACAGCAATTCTGCTGAATATTTAATAAAATTTAGTTCATAGTTTGGTAACTTAACCTCATTTTATAATAATGTGTCAGAAAAATCAATTTAAATATGATCTGAAGAGCAAAAGATGCATAAGTTAAAATAGAAATAACATTCAAATGACAGATTTAGGTCTTTATAAACCAGCAATGATTACAAATTAAAAAAATCATGAGTATTTTGTTCTAGTTTCTGTATTTTAGTTTGGTGTATAATATGTCAGGAGTGCAACAAAAACAGGGAAATTTGATGTATTTTCTATTTGATATATCTTCTTTATTAAAAGATTTATCTATCAATTTTTGTCCTCAGTGAATTTGAAAAGGGTTAATTTTAATATGGAGAAGTTTTTATCAACTAATGATGAATTATTTTTAATCAAAACTTTTCAATCAACTTTCAATGAATTGATACAAAAATAGCCAAATACTCCCAAAAATGATAATGAAAGATGAGATTATTAATCTTTGCATCAAAAGTAATGTTTGGATCTCTGCAATCAATTGGGGTAAAAAAATATAAATATTTGATAGTGTTTGTCTGAAATCATATTCCCAAAAGGTATACTTGATTTAAATTTGTTTTATTGGTTTATGTCAATAAAGTTTCAGAACTTTTATTTCTTTATTCTTTTTATATCCTTTTGGATTTGTTAACTTTAATGTATATGTATCAAGATACAACAAAAGAAAATGCACTAAAACAATGTTGAAATTTGGCAAAAAAAATAAATTTGGACCATTTATTTTGACTTTACCCAAATCTATATACCCGCATAGTAAATCAGCCATATTTTTATGTCAGGATTCAATGTATAATACAATGGACAGCAATATTGCAATACAATAACAACAAATTTTTGTTCGCATAAATTTAGGGTGCCAGCATGTCCTCCTTTTATTCAAAATATTGATAGGTAACAAAATTTCAGTAGTTTTGATACCTCATGCTGACTTGTACAACAAAATTATTTGACCGCATCGACCAAAACTGACCATATGTGCACTTTAATTTGTAAATCTATATACCCGCATAGTAAATCAGTCATATTTTTATGTCCGGATTCAATGTATAATATAATGGACAGCAATATTGCAATACAATAACAACAAATTTTTGTTCGCATAAATTTAGGGTGCCAGCATGTCCTCCTTTTATTCAAAATATTGATATGCAACAAAATTTCAGTAGTTTTGATACCTCATGCTGACTTGCACAAAAGAATTATTTGACCGCATTGACCAAAACTGACCATATGATATGCATGATATGTGCACTTTAATTTGTAAATCTATATACCCGCATAGTAAATCAGCCATATTTTTATGTCAGGATTCAATGTATAATACAATGGACAGCAATATTGCAATACAATAACAACAAATTTTGTTCGCATAAATTTAGGGTGCCAGCATGTCCTCCTTTTATTCAAAATATTGATACGTAACAAAATTTCAGTAGTTTTGATACCTCATGCTGACTTGTACAACAAAATTATTTGACCGCATCGACCAAAACTGACCATATGTGCACTTTAATTTGTAAATCTATATACCCGCATAGTAAATCAGTCATATTTTTATGTCCGGATTCAATGTATAATATAATGGACAGCAATATTGCAATACAATAACAACAAATTTTTGTTCGCATAAATTAAGGGTGCCAGCATGTCCTCCTTTTATTCAAAATATTGACAGTCAGGATATAACTCTATGGGTTATTACAGAAAATAACTTGCATGTGTTATTACAGATACTTTTATGAGTTGTCTACTCTTTAATCCTTAAATTTGCTAAATCTGTAATAACATATGTTTGTTATTTGTAAAATAAATCATAAATATTTTTATTTTAGTGGGCTCTAGGGAACTCTTGAAACTTTGCAAGAAACTAAATGCATAGCCTTGATAACTAACTATTAACTTAGATTAATACATTTTGCATTAACCATGGTAAATCAATGAGACAAGGCTTTTAAGTGATTAACTTAGCTGTAATAACAAGGCTTAGTTATTAAAGGCATGTAACTTAATAAATGAGACACTTGGGAATTACTGGGAAGCTTTGCAGAACCTCATTACATGCTCTGATCATTACTTACAATAAATTAAAATACATTGTAATTGAGCATGATCTATGTCTGAGCAAATGCTTTGAAGTGATGTAGAGAAGCTGTAATAACACCCTTTAGTTATTACAGGCATATTTGTTCTGTAATAACATAGGTGTGATATGCATGATTGGCAAACTATGAACTGTTATATCTTTCTATAGTTAAGTATACATAAAGACAGTAGCAATATCAATAGATCTTGTATACATTTTAACAAAACTAATGATGCATATTGTCCCTTTGAAACATGTAACATACATATGTTATCACAGTTCTTTAATTTTTTGTCCACTATAACAAGCGTATGTTATTTTTCTCTAATAACCCTATAGAGTTATATCTTTGACTGATTGATATGCAACAAAATTTCAGTAGTTTTGATACCTCATCCTGACTTGCACAAAAGAATTATTTGACCGCATTGACCAAAACTGACCATATGCATGATATGTGCACTTTAATTTGTAAATCTATATACCCGCATAGTAAATCAGCCATATTTTTATGTCAGGATTCAATGTATAATACAATGGACAGCAATATTGCAATACAATAACAACAAATTTTTGTTCCCATAAATTTAGGGTGCCAGCATGTCCTCCTTTTATTCAAAATATTGATACGTAACAAAATTTCAGTAGTTTTGATACCTCATGCTGACTTGTACAACAAAATTATTTGACTGCATCGACCAAAACTGACCATATTTGCACTTTAATTTGTAAATCTATATACCCGCATAGTAAATCAGTCATATTTTTATGTCCGGATTCAATGTATAATATAATGGACAGCAATATTGCAATACAATAACAACAAATTTTTTGTTCGCATAAATTTAGGGCATGTAGGGTGCCAGCATGTCCTCCTTTTATTCAAAATATTGATATGCAACAAAATTTCAGTAGTTTTGATACCTCATGCTGACTTGCACAACAAAATTATTTGACCGCATTGACCAAAACTGACCATATGCATGATATGTGCACTTTAATTTGTAAATCTATATACCGCATAGTAAATCAGCCATATTTTTATGTCAGGATTCAATGTATAATACAATGGACAGCAATATTGCAATACAATAACAACAAATTTTTGTTCGCATAACTTTAGGGTGCCAGCATGTCCTCCTTTTATTCAAAATATTGATACGTAACAAAATTTCAGTAGTTTTGATACCTCATGCTGACTTGTACAACAAAATTATTTGACCGCATCGACCAAAACTGACCATATGTGCACTTTAATTTGTAAATCTATATGCCCACATAGTAAATCAGTCATATTTTTATGTCCGGATTCAATGTATAATATAATGGACAGCAATATTGCAATACAACAACAACAAATTTTTGTTCGCATAAATTTAGGGTGCCAGCATGTCCTCCTTTATTCAAAATATTGATATGCAACAAAATTTCAGTAGTTTTGATACCTCATGCTGACTTGCACAAAAGAATTATTTGACCGCATTGACCAAAACTGACCATATGATATGCATGATATGTGCACTTTAATTTGTAAATCTATATACCCGCATAGTAAATCAGCCATATTTTTATGTCAGGATTCAATGTATAATACAATGGACAGCAATATTGCAATACAATAACAACAAATTTTTGTTCGCATAAATTTAGGGTGCCAGCATGTCCTCCTTTTATTCAAAATATTGATATGCAACAAAATTTCAGTAGTTTTGATACCTCATGCTGACTTGCACAAAAGAATTATTTGACCGCATTGACCAAAACTGACCATATGATATGCATGATATGTGCACTTTAATTTGTAAATCTATATACCCACATAGTAAATCAGCCATATCTTTTATGTCAGGATTCAATGTATAATACAATGGACAGCAATATTGCAATACAATAACAACAAATTTTTGTTCGCATAAATTTAGGGTGCCAGCATGTCCTCCTTTTATTCAAAATATTGATACGTAACAAAATTTCAGTAGTTTTGATACCTCATGCTGACTTGTACAACAAAATTATTTGACCGCATCGACCAAAACTGACCATATGTGCACTTTAATTTGTAAATCTATATACCCGCATAGTAAATCAGTCATATTTTTATGTCCGGATTCAATGTATAATATAATGGACAGCAATATTGCAATACAATAACAACAAATTTTTGTTCGCATAAATTAAGGGTGCCAGCATGTCCTCCTTTTATTCAAAATATTGACAGTCAGGATATAACTCTATGGGTTATTACAGAAAATAACTTGCATGTGTTATTACAGATACTTTTATGAGTTGTCTACTCTTTAATCCTTAAATTTGCTAAATCTGTAATAACATATGTTTGTTATTTGTAAAATAAATCATAAATATTTTTATTTTTAGTGGGCTCTAGGGAACTCTTGAAACTTTGCGCAGAAACTAAATGCATAGCCTTGATAACTAACTATTAATTTAGATTAATACATTTTTCATTAACCATGGTAAATCAATGAGACAAGGCTTTTAAGTGATTAACTTAGCTGTAATAACAAGGCTTAGTTATTAAAGGCATGTAACTTATTAAATGAGACACTTGGGAATTACTGGGAAGCTTGCGCAGAACCTCATTACATGCTCTGATCATTACTTCTTACAATAAATTAAAATACATTGTAATTGAGCATGATCTATGTCTGAGCAAATGCTTTGAAGTGATGTAGAGAAGCTGTAATAACACCCTTTAGTTATTACAGGCATATTTGTTCTGTAATAACATAGGTGTGATATGCATGATTGGCAAACTATGAACTGTTATATCTTTCTATAGTTAAGTATACATAAAGACAGTAGCAATATCAATAGATCTTGTATACATTTTAACAAAACTAATGATGCATATTGTCCCTTTGAAACATGTAACATACATATGTTATCACAGTTCTTTAATTTTTTGTCCACTATAACAAGCGTATGTTATTTTTCTCTAATAACCCTATAGAGTTATATCTTTGACTGATTGATATGCAACAAAATTTCAGTAGTTTTGATACCTCATCCTGACTTGCACAAAAGAATTATTTGACCGCATTGACCAAAACTGACCATATGCATGATATGTGCACTTTAATTTGTAAATCTATATACCCGCATAGTAAATCAGCCATATTTTTATGTCAGGATTCAATGTATAATACAATGGACAGCAATATTGCAATACAATAACAACAAATTTTTGTTCCCATAAATTTAGGGTGCCAGCATGTCCTCCTTTTATTCAAAATATTGATACGTAACAAAATTTCAGTAGTTTTGATACCTCATGCTGACTTGTACAACAAAATTATTTGACTGCATCGACCAAAACTGACCATATTTGCACTTTAATTTGTAAATCTATATACCGCATAGTAAATCAGTCATATTTTTATGTCCGGATTCAATGTATAATATAATGGACAGCAATATTGCAATACAATAACAACAAATTTTTGTTCACATAAATTTAGGGCATGTAGGGTGCCAGCATGTCCTCCTTTTATTCAAAATATTGATATGCAACAAAATTTCAGTAGTTTTGATACCTCATGCTGACTTGCACAACAAAATTATTTGACCGCATTGACCAAAACTGACCATATGCATGATATGTGCACTTTAATTTGTAAATCTATATACCCGCATAGTAAATCAGCCATATTTTTATGTCAGGATTCAATGTATAATACAATGGACAGCAATATTGCAATACAATAACAACAAATTTTTGTTCGCATAACTTTAGGGTGCCAGCATGTCCTCCTTTTATTCAAAATATTGATATGTAACAAAATTTCAGTAGTTTTGATACCTCATGCTGACTTGTACAACAAAATTATTTGACCGCATCGACCAAAACTGACCATATGTGCACTTTAATTTGTAAATCTATATGCCCACATAGTAAATCAGTCATATTTTTATGTCCGGATTCAATGTATAATATAATGGACAGCAATATTGCAATACAACAACAACAAATTTTTGTTCGCATAAATTTAGGGTGCCAGCATGTCCTCCTTTTATTCAAAATATTGATATGCAACAAAATTTCAGTAGTTTTGATACCTCATGCTGACTTGCACAAAAGAATTATTTGACCGCATTGACCAAAACTGACCATATGATATGCATGATATGTGCACTTTAATTTGTAAATCTATATACCCGCATAGTAAATCAGCCATATTTTTTATGTCAGGATTCAATGTATAATACAATGGACAGCAATATTGCAATACAATAACAACAAATTTTTGTTCGCATAAATTTAGGGTGCCAGCATGTCCTCCTTTTATTCAAAATATTGATACGTAACAAAATTTCAGTAGTTTTGATACCTCATGCTGACTTGTACAACAAAATTATTTGACCACATCGACCAAAACTGACCATATGTGCACTTTAATTTGTAAATCTATATACCCGCATAGTAAATCAGTCATATTTTTATGTCCGGATTCAATGTATAATATAATGGACAGCAATATTGCAATACAATAACAACAAATTTTTGTTCGCATAAATTTAGGGTGCCAGCATGTCCTCCTTTTATTCAAAATATTGATATGCAACAAAATTTCAGTAGTTTTGATACCTCATGCTGACTTGCACAAAAGAATTATTTGACCGCATTGACCAAAACTGACCATATGATATGCATGATATGTGCACTTTAATTTGTAAATCTATATACCCGCATAGTAAATCAGCCATATTTTTTATGTCAGGATTCAATGTTTAATACAATGGACAACAATATTGCAATACAATAACAACAAATTTTTGTTCGCAAAAATTTAGGGTGCCAGCATGTCCTCCTTTTATTCAAAATATTGATACGTAACAAAATTTCAGTAGTTTTGATACCTTATGCTGACTTGTACAACAAAATTATTTGACCGCATCGACCAAAACTGACCATATGTGCACTTTAATTTGTAAATCTATATATCCGCATAGTAAATCAGTCATATTTTGTATGTCCGGATTCAATGTATAATATAATGGACAGCAATATTGCAATACAATAACAACAAATTTTTGTTCGCATAAATTTAGGGTGCCAGCATGTCCTCCTTTTATTCAAAATATTAATATGCAACAAAATTTCAGTAGTTTTGATACCTCATGCTGACTTGCACAACAAAATTATTTGACCGCATTGACCAAAACTGACCATATGCATGATATGTGCACTTTAATTTGTAAATCTATATACCGCATAGTAAATCAGCCATATTTTTATGTCAGGATTCAATGTATAATACAATGGACAGCAATATTGCAATACAATAACAACAAATTTTGTTCCCATAAATTTAGGGTGCCAGCATGTCCTCCTTTTATTCAAAATATTGATACGTAACAAAATTTCAGTAGTTTTGATACCTCATGCTGACTTGTACAACAAAATTATTTGACTGCATCGACCAAAACTGACCATATTTGCACTTTAATTTGTAAATCTATATACCCGCATAGTAAATCAGTCATATTTTTATGCCCGGATTCAATGTATAATATAATGGACAGCAATATTGCAATACAATAACAACAAATTTTTGTTCGCATAAATTTAGGGCATGTAGGGTGCCAGCATGTCCTCCTTTTATTCAAAATATTGATATGCAACAAAATTTCAGTAGTTTTGATACCTCATGCTGACTTGCACAAAAGAATTATTTGACCGCATTGACCAAAACTGACCATATGCATGATATGTGCACTTTAATTTGTAAATCTATATACCGCATAGTAAATCAGCCATATTTTTTATGTCAGGATTCAATGTATAATACAATGGACAGCAATATTGCAATACAATAACAACAAATTTTTGTTTGCATAAATTTAGGGTGCCAGCATGTCCTCGTTTTATTCAAAATATTGATACGTAACAAAATTTCAGTAGTTTTGATACCTCATGCTGACTTGTACAACAAAATTATTTGACCGTTTCAACCAAAACTGACCATATGTGCACTTTAATTTGTAAATCTATTAATCGCATAGAATTGTACCTAGCGCCTTTATGTCTTCTCCTGGTGCTCCTGTGCACATTTTAGTAGGACCGCAAATGTAAGCAACAATATTGGAAAACAATTAATAATGTTAATGCAAAATTTTTTCCGCATAAATTGAGAGTGTCAGCATTTCATCTCTGTATTCATAATATTGAACAGTCACTAGAAATAGTAGTTCAGGATGGTGTGTAAAACAAAACTATAAGGCCGCATCATCCAAGTACCAACACTGACATGTCTGAATTCATTTGTACTTTTAATAAAAAGTATGAGGTTCTCTTCTGGGAATAGTATACTGTTAATCTATTATGTCAGTTGATTGATTTTGTTTGTAGTTAAACGTCAAGTGGCAACTATTTCATTCAAGTGCACATTGAGTATAATTTTGAGACGTCCCATATATCAATTAATCGGCAAAGACATTTTGAATCTCTCGACAAATCTGACGAATTTGACGAGATTGTTGATAGTTTTACCACACCGTACTATGTATCCGGACACTGTACAATTATCGTTAGAATATTCTGCGTAAAATAGAATAGTAAATCCAATGCAAACAAGTTGAATAACAATGAAATATCCATGCATGTATAAATGCATAAAGTAAAATTTAGAAAGAGACAGGTAAAAACGGGGAATGAAGCAACGTCGACAATGATGTTGATATCCCATGATATAAGAATATTGTTCCGATGCGTTGGATAACCTTTCTATCCGCCTTCTAATAAAAAAAAAAAACAACTCTCATTTCCTTTATGATAGCTCTGTTTTATTGTATAGCCATTGTTTTATGTATATAAGAATATATCAAATAAAAAAGAATTTTGTATAATATCTAGTAGAGTCTAGCGAGTAAAGAAATTTGCTATCTGGGGAAAAACAATGCGAATGTTGTTTACATATTTTAATTAAAGCTCAAGTCTGATATGAAAACTCTTAAACACGATAATCTGTCATAAGCAGACAGGTCTGGTCAATAGCAGACTTGTCCACAGGTCTGGTCAGGAGCAGACCTGTCCACAGGTCTGGTCTGGGGCAGACCTGTCCCCAGGACTGGTCAAAAGCAGACTTGTCCACAGGTCTGGTCTGGGGCAGACCTGTCCTCAGGACTGGTTAAAAGCAGACTTGTCCACAGGTCTGGTCTGGAGCAGACCTGTCGATAGGTCTGCAGCAGTCCTAAAAAAGCAGACCGTAGGTCTGGTCCACCAACGACGAAGTTAACTTGCTTGTCTGCTTAAAAATTCTCAAGTTAACTTAGAAAGCAGTCAACAAGTCTGCTCCAAGTTAACTTTTGTCAAGGTTAGGACCGCACCCATCTGTATCATCATGAGGTGGTGTGCCCCTTTGCAATTATGATTTTCATGTGACCTTGAACTTTGACCTCAAGGTCATCTTAATGTATTTTTTGCAAGAAACACGACCAGGCCATAACTTCTTCGTCTTTTGACCTATCCCTTACATCTTTGGCATGTGGATGTATCATCATGAGGTAGTGTGCCCCTTACAATTATGACCTTCATGTGACCTTGAACTTTGACCTCAAGGTCAACTTAATGTATTTTTTGCAAGAAACACGACCAGGCCATAACTTCTTCGTCTTTTGACCTATCCCTTACATCTTTGGCAGGTGGATGTATCATCATGAGGTGGTGTGCCCCTTACAATTATGACCTTTATGTGACCTTGAACTTTGACCTCCAGGATGATAACTGTAATTTTGACAAGAAACACTAGAGCAGGTCAGGACTTGTTGTCTTTCGACCTAGGCCTGAGATATTTGGCTTGCTAATTCATTTCAATTGAATACGAATATGTATTTAGAGTCAATATTTAGTAAACAAAATTTATACATATTACAAAAACTCTAATCGACCATATAGACACACATTATGACATATTTACATGCATAAGAAATACATAAAGTATATGTTATCAATACATGCAGTTACATAAAAAATCAAAAAAGGCCTAGTTTCTATTGAGGTGAAGTGTACGTACTTAACTACTCCACATAATTATTTTTAATTTCACATACGGATTCTGATTGTGAAAGTACACCAGATAATAGAATAAAACAGAAAGTAACCGTTTTCGTTTTTGAGATACGAGCTGTTGAAATTAAAAGCATGATACGCAAAGGATACATAGGTAAAATCTTTAAAATCGGCAGATTTTTTTACATTTTCAAAATTTTCTTTTTTTTGTTCCACAGATGAAAATAAAAAAGATAAACGATTCAAAAAAGAACGACGAATCCATTCATGCAAAGAACCACGGCTCTGGAAAATCTGAACTAGGAGATAGAATAGAACTAACCGTGCAAGATCCTTATGTATTATAAAGTTCGTTAAACATAGAATTTAATAGTATTTCTGCAGACGTTATGAAAATTGGATACAACTGCTTTTTAGTTTAAAACAAATCAGTCTTTTAAATGCTATCAAAATGTAAGAGTATTAACTCATTTCACCTCTTACTCTACCAAATATCAAATTGCAGTTACAAGTGTCACATTATTTTTTTGGCCCCCTTATACTCTATTCAGTCATAATATTGAATTGAAACTTGAGAAGAAAAAAAATTACTTTAAAATTGAGTTCACTACTTCTGAAAGATACACAAAAGCACAATTAAAGAAAACACATTTCGCTATTCCTTCGAAATTGGAATTTGATAAAGCAAAAATAGCATATCATACATGTTTAGTTTCAGTTTCAACAATGGTTCTAAATTTAGATTTTACTTTCCCAAAAAATTGCGGACGGAATAGAAGACACCTATTTATGTTCTACACCTGTCAGGATAAAAGTTGAAAACTGAGAGTTGAATGACCTAGTTTTTTCTTATTGAGATAAATGTAAGAGCGCTAAAATCTTAGTTTCTGTGTAATGTTTTGTAGGCATAATCTGATGATTTTCTTGTTGCTGTTGTTGTTGTTGTCTTTGTTTCTCGACTTGTAAATGATGCTCTAGTGGTTGATTATCCCCTTGGTATCTTCTTACTTTTTATATGATTACAAATCATATCCTAAAATTTTCAATTGCATAAAAAAAAAACATGCCAGTGTTTTTCATCACACGAATACACATGTCATATATAAGTTGTTCGTAACCTACAATTTTACACTACTAAGTGTATTTCATTCAAAACTACGGTTTTCAAAAAAAGGTATCGTTGAGTTAATTCTGGTTTGATTTTATTCAATTTGGTACGAATAGAAGCAGAATTGTTCTTTTTTTGTTACAATTTTATTGTTAGGCGTTTTCACTTTCTGTTGATATAAACACGAGTCGTATTGAACAAAATTTTATTAGAGTCAGACTAACTATAACAATAAGATACTCAGATTTCTGATTGGAGTCATTCTGATAATTTCATAGAAGTTTTAAGACAGAACAGGCATACTTTTTGGATTCGTTATAGACCGCGCGAAGTCATTTCTCTTTCGTGAGCCCATTTGTCCTTTTTAGGAGAAAGGGAGTTCATTTAAACGCCGCTAAGCCCAAATAACTTTCCCGTACTGATAGGTGGAGAGGGTACTTGCAAATACAACAGTACATGCCTGATGCAAGCAGGTCTTGTTCAACTATTCGTCTCCCCACAACCTAGGACTGTGGTTTCCCATTAAGGGGACTAGTAACCTCAGTCTCTGCTGCTATATCTATGTAGTTATGAATATAGTTGTAGTGGTAATTAAATCTAAATAAAGATGCCAAAATACGTCTAGGTCATTCTGTTTCCCTTCATTTGCCCATTTGAAAAAATCGGGTTCGAACCTCAGACATCGACCAAAAAAAGACACCTCAAGGTAAACATTTGTAAAATTGGAAAAACTGAGAGAAATAGTATTTTTAGCATAACATTTACATTTAATGTATTCCTGGTTCATGATAATTTCTCGCCAGAAACAATAAAAGCCGACATTTCTTGCGACAAAAAGACAATAAGAATAGAAATGAGAGGAAACATAAGTAATGGAAATGATGGATGTATTTATAAATCCAAACCGAAGAAAACAAATTCGATAATGGAGTTAGCAAGCTGACAATCTTAAATAAATACTCATAAAATATAATAATGCGACCACTTTAAGTCAGATTATTAAAGCTATGTATTTTCAGGTAAAAAACAAAAGCAGGTGAACATATTTATAACAGTTAATTCAGCTAATCAAATATACACTTGAGCTTGAAACGCTCTATGGAACAAAGTCAAAATCCTCTTTTATATGGACCGTCGTGAAAGGTATCAACATTATGCACAACGTCATAGTAAAATTGTTTATAAAGGGAAAGACATTTAGAAATTGTCCCTTTAAATACACATAAGGAGATGTGATACGATTGTCAAAGAGCTTAATGAGACAACTACCAACTAGAGTTGAAATGACGAATATAATTATAGGTCACCTTCCGTACGGTCTTAGACCATAAAAAACCCATACCATAAAGCAAGCTATTAAAGGCTCCGACATGAAAAATTGGAAAGTATTTAAACTAGATGGAGTTTTGTTTAACAGCTGAATCTATACAATACAATTTACGAAAAACAAATATGACATACATAAACCAACGACAACCACTGATCAATTACAGTATATTTATGACTTAAAATGATCAAATTGACAAATTCAGCAAGATTTACATTTCAGTGATAAGAGCAGTTTAGTAATAAGAATGTTCTAAATCATTGTTGTAATATCCTGTTCTAATGTATTATTCACTATGTAAAAATAATGAACACAAATTATTTTAATATTAAGAAATGGTGTAAAACTGTATGACATGTATAGTTGACGAGCCAGCAATCATTATAACCCCGACTAAACAATGTAATAAGTTATCACATGTATGTTATAACAAATAAAAACATGTTGAAATTAGAACAGAAATAATAGGGTGCTTAATTTAAAGACAAGATAATAGAGAATAACAGCATAACAAAAACCACAAAGAGACAAATTGCATAAAAGAAAATTGCAAATACAGAAATGAAGGGGTCAAATGAAGATCACCGTTCGAATAAAGAACAAATAGCATTAGAGAACGAAGACATAATCTCTTTTTGTGTTTGTTTAATTTTAAAGAATTCTATTTTTTTTTTTATTTTTTTCAAATGCAGAAAGGGTTCAAAGTCATTAACACAGACTCTGCTTTGATGAAAACACTATTTTTATCGAGAAAATCACAGGAAAAATAGCAAAAACTTAATATTTTCAACAGACTAGTTTGCTCAAAATCAAAACTAGCATTTGAAAAAGAGTAATAAAACACCCTAGAACCTTCATATTTTTACAAATACGATGAAAAACGAAACTTTCCTTTAATAAAATGGGATGATTGAGATGCCAAAGTAATAGAACAAATACATTTGATATCAACAATACACATCTTATTGTAAAATAAACTGAAATCCCGCATACTATTAACCAAATCAGCTATTATGACGACCATATATTCAGTCTACTAGCTTTAAATGAGAGACAAAAGATACCAAAGGGATATTCAAACTCACAAGTCGAAAATAAACACAATGGCAAAAGAATTAAAGACCAAAAGACAAACAACAGTGCACACAACAAAACATACAAAACTAACGACTGAGCAACACAAACCGCACCAAAAGCCGGCGGTGATCTCAGATACTCCGGAAGTTCCTGCTCTACATGTTGCACTCGTCGTGTTGCTCATGTAAGTACAAAGCCAGTATGATCAGGCTAGAACTAATCATTTGCAAATCGTGGAAAAATTGTGAACAACTTGATGAAAGCGACAAATATCACTAGAATGAAATGGCCGGCTACTTACACTAAATCTTAACCTTAAAGAACATTTATAGGACACATTATGCCGTAGAATATACCGCAACGCATAAACCACAAACTCTACAAAATTTAAGTAATCGACTGAGACTTTTATGTGACCCCAGTGCTTTTATGCGTAAAAACGCATAAAGAGCTTCAAAACGTTACCAAAATGAATTTAAAATTACATATTAAGTGAAAACATTATTCATCTTTTTTTTTTTTATTAGCTAATGTAAATGGTATCAGTTTTTTATAGCTGAAATCGAAAGAAGTTTTGCTATGCCTTTTAAGTATTTTATATGGATATCAGGAATATATCAAATATTTTAAGACCCATCTTTAAAGCTTATATTTTTGTTTTACAGGAACATGTCCACAGGACTGGATGCTTTTATGATCAAATACCAATTCAAAGGACTAAAACCAAGGATTCTTGAACAGCCTCTCGGACCGCAAAAAGTAAAAAGTGAACACCATCATCCCAATCCCTGTCAAATTGAAGACAAAAAGTTCTGATCATGTTCTTCAATGTTTGATGAAAACGTTCTAAGGCACCTTGAGATTCTGGATGATAAGCACTTGACCTATACTGAGCAATCCCTAACTGGTAACGACTTGCTGAAATAAACCTGACATGAAATTTGAACCCTGGTCGGACTGTATAGACTTTGGAAGTCCTACTAGCGTGAAAAATTTGATCAGAGCTTTGACAATAGTAGGTGTCTTGATATTCCTTAACGGAATAGCCTCAGGAAAACGAGTGGAGGTACACATGATTGTCAATAAATACGCATTTCCGGTCTTTGTCTTCGGTAAAGGTCCAACGCAATCAATGAGTACTCGGCTGAAAGGTTCTTCTTTAGTCTTAGATGCATGATTTTTTTATTAGTTGTTAGTGGCTTTGAACTAGCTGTCAGATAACTGCGAGTACTCTCAGATCTGTTCCTAGTGTCTTTTTGTTGTTGGGATGAACAAGTACCCTGCCACGTCCACTTGTATTTTTGTCCATCTGATGAGTTAAGCCTTTTTCAACTGATGTTTATAGTTCGTTCTTATGTTGTACTGTTATATCACTGTCCCAGGTTAGGGGGAGGGTTGGGATCCTGCTAACATGTTTAACCCCGCCACATTATGTATGTATGTGCCTGTCCCAAGTCAGGAGCCTGTAATTCAGTGGTTGTCGTTTGTTTATGTGTTACATATTTGTTTTTCGTTCATTTTTTGTACATAAATAAGGCCGTTAGTTTTCTCGTTTGAATTGTTTTACATTGTCATTTCGTGGCCTTTTATAGCTGACTATGCGGTATGGGCTTTGCTCATTGTTGAAGGCCGTACGGTGACCTATAGTTGTTAATTTCTGTGTCATTTTGGTCTCTTGTGGACAGTTGTCTCATTGGCAATCATACCACATCTTCTTTTTTTATATTCAAAGGATGGAATAGGCAGAAGTGGTGCTGGTGGTATTTTCTGGTTAGGCTTACCAACAACCTGGCATATATGGCATGATTTGCAGTATTCTGCGACATCATTTCTAAGTTTGGGCCAGTAGAAATGCTGCAAGATCTTAAGGCAAGTCTTCTTTATGCCTAAGTGTCCAGCCAAGGGGGTGTCATGGGCAAGACCAATAATGTCTTGCCTATAGACTTTAGGCACCACCACTTGGTATACCACTCTCCATTCCTCCTCTGGGGTAGCATCAGGGGGCCTCCACTTTCTCATTAAAATGCCGTCTTGATGGTAATAGCATTCTGCCACTTTGTCTGCTTCCTCCTGTGGTTGAGCCCTCTTGCTGAGCTGAAGAACCTCAGGGTCTTTATTTTGCTCTTCGACAAATTTCCTTCGGTCTAATGAATGGCTGTTTACGTCTGGCCATGGCATAATTACATTCTTGCTAATGCTAGGTGGTCTTATTACGGCCTTCTCTGAACTACCGGGACCTTCAATGTTGGCTAGAAAGGTGTCGGAAAGGTCCATGTAATCAAACTGGTCTTCTTGCAAATCCTCATTTTGTTGTTTTCTAGCCATCGCCCTAGTAACGACACAAGCTGGATACAGTTCAGCATCATCTTCAGGTGATTTAACATCCACCACCGGTATACTGGTAACAATTGGTTCAGCAACTACTTTGTTCCTAGCTAGATCATTTCCTAGCAATAATGAAACACCCTCAAAAGGGAGATTAGGACGAACACCCACAACAACTGGTCCAGTTCTCAAATCTGACTTCAGATAAATACGATGGAGGGGAACATCTATACAACCTAACTCCACACCTTGTAACAAAACGGAGGCACCAACAGAAGTCTCCTCGGACAAAGGCAACACACCTTCTAACAATAAAGACTGAGAAGCTCCAGTGTCCCGTAAAATCTTAATAGGCTGAGGAGTAGTATTATCAACAATAGAAACAAACCCATCAGACATAAAAGGTTTATAATCCTCCATGTAATCACAAAAACTGGACTTAAAAGCCTGACTCGCAGGACATTCCAACGTATTGGTAACACGGGGTGTCGTACAAGGACTGGTCTTGGGCTTATTATCTCTTTCATTCTTCTTCTGGAGTCTAAAACAATCAGCCATCAGGTGACCATTCTTCTTACAATAATCACAAGTCAGTGACTTCTTCTCAAAAGTATAAAATTTTGGACTAGACATATTACAACTAGACTGACTCTTATTCTGTGCAACAGGCTTACTATCAGTACGCTCAGTGCTTTGATTCTTGTAATATCTTCTCGAAGTATTAAAATTTTGACCTTTGAAACTTCTTTTATTTGAAAGGGTATAATTATCGGAATAACAGCTGCATCTTGTAATGTCTCAACAGTTTTGTCATCTAAATGTGTTTTTAAGTCTAAATGAACACATTGCTTGAACTCTTCTAATAACATCAGTTGTCTTAGGTTCTTAAAATTGTTATCTATTTTCTTTGACGTAAGCCATTTATCAAATAGGTCTTCGTTTTCCCTAGCAAATTCAACATAGGTTTGTGAATCAAACTTTTTATAAGATCTAAACTTCTGTCTATATGCTTCTGGCACTAGCTCATAAGCTTTCAAAACTTCCTTTTTATCCGTGTCATAATCAGAACTTCGTTCGGATGAAAGTGTTGAGTAAATTTCAGCGGCCTTGCCCTCAAAAACACTTTGCAGCATTGTAGTCCAAAAAGGCTTCGGCCATTTCAAATTATGAGCAATTTTCTCAAACTGTGGAAAATATTTATCGACTGTTTTTTCACAAAATCTGGGAACCAAACGTATATTTTTTGCTGCATCAAAATGTTCTGATTTCGACTGTACATTAGTGTTACTTTCTCCTTTGACCATTTCAATTTTTATTTTCTCCATCTCTAACCTTTCCTTCATTTCAAGTTCTGCCTGTTTTAATTTAAATTCATCTTCTTTTTCTAATTGTTTTAATCTAAATTCATGTTCTAACTCAAGCTGTTTTAATTTGATAGCATCAACATTTTCGACCTTAAGTTCAAGAGCCTCTTCACCAAAAATTTCTGCATCAATTAATTTGTCTATTACCAAATCTTTTATAATTTGTTTTCTCATAGATACTCTAAAATCTATTTGTAGATGTTTAACAAGCAACACTAATTCTTCTTTTTTTAGTTTATCAAAACCCTCCAGGTCTGGCGTTTTCAAAAATTTACCGGCATCAAATGCCATTTTGTAGAATTTTGTTGGCTAGTTCTAATAAAAATACTGAACAAATATTTATTAAGATATTAACGTTATCCCGGATACGAGCCCCCAATTTCTGTTACGCCAGAAAATCGCCTTTTAATTGTAGCCAACAAAAGACACAAATCAATAATAAAATTTAACAAGATTTATTATACACAAGTTTACAAGAAGTATTACACAAAAATAAATGTCAACTTAACTGTCAAAATATATGTCCAATCTTTTATCTTTTCTTTATCCGCAAATCTTCTCGGAATCCACAGACTATTATATCCAATAGGTCACAATCTAGTATGATGTAGTTTGTAAATAAAAGTGTCAATCCAACTGCTGATAATGTTGATGTCTAACGATGTCTAAGTGTATCTATGTCTAAGTCTTTGGGGTCTGCATACTTTTATATATATACTCAAATGGAAACTTCTAGACAACGCTAGAAATTTAAATTACGCATCTTTTGTTATGAACATTCTGGAAACGTTATGTAAGTGAAATAGAAAGTTCTATTCATTCCATGAGAATCAATGATTGTTCCAGTGATTTCTAAACTGCATAGTTGTAACACAATGTGTTTTATTTTGTACACAATGTAAACATGTGTTATAGGCCAAACAAAAAAAATAAGGCCAACTAAATAAATATGATTGTTACAATATCATAACAAAAACAATGAACGCAAAGTAAATATGATATTGAGCAACAAACGACAACCACTGAATTACAGGCTCATGACTTGGGACAGGCACATACAGAATGTGACGGGAATAACTAGTTTGAAGGTGCCAACCCTTATGCAAACCTGGGAAAGTGGTGTATTAGTACAAGAGAGGCGAAAGATAGCAAAGGGACATTCTAACTCAAAAGTCGAAAATAAACTGACAATGTCATGGCTAAAACAGAAAAAGACAAACAGACAAACAACAGTACACAAAACACAATATAGAAAACCAAAACATGAGCACACATAAGTTTAAACTATAAAAATCAGTTGAAAAGGGCTTAACTCATCAGACAAAATACAGATCTGAGAGCTATTCTACAAAAGAAAAGACTTAATTAATACAAATGCAAACAGGGAAAAGATTGTGGAAGATTATTTGTTAGAAAACATCCGTGGAAACTACTAACACGGATTCCTATTTTGAATATTTAAAAAAAAAACAGATTTATAGTTAGAATCAAATGTTGTTTTTTCATACGCCTTTACAAGATATGACCTTATTTTATGTCCGGTTTATTCCGGATACGTATTATTGAATCATGTGCAATTTTAATCTGATTTAGATTCATATATTTGTTTCAACTATAACCTGCTCAAACTCTCCGAGTTTTTGAAGAGTAAATATCACTGTTTGGACAGGCAGACAGGTGCAATATATATCTTAGATAATGGAACGGATTTTAAATTATAATCAAGAGGAAAACAAGAAAGGTTGACTTCAGTTTCAAAGATTGGCTATAACAGTGAAAAAAGTTGTAAACGATGCATCAGAAGATATTCAAAATATTGCTTTCCCAATTACATACAGTTTTATTGTGAACTACATTTTCAGTTCCTCTTCTGTATTTAATTTTCTATTTAAAAATGTAACATAAACATGCACTCACGAATTGAGTTTTTTTTTATGATCATTGTATTTTTCAATAACTTTCACACTTGGACTTCTCTGGTCTTTTGTATTGAAAGCCTGTACATATATTGTCACATATGATATATTTTGACCATTTCAGAAAAATAGATATCCGTTCGTTTTCAAACGTTGAAAACAATAATATGCATTGTATATGCATCATTCCCTCAAAATGAGTTTGCCTGAATACAGTTTCATTTCAATTCAAGATGATTATGCTTTAAATTAACATGATAAACACTGTCCAACAAAGACATTACCTTTTTTTCACAAACCTTCTGACTATGATCATCGAAAACATTTATTATCATTACACTAAAAACAAACAAATACTCAGATTATTTGTATATAGCTAAGGAGATGTGGGTATGATTGCCAACAAGAAAACTATCAATAAAGACTAAAACACAAAGATTGGACCTTTTTTTCATAAAGCGACCTTCGTAAAATGAAGAAAAAAACCAAATTCATCAATGACAGTGAGGTATAAAAGACCACAAAGGTATGACAAAATGATAAACATGCAAAAGAGTACACCAACAGTCTGATCTAAATATCACCAATGAACGGGAAAAAAACCCAATAATTAAAGGCGCTACCCAACCACTGGATGACTTATAGCCGTTGGAGTACATAAAGAATGTGATGGGGTAAAACATAATTTTTAGCGCTTCCCTAACCCAGGAGAGTAGTTTGACAACACGACGTAAGATCAAATAGTAAACATTACTATTAAAGAACATAAAAAATTACTCAGAACATGCACAGAACTCAAAGGACAGATTAACGAATTGTTGCCTTTTTCATAAGCTAGTTCAAAGCCTAATCGATGATACCTTCTGAATAAACTGAATTAACCATGTTCTTCCTAACTTATATATTGTACGATTAATCCGTTGACTTCATGCGGATTTTGGTATAAAGATGTAAGAACAATTTGGGAAAAGATTGACCTTGCATATGTTATGTTAAATTATAAATATATATGTCGGACCATAAGTGTATACCTGAAAAGCAATACATCAAATTATATTAAAAACAAAAAAATCAATTTCAGTACCGATATATCACTTTTCAAGGATCTTACTGCAATTCTGAATTGATAGCCTTAAAGAATAACGTTTTTTTTTTTTTAAATGAGCAATACATTTATCTTTATTTACGATCCCTTTAAACCACACGATACTTCAGTCTTGGAAAACTTGATTTATCTATTTTGAGATTGCTTCCAGTAACTGCGAGTAATCTTAGATCGATACTTTGTGATTTTTGCTTTAAACCTATTGTTTGTGCTTCGTTCACATGACACTCTATTGAGCTCAGACGCTTTCAACAAATCTTTACTGCTTTATCTTTCGCTCTGTTGATACCCCGTTTTCCGAATACATTATACATGGACCATTCCTTTGAAAATTGAGAAACGTCGAATATGATATAATTTGTTTTTCTTTTATCAATGCATGATTGTGGCGTACAGAATCTGAAAGTTTTCCTCTTTTTAGCAAGATAAAATGCGTCAGTGTCGACATAGAAAATTATATGTTTCACGTTTATTTTTATATTCAAAAGAGGAACATAGTAAGTTTATATTTCAATTTTCAAATTGTCACACTAGGCTACCAAATATAAAAAGATAGAGTATTAATCATTATATAAACATTACCATCTCGATTGTTTTTTATTCCAATAACCTAGAATTTAGGTAGTATTTTAATTAGCGTACACCAAAATTGTTTATTTAAGGAATGTATGTAATATTATTTATGTCCATGAAGAAATAACATAAAAAATGTGGCGTTGCGTGATATTTCAAAGTGTGCACCACACTTTTTAAGATATTTTGAAGACTGAAAAAATATAAGAGGCATTCGTTGTCATTTTATTCTAAATTCCATTTTTCAGGAGTAAATCATGAAATAACGTTGATGACGTCACGGTTACATGACACAATTGTATCTATGAGCTGATAGACAAAAAATTGTCAGCCAATAAGAAGACGTGTTACATCCAAAATTAAATTTTAATGTGTTTACAACATCCTACACAATGTTTATTCAATTTATAGCATAACAATATTTTCTCTGATTACCTTATCTTAAAATGCCATTTAAATGTTTAGCTTATAAAGTCGGCCTACTTGTAGCTACACATTGCTTTGTTGATACAAGCCCAGTTTAATATCGTAGTCACTCGTGCATTAGTTATTGAATTAAGAGACAGACAAGATTACTGTTAAAAGGAATTAATAATAGCTGTCTTGAAGGATTTTTGTGCAATCGATTAATAATTCATAATATTAATGTCTATATGTAATTGATAACAATCAATTGTTTTATCAAAATTAATAGCATTTGTTTTCGATTATTGCCAATAAAATGCTACAAAATAGAATAAAAATATGAATGAAGAAAATATAAACACAATATACTGGTTAAAAGTATTCACCTTGGAATTTTAGAACTTAATCAAAGCATCACTTGAATCATTGTTATCAACAACTTTTATGTAGACAGTTGTTTTCTAGATGGATGCTTGTGATGAAGATCCAAAGTCTTTACAAATACTTAAAATATTGGTTTTCATCAAGAAACAAGGGTGATAAAGTTCTTGCAATGACATGGACAATGAATCTTCATTTCTGTTTTTATTTTGAGCCATTAGCTCCATATTTTGCACATTTTTGCTATCTACTGACTAAAATATTTAGCTATTTTCAGTCATTATTTGACAGATATATTTAAGTGTAGTATTATTATAATGCTTGAAGTTTCTTCTAAAACAAAAATTAAAGTTGAAGGATAGTTTGTCGAACTATTTTTATAGATACAATATATGACACTCATAATAACATAGTTACATGGATGTATCTTCTTGTTTTAATAATTCCTTGATAACAGATAATAAAATAATCAATAGAGTTAAATTTATCACTTTGGCCAATAGACATGATAGAATGTAAGTCAATCATTTAATGAGCCATATTTGAAATCAAAATAGCATTGATTGAAAAACTTTGATCATCAGATCAGTAAAGACAACAAGGCATTTGAAGTTTCATTATTCTCTATTTAATTTTATAAACAATACATGAGTTTAGTGTCAAATAGGATAAATAGTATCTATTACTGCACAGAATTCAGATGCATTGGTGCATTGTGTCTTTTGTTTATCTTTATACATGTATCCTAACATTATAAAGAAACAAAGGTTTATCTGTTCTAAGCTATTATAGATAGATATGCTTTTAGTGACTTTAAAAATAATTAAGCTTTGTACTGCAATTAGGTACAGAACTGAACGTATACCATGTTTTTTTTTTTTTTTTTAATACCACAAAGTAAGGTTTTGATACAATTAATCATTATAAATTCATTTCATTATAAATTTCATTTTATGTGATTTAACAATCATAAAAAAAAATAACCAGTAGCATTTCAAATTAAAATAATTCATTCTCTCTGTGAAGGGATATGGAATAATTACTATGTTAAGCTAAATATTAGTGGTGCAGAACATATAATGGTCATGTAGGACTTGTCATTTCCTAGCTAATATTGTACAAAGTACTAAGCATGGACATGACATCAATATAAAGTACGAAATATATAAATTTACTCAATTTGAAATAAATATTGAAAAATATACTTAACGTAATTGTATACTGTGACATAATCGACAGAACCCAGAAGTATTTACTTTATTTTTTTTTTTTAATTTGACGCTACGAATAAGCCTCATTTTATTTTCATGTAATATCATCAAAACGTGTAATTTTTCTGCACTGATTCAGACATTTTAAAGGTAATAAGAGTGTATTGTGTGGATTTTTATTCTTTTGTTCCTCTTTAAAGAATAGAGTTAAAAATAACGTTCAGAAAAGAATATTTTGAATTATTGGCTAGTAAAGAAGGATTATCACATTCTTAAAAAAGTAGTACCGTAATGTTCTGTATCTATTTATATATATATATATATATATATATATATATATATATATATATATATATACGTAGTTTTAAATTTTGCTTTCCAAGAAACGGTTACCGGATTTGATAGTGTTTTATATAGATTGGACTGAATATTATAATACAAGTAAGTACTTAAATTGATTATGTTCATTTACATATTTCATGGTAAGACGTAAAGCATACGAACTAATTAAAAACGACATTGGTAACCACGGTTTGGTCAAATCTGAACAATTTCATGTTTTTGTGGAAATACGTTGATTGATTATTGTTTGCTTTATAGTCATGCATATTAAGGACAAGAACAAATTAACACTAAACACAAAAGGAAAGTTACCCTAAAAGTAGTAAACCTACCAGAGGTCGACAAGATCAAGGGCGAGACATTCAGGTTGCCTCGGGATTGTGCCTTGAAACATTTAATTTTAAAGAGTTTGTGCAATATACTTTAACATGCAGAGGGCGAGATACTAACCCTATACGAGGTGAGATTAGTTCATATTTTTTAATGTTACACATACAAAAAGCGTTTGATATCCATTGATACATAAACAAATTTGGAATGTTTCCAACACAAATTGCTACCACCGTCGATGAACAGTTAGATGCATGAATCAACAATTTTAATTTGCATTCATACTATTCGTTTGTATAACATGGCAGTTCCTTGTATCACCGCTTTGTGACTTAACACACATCGAGGCATTCCAGGGCACTGACCCACCCTTTCCCCGGTTCTGTTGCTTCGTCTTTATTTAACTTATTTTTGTTTTAGATATATGTGTATCTGTTGATATTTATTTTTTTTTGCCATGATGTTTTCTGCCTTTCTTCAACTTAATTTTGTTATCCATTTTAAGCACATTCAAATGAAATTCTTTGTTCACTAGATTTGTATTTTTTAATTTTCATCGTTGTCTCTTAGCAATAATGACTTCTACCTAAAGAGTTTTTTTTTAGACTTTTTATCATTTAAGATTTTTTCAATATGGCGGAACATTCAAGTGAACATACATCTCAGACTGCTATCATATGTGTGTTTTGCAAACAACCAAATGTAAAATGGAAATGTGAAGAGTGTGGTCATATATGCAATTCGTGTAAAGAAACAAATCACCGTAGGCTAAAAACATCGCATAAGCACACGATTTCATCTATCAAAGACATTCGAAAGGTAATCACACGTTTTTTTCTAGATATTTACAATCTATGGGTATTTGTTTTTCAAACGTCCAAGTAAATTTATGTTCATATGATGATATTTATTGAGAAAAATGTCGTACCGAAGAATTAGGGTTGTATATATAATATATTATGCATCTATAAAAATAAGAAGATGTGGTATAATTGCCAATGAGACATCTCTCCACCAGAGACCAAATAACATAGAAGTTTACAACGATAGGTCACCGTATGGCCTTCAACAATGAGCAACTCCCATTGCGCATACTGTTTATATTAAAAGATTTCGCTACATTATAACATGTTTTATTTTTGACTATGTATTCTTTTTATAAGCGGTCATCCTCTTCGTAGGCGGGCTGTTTGTGTTTTATTGCACGTTTTAAACAAACAGTCTGGAAATTTACATGTGAATGCAGAAATTTTACAGACGCCTTTATATTAAAACAAGTCTGAAGGAAATAGCTATGCGAAAATAAATTGTTTTTAAGTTTAAGTTTTAAGTTACAAAGCAAAAAAAAAATATATAAATGTTAGATACAAAACCTGAATGTTTACGTTTTAAATATTTAATTTTTTCCCTCAAAAACAATATTTGTGTGACAATTTGGGTACATTTTGTATCTATTGTTTGAACATTTATTTATACTATAAGTGTTGTTTAAAATATCATATTTCACAGTTTTTTGAAAATCAGTAAACATTCAATCGTGCGTGTTCAGCTTTTTCAAAGGTTACTGAAATATATCCCACCATAAAAAAATATTTTAAAGTTATGATTTTCATATTTAGACTACTTGTCCCGCGGGGATAAAAGTAATACTTTCATCTGTTCGTCTGTCCGTCATAAACACATAAAGCTTAAAGGACGTTTTGACAGAAAGTTTACACACGTTAGGAGGCTTATTTGCCCATACAAATATTGTCTTTACCATTTGTTGAAGTATTGTAACAATGAAACTTGTGCAACTGTTCAAAGAAAACTTTTATTCATGGTAGGCCAGTTTACCATCATGTCATGTGAAAACGACCATCTTTTATCGTCATTGAGATCTGACCGTTGTTTTCGTTTACAATGGGATTTTTTGTTTTATATTGTACCACAATGACACCATGTTTGGCCAATTGCATGGTACCAGCAATTTCAAAGGATTAAAATACTTTTAATAAAGAAATATATGTTCCTTTTGTATAACTCTGTCGGAACTTAAGGTTTCAACTAATGCATGTTGTAGAAAGTTGCATCTTTGGTTATAATTTTAAGCATCTTTTTTCATTTTCTTGGATAAAGGCAATTTTTATTACTCTTTGGTCGGGTTGTTGTCTCTTTAACACATTCCCCATTTCCATTCTCAATTTTTATGTAAATTACACAACTTCACCAAGGACTGAAACAGTAAGCGATGTTCTTTTTATAACCTTTATTAATGATTTATTTTATGCAGTAAAAGTCTAACACAAATACCGAACTCCAAGGTTAAATCAAAAAGGGGCAGTCCATAAAAAAACTGACAAATTCAAACGTTATCAGTCAACGGAACGAGTGAGAAACAACTGTCATATTCCACACTTGGTATAGGCATTTTTTAAGGAAAATGGTGGTTTAAACCAGGTCCACTTTTATGATTGTCGTTAAATAGGTTATTTAAATTTACAAAATTGGGTGAGCACCCAATCCGACATATTGGGCACGATTGTAAAACAAATTTATAGAATTTCATCAGATGATAAGCGCAGTCAATTGTATGAATATTTTCACAGATATCGACCGCTCAAATACTTAGAAGTTCAAATGGTAATGCTGTTATAAGTACAAATGATGTGACGTATTGAACGTTCATCGTGAAAATGAAATTCAATATCGTTATACCATGTTGAATGAGACAAAGAGGACACTATGATATCCAATAAAACATTATGAAAACAGATATGGATAATAAAGCTCAAGAAAGTTATAAATCTAAGTTATCACTCGTTGTTTGCTATATCTACCTGAACATGTTTCTTATTCTATATATAAAACTTGTGAACCATGATCTGCTTACCCGTCCAGAGCACATGAGATCACCCCCAGTTTTTGGTGGAATTAGTGTTGCTCAGTCTTTAGTTTTCTATGTTGTGTTTTGAGTACTGTTGTTTGTCTGTTGGTCTTTTTCTTTTTTAGCCATGGCGTTGTGAGTTCGTTTTCGACTTATGAGTTTGAATGTTCCTCTGGTATCTGTCGCCTCTCTTTTGCAATCAATCAATGCCTGTACCAAGTCAGAAATAGGACAGTTGTTTTCCTTTTGTTTGATGTGTTTGAGCTTTGATTTTGCCATTTGATAAGGGACTTTTCGATTTGAATTTTTCTTGGAGTTTGTTATTTATGATATTTTCCATTTAATCAACAATTTTGAACCAACTGTTGAATTGTAACATCATCATATATTTATTTTTCTTCTGAAAAATGATTGATAGCCCTTTCCAAAGAAGACATGTTTAAGTCTTTCAAATAATAAGAGGGTCCGATAAAGGCTAGATTTGGCCTAATATTCGAAGTATATCTAATGAAATATTTTCGACATTTTTTGAACACTTAAGTGTCTACTTCACTCGATTCAATTAGTTTATGTAAAAGAGTTATACTGGTTTGGTCATCAAAGACGCTCAAATTCAAGCTTATATATGAAAAATCTATCAAATATACCACAAAACGTCATTTTTCAAATCGTTTTTGTCTAAAATGGAAGTGGCCGCATTCGTGTTCATTCTTAACCTTTATGTATGTTATGTATTATCATCAAATACAACATATATTTGAATATTAAGACTGAACACAAATGCGGCCACTTCCATTTTAGACAAAAACCGTCGTAAAATTAGTATAAATGCAAAACATGTGAAAATTTCAGTAATATTGCACGAATTTATGATGCGTTTACCTGATGCATGTGCATTTTATTGTAAAAAACAGCCCATTTTTATGGAACAAAAGTATCTACTTTCCAATAAATAGCTAAAAGTTTATATTTTAACAAATTTGTAAAAATGCTATATTTTGGGGTCAAGAAGGGGTCTTACCGGGCGAACTCATTTGACGCTCAGAAGAAAAGACAAAATCCATTGTACTACAAAGCTGCCAGCGATTATTTTGACTTATATTTGTAATAAAAAAATAGCTAAATAAGCTATGGGTTAATTTGCTGTTATTGATACCATACATACAAGTTGGTTTGAAAAACTATTTATGATGTCTGCATTTTTTTGTAAATGAATGTCGATACTGGCTCTATGCATATCTTGATTAAGTGTATGCAAATGTACAAATATCTTCCTTCATACATCATTTAAACATAACAACAAAGAAAATAAAATCAAACATTATTATTATACTTTGTACTGACATGTAATGCCTTTGATTACCCTCAATTGAGGCATATTCCATTCTTTTTTAAAGAACCTTTGTTACGAAGATCAGCCATGGTACCACGGCAATATAACGCGCAAGGAAGCAGTGAGGTTACTTCAAAAACACAAACATATGGGGGATGGTGCTTTTCTTGTACGAGAAAGTCAATCAAATGTTGGTAGCTTTGCAATAGACTTTATGTAAGTATAATTTTAAACTAAACAAAAAGAGATGTTTGGCACATGTTGAGCAGGCTCTGCTAATCCTTTGGTATATTTCATCTCTCTTTTACATACTCTCTTTTCCAAAAGACATACTCGAGAGTTATAATGAAAATTTTTTTAAAGCGTGATTAAGAAATTTTGTCGAAAGGAGGAGGTAGATAAAATCCATTTTCTAGAAGATTTTGGTCTTTAAAATTTGATATATTTCAAAGTCTGGCTGATACCGCCAGTTGAATATACGTAATCACAATATTAAACGTGTCAAATATATGGAAAATCTAGATACAAAAATTCCGACAAATGTTCTATGGCTTCTCACAGACTCTTCACTATTATTTGCCTTTTTAATTCCATGATATATATATGTTTTTATATAACAGAGTAACGAACAGCATTAAGATGTTTTCAATTTAAAATTCATCTGTTGTTGAAAATCTTCTGTTGACCTTCCAGTGCTATTAAGTCGAGGATATATAGGTTTTAAAAGAGTACAGCAACACCAAAATAACAAAAAAAGGCAAATAAATGCTAGTATTATTATGTTTTATTTCAGATAACAGATTTTCGTTAGCAGAATTATATAAAACGAGTTTGTTTGATTCATGCTGATCCATCTATTAAGCCCTTTTCAACTGATTTTCAATTTTTGTTCTTGTGTTGTTCTGTCACACCACAGTCCCAGGTGAAAGGGAGGGTTGGCGCCTTCAAAATATATTTATTTCGCAATATTTTGTATGTACATGTCCTAAATCAGGAGCCTGTAATTCAGTGGTTGTCGTTTGTTGCTATATATAATATTAGTTTTTCGTTCATTATTTTGTAAATAAATCAGACCGTTAGTTTTCTTGTTTGAATTGTTTTACATCTTTCATTTCGGAGCCTTTTGTAGCTGACTATGCGGTATGGGGTTTACTCATTGTTGAAGGCTGAACGGTGACCTATAGTTGGCATTTGGTCTTTCGTAAAGAAATGTCTCATTGGCTATCATACCATATGTTCCTGATTTTAAAAATTCAAAATGTAATAGAAATAAAAAATGTAATTGTAAATTATCGAAGTTCGCGCAAATTTCGTATTTACAATAAGGCTCTGTAAGTATACATCCAAAATGAAGTACACTTCGAGCTTATAGGGTTAGTACAGCGGCAATTGAACTGCACCCTTTCATTGATCCTATTTGTTGCAGTACATTTCATTTTCGCATCCATCATCTTTCCAGAGTGATTTTCCACTCCCTGTCCGAAGTAGGATTGTGGTCGATGATGGTTACAGTCAGTTACCTGAGATATACATAAGTATGGTCAGGGGATCTCGAATGTCAACTGAGAGGAAGATCCAGCTTACATTGATAGCCTTTCATACGTTTGTGAAATGACTGTTCTAACTCACCAATCTACTGTTATGACATTTACACTGTAGTTGATACAAAGTCTACTAGTCTTGCAAGTACAAATGCAAAATAAAGTGTAAATCATATATACGAATAGAGTGACTGTTGAAATTATGGGTATGCAGTATGTGGTTCCAATTCAGACACCGTTGGTTCCCACATCTCGTCTTGATGTCTGTTGACAAGAAAACTTCATAAGAAGATACATCTGCCCTCTCCAACAAGTCCTGAAGACTTTTGAGGCTACGGGAGGCAAGTAAGGGCGGCTCGTTGACGATCTTGGCTTGATAAGGATATTTTTCTATTTTTTTTTTTACAATTTTACATCGTAGTGACTATAAGTGTAAGCCAGAAGTTCCTATCAGCCGAACTTTGACATCCCCTGACCTCACTATATCAAAACAACCGTGATTAACCGATGTTAGAAATGACCAATCAATATAACAAACCAAAAGGTTAAGTCCAAAAGGAGTAGGACCGATTGCGTTGACATGGGAAAAAAAAACTCAGCTTTATTGTCTATCACATTGTGAAAACAAGGCGAAAATCACTGTTTTGTATTGTCAAAAAGTGCAAAAAAAGTGTTTCGAATATGTTATGTCGCGTTTCCTCTAGCTCTCAGTATACTTTGATAGCTTTTTCTTTATATCAGCTGCGTTGGATAGAAATCGATGTTATGTAAATGAATATCAATACATCTGTTAATCTATATTTACGGAAAGTCTGTTACTGTTATTATATATACCCTTCAAAACAGACCAAACTTCATCTTTTTTTCGTATTTAATCAACGTCTAATATATGTAGATATAAGAAGATGTGGTATGAGTGCCAATGAGACAACTCTCCATCCAAGTCACAATTTGTAAAAGTAAACAATTATAGGTCAAAGTACGGTCTTCAACACGGAGCCATGGCTCACACCGAACAACAAGCTGTAAAGGGCCCCAAAAATACTAGTGTAAAACAATTCAAACGGAAAAACCAACGGTCTAATCTATATAAAAAAACGAGAAACGAGAAACACTTATGAACCACATTATTAAACGACAACCACTGAACATCAGGTTCCTGACTTAGGACAAATGCAAACAAATGCAGCTGGTTTAAATGTACAGGTATTCGTGCACTTGCATTAGGGCAATTTCTATTCGACGCAGCTCATATATAGATATTAATTTTTCACATGCATTTGTTTATATGCCCAATGCGTACTAAAACAACTACTGAATACATATCCATCTTAATGATTGATAATTTAGTATATATTCATTTTCAGCTATTTGGAATGTTGTCATAGGCCTCTCAATATAAACATCAATAATTGTTTTTAAAGTGAATGTGCCACTCAGGTTCTAAGGTGACGTCCACATACTGTCATCATCGAGATAAGGGCGATGGGGTGTTGTTATAGGAGACTTCTTTCGGTTACCAACCTGATAAATGTATGTTTTGACGAATAAAACCTTTTCCTTGTATAGGTCAACCTTTTTGCTTTTGTTTTGCTTTAGTGAAATGTTTCCCGTCGTACACTAAGCAGGCGAAGCTGTGACAAAAGATTCCGTCTGCATTGTTGCAAGTAAAAATAAATATTCCTCGAATGTCCAAGTTTATTTAAACTATTTCCAAAACTGGTCTTCTAAAAGTACGACGAATTGCCATGCAGAATAAAATATGTAATTTAAGCTGCAAATGACTATTGGCAAATTCTCAACATATGTCCTGTCCCCTGGATGTGACAAGACGATTAACAGTTTTGGGCTTAACAGAGGAGTTATTTCTGACAACAGAACAATGAAAAACTTTATAAGTTCTCCTACTTTAAAGGTCCGTGCTATCAAAGTACTTAATCTTCAAACGTTTTGTTCGTTTTAAACCCTTCACTGATTTCAATCAGGTGATTTCGTTCAATGTTTCCAAGTCCGTGAGCATGTCTTATCGTAAATTCAACATGTGTCTGCACTGACAACTAAGTGTGAGGAATATCTATTGGTTGTTGTCATATCAATAAGTTCACATTTGTCACCATAATATTATGTCAAAGTAAGCTTCATATTTCGGCCCTGTACACATAAGTTCAGCAAAACAGGTCGCTTCAAATTTTGACCTCCTTCAAACCTATCAGCTTCAACAGTTTCTTGTACAGAAAAACCTCTAGGTCAATTAATGTTTGTAATTTTTCAGACTGCTGTTTCTTTTTTTCTCTTCTTTTTATTGCTCAGTTTTCAGGGACACATGTTTTTATTTCAACAACTGGCATCATCCTAGGTTCGTGGTCAAAGAGATTTGTACCTGCTATACAAGTTAACAGCTTCTTTTCTTGTTTCTGTTGTACGACTTTCAGAACTGGAAGTTTGTTGTTGGTTCTGTGGTCAAAGTATCTTTTTAAATGACAAAATTATTGATATACAACTGATTGATAATAGTCAATAATAGTCCACGTCCACTCTGTGTTTTTGTTAGATGTGTTTCTATTTGTATCCATCTGATGAGTCTAGCCTTTTTCAGCTTATTTTTATAGCTCGTTCTTATATTGTACTGTTCCACCACTGTCCCAGGTTATGGGAGGGTTGGGATCCCGCTAACATGTTTAACCCCGCCACATTTTGTATGCTTGTGAATGTCCCAAGTCAGGATCCTGTATTTCAGTGGTTGTCGTTTGTTGCTGTGTTACATATTTGTTTTTCGTTCATTTTTTTTTTTTTTTTGTACATACATTAGGCCGTTAGTTTTATCGTTTGACATTTCTAATTTTAGGGCCTTTTAGAGCTGACTATGCGGTATGGGCTTTGCTCATTGTCGAAGGCCGTACGGTGATCTATAGCTGTTAATTTCTGTGTCATTTGGTTTCTTGTGAAAAATCGTCTCATTGGCAATCATACCACATCATTTTTTTTAAATATATTAATGATATCAAAAAAAAAAATCCTTGTTTGAAGTCGTCCATTTGTTTGTATTTACAACAAAAAGCTCTTAATTCAATCTACAAAGGTACTGTGGATTCATTTATTTTCGTGGATACCAATTTTCGTGGATTGAGGAAAAAATGTATTTTTGGTGGATTCTTGATTTCGTGGTTGGTGGTTAGTCTGTTTACAAGCCTATAGAAAACTAGTACTTCGTTGATCATTTAAATTCGTTGCTCACCTTTCCCAACGAAATCAACAAAAAAGGTATTAAACGAATGATAATGAATCCACAGTATATCTATGCTAGTAAAATAACGAGGTCCAATTTGTTAGCCGACATGACGTAAAAAAACGGTTCAAAGAATTCAACTTTATATATAACTAATTTAAGTCAATGATGTTGATTAAACATTACATCATTCCGGGCTCTTTTGTTTTCCAGATAATTAATAGTACCAAAACTCAACAAGATACCAATACCAGTAGTATTTGTCACATGTAGTTCCGGGTTTTATGTATGTATGTATTGTCTGTATCTCCTTAAATAGGTTCAAATCCATGTGTAATAGTGTTAAGGAGGACGTTTAATACATTGTTTCGGTACAAATTTAATGTGAGCATATGCCTACCCAGTTCCAAAGCCTGGCCATGACGGGGTTTACTATCAGAAAGTTAACCTTCACCAAAAACAGTAGTAAGAAAACCAGGACGTGTCAAAACAGAAAGATTTTGTAAGCAGAGAAAACTATGCACCTTATAATCAGCATGACTTTATCAGATGACAATACGAATACTAAAAATCCAGGCTAAAAATAAGACGTAGATACTTTAATTTAGTCAAGGGTGTGTTCAAGTTAGTATCAAAATAACCGCGTTATTACAACTTTTTTTACATTGTTATTCCTATTTCAGGCTGAGAGGTGAACAAAAACATGTACAGATACAACCAAAGGAGAAGTCTGGACAGATGAAGTATTATGTAGGTGAAGAACCATTTGATGGACTTAATGATGTTATCGAATTTTTCAAATCAAATGCGATAGTATTGTCACAACTGGTCCGACACCATGTATTGTAACACTTACCGAACCTGTTCTGCAAGAAACTTACATGTAATAAATAGGTGATGTTTAAAAGATGCATGTCTGATGATTAAAAGACTTCTTCGGACAAACTCGAAGTTGATAAAACTATTATTTATTCCATTTTACTTTAGATCTGTTATGTATTTCATTTATCTTCCGAATTTTATCATTTCACCGTCTGACTATGCATAAACAGAAGAGAACCACAATTTTACAAATAAGAAATAAACAGCTATATAATTGAACAGATTTCAACAAGTATGGATACTGGCAACGCAATTTTGCCCTAGTTTAAAGTTGTCTTTTTGATATTGTTACATTTTTTTTCTCAATATTGTATTCATATAGTGTCATAGATCAAACTTATTCGTTCAGTCTATATTTACTTGTTTTTGTTTATATGTCTTTTTGATCGAGTTAGGCCATTTCAATTGATATTTGAGATTTTGCCTTTTATGTTGTAATGTTACACTTCTATTTCAGGTTAGGGTGAAGGGTGACGCCTGTTAAAACGTTTAAACCCGCTGCATTTGTATGCACTGTCCTAAGTCAGCAGCCTGTTGTTTGGTGGTTTTCGTGTGTTTGTGTGTTTCATAAGTGTTTCTCGTTTTTCTTTTTTTATATAGATTAGACTGGGTTTTTTTTTCTTTGTTTGAATGGTTTTACACTAATCATTTTGGGGCCCTTTGTAGCTTGCTGTTCGTTGTGAGCCAAGGCTCCGTGTTGATAGCCGTACTTTGACCTATAATTGTTCACTTTTTGCACATTGTGACTTAGATGGAGAGTTGTCTCATAGGCACTCATACCACATCTTCTTATCTGTACATGTATAAAAAGCATGCTGTAACGACAGATCTTAATATGTGCTTGCACAATTGTTTCCAGTTATATGTAAAATAGTGGTAAACATGTACTCAGGCACTGATTTTCAATATCTAAAGAAATTCTTATGTTTCGGAAAAAAATGTTGAATTCAGTTGAATTGATTGGAACACAAGACGAAAAGAATATATGAGGCGAGCAATTAAACACCAGTATTTGAAGAAAGAAAAATCAACACCCTGGCAAAAAAAAAGACGCATAGACAACCACAATTTTCCTAAACCCTACACGAAAAATTAAGATCGGATAACGCAAACCAAACCGAAACGGAGGGTGAAGATTCGGAAGGGTAAGAAGTTCCAGCTCCAATAGAGACCTTCATTGTGTTTGTTGATCATTTCAAGTACAGATGAGTCATCGCCTGTAATGATTTGACAAGTGGTATATCGCTATTGTCATCCGCCGCACAGATATTTCCCAAAGGTCAACAAAAAATATGATGATCCCGAAAAACTTCTGAAGACATGACCTCAAGTTTATCATTAAGTTTCCTTGGTGCAATAACTTTCTTGTAAATAGCACGTCTCTATAAAATTTTCCCCCATAGAAACGAAAACCTTTTTTTGTTTTCGTTAACTGGTAGATAGATGCTCAAGGTACATGAGATGCTGGAATGCAACTACATAAACAATAACTTAAGGAAAATAATTGGTTTAACCGTAACAAGTATGTTTCCTATAGATAGATGAACAAGTCACAACAACCGAAAGATAAACTTAAAGCCTCTATGGCTGTCGTCATATTTGTCATGTTGTTTGGGAATTGACACACGATTTTAAAGCTTTTTTAGATGTCCGAATAAATCAAAACAAAATAAGGATTCGAAATCTCTTTTGCAATTCGTTGAATTTCTGGTAAACAGATATTTCAGATTGATGCGCAGTCTCTAATGTTTACTTTTTATATCAAATAACGAAAGAGGGAACACATTTTCGGATATAAATACGTTGTTTGAGGTCTGCAGTTGAATTCCGAAGGGTATATTATTAAATTCTAAGGTTCTTCAAAAAGGAAATAAAAAGAAAACGAATCCGATTTTTCCTACGATTTGTCTACTTTTCCTTTCAAAAGAATGTAACTGCATAGTTTCAATAATATTTGTCAACTGACAAAGTCAGATACGGAATGTGCTCATCAAAGCCTTTGAAGCTTTTAACAGTTTATTAAAAAGGAAGGTGAACTGAAGGTTTTGGTTGTAGTGATCGTAGTGGTGGAGAAGTGGGTGGGGGTAAAAGTTAAGATATTGTTGCATCAGATGGGGAGATCTTCAGGTAAAATATTGTTTACTTAAAAGTACAAACAACAGAGTCGAATCCTTAAGTTCAAATATTGTATTGAGATGAATTGTGATACTCGATTGACGCTGGAATTCATCAATCGCATAGCTTAATAGAAGTTGACGTTATGTTCGACGACATACATGTTGCCTGTTACTTCCTTTGTCCATTTAACATTTTGTTACATTGGATTAGTTTTATTGTGAGTAAAACTTTTACCCTTCTAAAAATGTTGTTTCGATAGTTTGTATTGAAGTGGCTTCATTTTTATAAGAATCTGTAAGTCTTGCTATAAATTTCATTTTCGTCTCAGAGTAGTTTATATATTAGTTCGCCATATTCTTTTTTATAAATATTAAAACAAATTGTTTTCACCATCATTTGCTGTCGGGTTCACTAAATTTGTACTGTGTTTTCTGTAACCAGTGTGAAATTGTCATCGACACATCCGATCTAAAACTTTTATTTCTATTCTGCACTTTAAATCATAAAAAACCTTGTCATCAACCATAGTCCCAACCATTTGCCTTAAATGCTATTTGGACTGTATTCTCTCCAATGAGGGTCTGTATAAGGTTGCAGCTCCAAATCTTTTCACTGGGTTAATGTAACTACTTGGTACGTGAGGGTTTGCTTGTTTGTTGGAGGTCTGAATATCTGCATTCTTTCATTTTCTGGTCATGTTTCCCTGTCATTTATTTGTTTTTTCAAATATTCTCTATTCTTTATATTTAGCACTCCATTATTCTCTATTCTATATTTTGTTTGTCAATTTTTCTCTTTGATGTAAACCACTATCATACCCTCATACTTTTGGGGACCCTCATATATGTATGTGGATGTTTTGGTTCATTGAGGTTTTCATTGAGGCCTTTTAACACTGACATATTTTCTGTTTAGTACCTTGTTAGTACTCGTAATTCCTCTTTTTCGTCTCAGAGTAGTTTATATATCAGTTCGCCATATTCTTTTTCATAAATATTAAAACAAATTATTTTCACGATCAAATGCTGTCGGGTTCACTTAAATTTGTACTGTGTTTTCTGTAACCAGTGTGAATTTGTCATCGACACAACCGATCTAAAACTATTATTTCTATTCTGCACTTTAAATCATAAAGAGCCTTGTCATCAACCATAGTCCCATCCATTTGCCTTTGATGCCATTTGGACTGTATTCTTCCCAATGGGGGTCTGTATAAGGTTGCAGCTCCAAATCTTTTCACTTGGTTAATGTAACTACTTGATACATAAGGGTATGCATGTATGTTGGAGGTCCTAATGTCTGCATTCTTTCATTTTCTGGTCATGTTTCCCTGTCATTTATTGTATACCTTCTCCTCTCCGTAATGGGAATTATATACATTCTCTCTGTTACACGTATTAAACACTTTCTCCCTCTGTTACATTTGTTATATACCATCTCCCCTTTGTTACACATATTATCACCATTGTATACCTTATCACCACTGTTACAAGTACTATACCTTATCCCCTCTATCACACAAAGATGATTCAAAATTGTATATTCATTACATATTTTTTTGATATGGTGTGTTTGGAAGTAATAGAGTATTAGTAAGTCTGAATGTCTCTTTGGTATCTTTAGACTCTCGTTTATAATTTTGACTTATATGCCATCCTAAGTGTTGTTTTTGACTTTGTCGGAATGAAAGTAAAAACATATATCGGTGTTGACAGATTTATTAGTTTTCGTTTTGCGACCTGTTATACTTTCTGCGCTTTTTCTCAAACAACTTAAATACATTCTGTTAAGTTCCCTAGTTGGGAGAGGTTCTATATACTAGCAAAAATATTATTTATATTATAGATGAATTTTGTCAAGCACTCAATATTTATCATCTCTCCAAGTGCAGTCACCTTATGGGCAATAATTATGATACCCTAAGTTTTAAAAGTGCTAAGCCTTCTATAGTTTAAACATCTTCTAGTGATAATTTCATATTTGAATTGTTAGCTGTTGCATGCAAAATTGTTGACCATAATCCATATGCACTCTGTTTCAAACTGCTTTTTGTTTAATTTGTATCCGCTCTGAATATATATGAAAAAGTAAAATCACAAAAATACTGAACTCCGAGGAAAATTTAAAATGGAAAGCCCATAATCAAATGACAAAATCAAAAGCTCAAACACATCAAACGAATGGATAAGAACTGTCATATTCCTGACTTGGTACAGGCATTTTCGTATGTAGAAAATGGTGGATTGAACCTGGTTTTATAGCTAGCTAAATCTCTCACTTGTATGACAGTCGCATCAAATTCCATTATATTGACAACGATGCGTGAACACACATTTTCCAATTTCCTTTCATTAAACACCAATTAATAGATCTATCATTTTACTGCATTGTTCAAAATACACAACCGATTTGTATTTCATTCTTGAAAGTGTTTTTTTGTTTTATTTCTATGTCTATTACCAATACATGACCATAGGCCACTGGAAGTTAAACAAGAAACAATCATCACACTTTTGAATATCAAAATGTGAATAAAACAACTCGATAAATTGTAGAGCGCAGCTTTATTAAATTTCGAAAAATGTTGTTGTTCTGATTAAAAAGTATGTAATGGACATACATTGTTGAAATTTCATTTAAATCATAAGAATTTATACATAAACAGAATTATAATAATAAAAGGCAATGTAATTAAGGATCATTTTGTTTGTCTGTCGTTTTCTTCTTATAAAGGATTAACCTGAAAAATATTTAAAAGAAGATATTAATAATTGTCGATAAAAACATAGATATACAAGCTAAATATAATAATTGGTTATGCAGACATATGATAACAAATGAAGTATAAACTATTAATGAAATAAAGAACAAATCATTGTTTAATTAAATTTCTTTGGCAATTGAAATATATAAAGTGCTCATTGTCACAATTTAGAATAATTCCCTTTCATAGAAGCCAAGAACAGTTTGACAACAAATGTCTACCCAATGTCTTTCGGAAGAACGGAATGATGTGAGGACTGACGGAGTGGAGTGTTTACTGGATCTGCTTTCACAAATGAAGATTGATGTGAAAGTTTAGTTTCGCGTTTTATGCACTTTCTTTGATACTATATGTTATTTACCGAGGGCTTTGTTTTTTTTATGATTTATCTACCCGTCTGCTAAACGGTCCACAAATGTAAAAAGTAAAATAACAAAACTCACACACAGAACTCCGAGGAAAATTCAAAACGGAAAGTCCCTTATCAAATGGTAAAGTAATGTAGTGTTCAAATAAACCTATAAATATCAATACTCCATGGCGATCTGTTCAACTCACGAAATAGAAATACTGTTAACATTTTGTTTTAATAATTGATGTATATACATTCTACAGATAGTTATACATTTTATTTTGGGCAACTTTGCCCCACTTGTATAGGTTCTCATTGTTGTAATTAACTAATTTGCCCGTTTAACACGTAGCAGACAAAGTCGTACAATTCATCTCCCGGTATGCCCATTTATTTGTAAAACTATCGCTTGAAATATGCTTAAGTTATTTGGCTTCATATACTTACATTGTCCTTTTGTCAGTACCAAATTGTCAACTGCTATGTCTCCTTTGGAAGTGCTGCCTATGAATCCTGTTATTGCTATCTATAACACATAATAACAATTTGCACGTTAAAAAGAGGCGGAAGATACCAAGTGGAAAATAAATGCTACTAAGTCGAAGCAAAATTGATAACGCCATGGCACAAACAGAAAGATGACAAAAATACAAACAAGTCCACAAAACTTCACATAGAACACTAAAGACTGAACAACATGAACCTCATCGAAATCTGTGGGTGATGTCAGGTGCTCTTGAAGGCTAAGTAGTACTGCCCCACTAGTACCACCCATCATATTGATCATTGGGAGTACAATGTCGGTAATAAGTCTCATTGGTAATGTAACAATCGTGGAACTGAGAACAGGATTGTGGTGCGATAACTGAGACATTTTCGTGGTCATATGTGACACAGACATTCTATAAAGGTCAACAAACAAGACAAATACTGGTTCTTGACGGATAGTGTCCGTAAAAGCTTATTATTTTGAACCCTTGAATCAATAGCTTCCTTTAAGCAGTAACCCCCAATCAATCAATGAATAGTGAAAGGAAACGTCAGCTCTGTAATATCATATCAACTGGGAGGTATATAATTCATATGGAAGTTCCGCTGGAATATTGCTACATAGAAAAGTTCACAATTGAGAAATTGACATCATGCCTTTTGTCGTAAAAGTTTGTTCTCAATCAACCCTCCTCGTCAATTTTTAGATGTAAATCAAGAAACGAAGCCTACTTTGCTGTATCTGTAGTATCCTTTATTTCAAGTTCGATATAGTCATCCTATGAATTATTTAGTGAGAGGAACTCATTATGATCCATATAGCGGAACGTGATGTTAAAGTTTCCTTTCAAAGGCAAACGTAATAAACTGCAGTGTAGTAAAGAGCCACATTTCTTACATTCCTCGTTTAAGTTTCCTTCCAAAAAGGAATAAACCAAATTTCCTCAGCAAAATTACATCTACTGTCTTTTAAGAATCATGATAATTATACTGGAAGATTGATTCCCCTAAAAGTTTTCAACAGCACAAGCTAAAACCATACAGTATCTGAAAATCATAAACACGTGAAACAGTTGCATCAGCTACCCTCGTTTTCTTCAGTCGCTCAGATAACCCAATCTGAAATCTTGGTAGTTTGTATTTAAACTTTTGTTGTGTAATCCTGCATTTTTTAGTATCATGCATTTTTTTTTCCAGAGAACGGAAATAATATCATATGTTTATAAACATTTTCTTTTCAGAGTTATACAGTCATTACTTGTACCAAAACATATTGTAAAACTATAAAGTGTCTAAAGAAATTCAAAGATACGGGATATACGTCAACCAGACAGTTAAAGACGAGTTAAGACATTTAGAGATCAACATAGGTCTTCAATAATACACAACTAATTTTACAATATGTCAAGCTTCTTATTTCTTACAGTATAAAAAGAAATATTAAACAAACGCAACAACTGTTTCGAATATCAAACATTTGCCTTCAACATCAAATTCCTGAAAGTAAACATTTAATAAAGTATAATAAAAGACAATAAGGAATTGGGACAGGCATTGGAACATGTTGAAGGGTTAAACAAAAATTGAAGTGAATCCCTATACATTTTTTACGACAGTTTGATTTGAAGATTTTATAATTGGTAACTGGTATTTCAGAGGGATATGTCAAATGCAATAAACACAAACTTATTCCTATAAATGATCTCATGATAACACTCATCAGGGATTACACCATTTGACTTGACAACACTGAATATTAACACAGTTTTGCTTACCACAGGATCTGAAATCTGCGGAATGTCAATATTGGCGAAGAACCAATTATCTCCCTGGTGTCCTAAATATGACACCTTAAAACGCCAATTACCAGTACGTTCTTTAGCAGAAATTACTAGTTGGCCTGGTTGTCCTCTCATGTTGATTGATAATGTAAGACAGTATGCAGAATCTGAAATCAAAGCATTTCTGTCTTAAGGATATACCTTGTACATTTAAACACAGTATAAAGACATGTCAAGGAAATAGAGGAAGACGATATCGAAGAGGACAATCAACAACCGTTATTCAGAAAAAAACAAAATAAATCTAGCCCATTTAAAGGCGTAGTCTCTTCAAATGTTTTTGAAGTAAAAATTCATATTGGTTATTAACACGATCAAATATTTTTTAAATACAAAGCGTTTAAATAACTTTTTGAGGATCTTCGCCATTTGTCAGATATTATTCTAGTAGTAAATTTGGTAGTCTCTAAATATTTTGCTTACTATCAATCCAGATCAACCTTATCATTTTTCATAATTCATGAACAAATAAAGTTGTATGCAAATCCGAAACAATTGACCAGGAAATGTTTATTAGTGTTATAGCAATGTAATTTTATACATTATATCCTTCTTTTGTTGCTTGTATCAAATTTTCCTTTTACGCTACACTGTATGTCAGTGTACATCACTGCATATTTTCCTCATTGTAACGGACATATATATTAAAAACATGATTGAAGGTTTTTACTCCAAATTTACTGAATTGTACTTGTAATACATATGTGTCCTGTAGATTTCTCAACATTCTGCATATGATTACTATGCAGCAACTTTCAATCTAAAATTTCATTTGCGGCAGTGTATTTCGAACATATCTCAGGTACTTCCAACTCTACCTTTGATCTTAAAACTGTATTCGAATAGTCTATACATGACAAAATGATAACATGCTACTGGTAGCCTCTTTTTAGAGTTTGTACAAAGTGCTAATTTTGTTAAAAGTGGATATAATGGGTTTTTTTTTGGACTGGTTTAAGTGATTGCTACTTTGAAATGTTCCCATACATGTCACTTTTGTAGTTAGAACTGATACACGCAGTTGTCTCGCAATTTTTACACCAATTTAAAACAATCTGATTGCGAATCAATTAAAAAGAAGTGCTAAAAGTGAGCGTAGAATACTTAACCTCGGATGCACAAGCTTGATCACAGATTATTAATTTCTCCCATGAATTGAAATACAACAGTTTTAAATGATTACATCCCAAGTCACAATTATGTTGTCCTTTCCTTAATTATGAATGTAAAATAATGCGTCCTATCACCGGATGTTTACTTCAAAAGCAATTTGACGGAGTGCAACAGCGGAGAATGAACGTCCTGCGCACATGCGTGCATCCACTTTGTTGTTCGGTTCTTGTTGCTAAATTGTTAGATATCTGCATATTGGTTCGTGTACTGTTGTTTATCTTTTGTCTTTTTTTTTTCTTTTCGCCATGGAATTTGCTATCCACTTGTGACTAAATATTGGTATGCCCTCCTTGGTTTCTTCCTTAATTTTTTTTTTATTTTCTTTCAAAAGCAAACTCAACAATTTCCCTTCATTTGCCAAATTCAAAGACATGTAAACACAAAACTTATAAAGAGCACTTTGATTCGAGCGTATCCGTTGGAAAACATTCAAGAACAAACATGTCATGCAAACTCAAGTCCAAATCATACGTGTATTACCTTTCAGTTTATAGTTTTGAGTTTCCAGAACTGCGAAATCACCTTCTACCCGAGGTGAAGATGCCTCTGTATACATATAGTTTGATCCAGAAGCTGCCCCAATTTTTGGTCCTGTACCACTGCTCGATGTTCTACCCTAATTACAAAAAAGTTTGGACTGTAAAATTTGTAAGACTCTATTTAGACGTATTATTGTGAAAACCCAAAGGTATTATTACTTCAAAAGACACCAGATACCCTTTGTAAAATGACTTTACAGAATGCTTCTTCAGCTTTAATGGGGTTGTTTTCTGTTGCAACCTTAATTGTGTGTAGCAGGTAGTGACGATTTGAATAAAATCATGGAGAAGAAAAAGAAAAAGAAAATCCAATATATATTTATTATCATTTGCAGTCAACGGTCAAAGATTTCTGCTAGCCCTGTCTAATTTTCTCCTTCCTAAAGCTGTACGAATATGTATCTAACAATACACATCCATATGCCATGACTACAGTTTCGAACCATTCATTAACCAGACCGAGTAGATACCTTATATGTAAATCGTACGGCTTTTTACGTGTTCGATTCGATATGCACTCTCAAAAAACCTTCAACGTTAACAATAGTGTAAGAAAGACACTAGTATGTAGTTTAGAACCTGTAGAACATGGGTGAAACAAATCTTTAATATTGTAAGAAAATGTGAAAATTAACCTGAGGGCCCACCAAAAATCAATGTATGTTTATATTTTACTTAATCACTTAACAGCTATAAAAGCAGGTTTAATCAATCATTTTCTACATAATAAAATGCCTGTACCAAGTCAGGAATATGACAGTTGTTATCCATTCGTTTGATGTGTTTGAGCTTTTGATTTTGCCATTTGCTTAGGGACCTTCCGATTAAAATTTTCCTCGGAGTTCGGTATTTTATGTTATTTAACTTTTTACAATGTATCATAATTTTATTTAACTGAATAAAGCGTTCAAAAGGATAATTCCTGTGCTGTGTGTGTGACACTGAGATATTATGGACATATATTAAACAATTACAAAAGAAAACATAATGAAAAAAATGTCGATTGCAAGAACAACCTCCCCAAAAAGGAAAAATAGAAACACATTAAGATACATTATAATCATTGCAGTAATCATCAATCACAATACGGTAATGCGAAAGTATTTCTATACAATGAATATAAGATGACAAGGGACAATTTCATATTGCAATGTATTTCCAAAATAAGTACAGCATGATTTTTTTATCATTTCATTAATTAAAAATTATTGAATAACTCCATAATCCGCGAACCAAATATTGTCAAAATCTTCAATTGGTTCTCATCTCAAAACAAAGTTGCTAATATAAGACATACGAATTAGAAGGTATTGGATAATTGCATGCCCATGAGACAATGGTATCAACAACAAAAGTATATGGAAACTTGGTTACTCACACTTCGCCTTCTCCAATCAAAATCATCGTAAGATAAATCATTTTCAAATATACAACCAACTTCATTGTCCTCAAAATCGCATGCTATTGACGTTTCTGATCTTTTGTCTGCAATAGAATATTTAAAACTACAAAGTTTTAATATGGCATATATAACATATTCAAATTAAAGTCTTTCTATACCAATTTTTGTCACTTCTTAAGCTGGGAAACTATATAACAATTTCGCACAGGAATATACCCGTATTATATTATAACTTTGATAGCATTTCGAATAATTGCTCATTGTTGGTCCCTTACGTCATATTGCAAATATTGCATGTATCTTCAGGACTAAGGCTTTGGCTGTAACATAGAAATATAAAAGATGATGCCGTGATTCAGACAAGGATTTTTGAAACCCTTCAGTAACACTTTACATTTTTTATGTTATTCCTGATACTTTTGGTACAAATAAATGAAATTTTAACCAAACGGCAAAAAAAAAAAATTAAATCAAGACATCAACTATTGGTTCTTACTGTTTCTCATTATATTGCTTGTGATAGATTATATTGTAAAATGCAATAAACATCAAAAAATAAATAAGTACTGAGTTATGGTGCAAATATATGTAAAAATATCTGTCTGCAGGACTTTTTAATACTGATACTTTTTGAATGGATGTTTTATATTAAAAGTAATGTTTTCGTTAGTAAAATGAAATGTGTCATTAGACGTAATATATAATAAGAAATATTTGAATAACAGTAGTTCAAGAACAATCAATTTTATTGATGTTTAGAGCATTTTAAAATTGGATGGCATACTTGGCAAATGGAAATAAAAGCAAATACTTTTGACTGTCCTAACATACTGCTAACTTTACTAAACGTTGTATAGTATCTGCAAAAACCTTAAAATAAGGCACAAACACTGATCATTTAATAACGTATACTCTTGATAACATTCAACATTATTTGATTTACCCACGAAGGTATCCGAAAATATGGTATCATCTGTATAGAAAGTGAATTGTCGTATCACATGCTATGCACTTGGTAAGTGAACGTTTGCATGCGTTTGTGTTTAGCCCTCTGGAGAGGCCTTCCACTTTTATGCTCTCCGATGAAGGTTGTTTCTAAATTTTATTAGCATCGACCGTCTGAAAAGATTGATATATGATAGACTGATGGTAAGACATGAATTTAGATTTTATTAAGGTATTTTCTTTTTCTCTTTGAAAATACTGTTAATAATTCTGGAATATAAAAGTCGCCTTTCACTTGCTTTGATAGTCCATTCCATTCAATGCTGCCGATATGGTTAATTGTATAAACTATTATTAATTCGGATTACAGGTGTATTATGTCTTTTTTATTACTAAGTAAAATGAAATACATAGAATGAACAAATTTATATAAGAAGTTGAAGTATACCGATTAACTGACAGTCGGAGCCAGCAAATCCAGTTTTACAACTGCATTGATAAGTGCCGTCCTGGTTGACTGTACATATTCCAGCATTTTGACAAGGAAAGCTGCCACATGGAGATGAACCTGAAATATAATAAAGTGAAAGAATGATTATTTGAATATAAAAGGAAGAATTGTGTACATTGAACTTTGTCAAGATACATGGATTGCATTTATCAACTTTTGTTGATACTAGTGAACAAATTTATTGACATTAATTTGTTAAAAAATTTGAAAGGCAACTTCCTTTTGGGTTTAAAAATCGTTAACTAATGAAGTTCACCTGACTTTAAAGGACGACCAAATCAAATTTAAGGATAAATTTTTCCTACAAAAAAGCATATGCACTAGGTTTCATATTTCATATAATTATTTATATGCTTCAAAGCAAGTGATATGTGAAATTAAGTCAGATTTTCGTAGATTGTCTTTGAAACATAGTGAATTTGTCACTAGACTAGATTTAAAAATGTATTGTTTTACATGCTAGTTAACACGACCATTTCACAGTGAATAAACGTAACAGAGAAATTCAGATTCAACCAATGCGTCAAGTTTAATACAAACACTTTTCCTCTTTAAACATTTAAATTTTCGAATTTAAAACACCAGGCTTGCCAAGTTTCCTAGATATTTAAAATATGGTGGAAGATTCTGTTTCTCTAATGATTTGTAGGCTGAATCTATCTTTGTTCAATGATCTGCAAAACGACTGCATTCTTTCTTTGTAACGTCATCTGGCTTGGTCACACTTTTTCGTTGTGTAACAATAACGACATCGGAGGAATGCAAAAAAACATTGACCAATGAAGAATGTATATCATACAAACCACACTAAAAGTACTGATTGGTTAAATATTTCATTACAAAATATATTAATCTGCCTTCGAAATCAATTTTTTTATAGCACGAATTCGCTTCTTTTTTAACTAAAACAACCAGACAAAAATTCCTTATTTGGAAAGAGCTCATTTATGTGTGGCCGTTTTAAAATGTTTTTTTATTCCTCATCATACCTCATCATAATTTTTTAAAAGGTGAATGAAAAAAAAGTTCAATAAGTATCAGTTCGGAAAAGGCATTCTATATTATAATACACGTACTGTAAACTAACTTATTTTGACACATACTTTATTACGCGCGAAGTCCTTTCTAAACGACTTCCCGGTGATTTAATTTTGCGATTTTCGAATTGTCTTGCTGTATTGATATAACGGAAGATCCAATTTTTCCTTTTTAGTGACGATTTATATTCGCTTCATTTTTCTACTCGCGAAAGTTTCGAACATAATTCTCTCGCGAACATAAGTTGGTTAACAGTATTTGTTTTACAAAAAACAAATCTATACAGTTATGCATAAACTACATAAACATAAAAATGATTTCCGACCTTTTACAGATAAATCTTGATGACCGACTTATTGTGTGAAAATGTCTTGTAAGGTTCATATGCCATGAATAATCAATCTATTATTTTGTTACTGAAAAAATCGACATATTGATAAAAAATTATTCAAATGTTAAAGTGATTTACCAAATGCTCTACATACCCGTAAGTGAACTCTTTGTGGATAAAAGCGAAGTGATATATTTCTCCTTACTCATTTGGTATTACAATGAAAACACGGACCGAGTGTTTCTATGTTTCTGTCTTGTCTAGTTACAATTGTTGAAGACTCTGTTCATCACTGTGAAAGTGTAAAAGTTATTTACATGTACTTACAAAGTCCCTTCTGAAGAGTTATCAAGTCAAGACCAATGTCACCTTTACTGGTAGGTCCTCTAATACCTCTTATTGAAATCTAAAATTGGGATAATACTTAACTAAGAAGAATTTATTTGTTAAAACAACGATGTTAACATTATACTCAAGAAAGTAATCAGATTAGAACCAATTGATTAAAACTCATTCGTGGTGTCTTAGTCAATCAAAGCTTGCGTTTAATATCAATGGCATATCTAGTGATTGAACTACTGAAGATACCCGGGTTACAGAAATTGGTCCACGTTTCTCAGTTTGAAAAATCAAATAACCCCCGCAAATGAAATCCAATTGGCTCTTCAGAAAGTCTTTAAGATTAATTCTATATTTTACATCTACTTCCGATAGGAATGGGAACGTAAAATGTATTGCCTCATTTAGTGACAATTCGATGATCTCTGCACATGAAAAAACCCACGCGACCACTCCTCGAGGGAAAGTAGGTAACCTGTTGCACGTCAATACTTCGGCCCATATCCAAAATGCCCTCATTTTCAAGTAACAGTTACAATTTCCCTTCATCCTGATCGATCAAGTTTGCTGAGCCTCCATATTTGAAATATTTTTTAATTCATTCTCTTTCTGCTGAATATGTATGGAAGATTTGAAACTATAGAAAAATGGTCATCTGGACTTTTACCATCTGACTGTAAAATCTATTCAGAATAGGTACCTCAAAAATTTCCTATTGGACGTTAAGAGATTTCCGCCATACGTAACATATATGTATGACATGCTTGAAATAGGATGAACTTTTATAATGGTTTTAGAATTTGGCCGTTTCCTTTAAATGTTGATTTTAAAGACGGTAACAATGTAATATTGAATAAGAAACACCTACTACTGCATCTGATAATTGTGGTATCTGAACTATGCTTTGATGCCACTGTTCACCTTGGTTTCCAGTCCAAATTTCAATTTGATTCTCATTTGTTCCTCTTTCACCTGCTTTTATAACTAAGGAACCAGGTTGACTATACATATGGAAGTGATACTGCATACAAAGTGGTGATTCTAAAAAAAAGCAAGTGGGTCAACAGTTTGAGTAGTAAATTATTCACAATGATAAAACATATTTTAAATCCAATGTTTCTGTAAATTTAATAGTGTTTTTGTTGTCAAGGTTCAGTTTCTGAAATATATTTTGTTAAGAAATTATTGCGAGATTGTCCATCTTCTACACTTTTAATATATAAAATGTTGGTTTTACCCCTCTCAAAAAACCTTTTTTTTCGTATGAATAGTATGTTCTTTACTTATCGTATGCTGATAATTTTCAAAGAAGTATTTTTTTTTCTTACTTTATGTGAGCCATATATAAGCATCAGCTATAATAAACGAATCTTAAGAGAATCACGATTTTTTAAAATTAAAAAAAAAATTTAACCTGGTAGTTTGAATGTTGAAGTGGTCAGTGTGGCCACATCATTCAGTTGCCTTGGTGATGATGCTTCAGTGAAAGCGAAGTATTCTCTAGAATATGCCATATCAGGGCCTGTACTGGAGCTTGGTGTTGCTACCTAAAATGAAAGTAAAACTCAAAAATTTACCTTGAGAGGAAATAGGTTTGTCCATATGTAGCATTTCAGTTACAGGTATTCATTTATTTGGTTAGCCACATGTTTTTTTTTTTATAAACACTAAAGTCATTTTCTGGGTTTAAACACTGAAGATTTAAAATATATATATACACTAAATCACCCTGAAAATCACGGTTTGTTGTCCCTATTTTCATTTTCAATGAAGTTTATAGTTCTTACATTTGTAAATGTCCAGTCAAAGTCATCTCCATTTTGGGTATTAGTAAATACACATTCATTTTCGCCTGGTGTAAATTCACAGGTAAAGGTTGTTCCTGTTGTTACGTCTAAAATTATATAATTTATTGAAATATGTAAAAACAAAAAAGTTTATAATAGACTTCATAGTAATACAAAAATCTGAAATTGTATGACATTTGAGGGAAACAAATCGTAGCAGCAAATTTGTTTTCATGTTGTGATGTCCGTAACAAGCTGGGTTGCCGATTTAACACGTCGTATTTAAATTGTAACATAAGTAGATAAGTTTCCTTTGTAATTGTTAAAAATTATCTAACTACATGTATGTGTAATCTTATATGTCTAATAAGTTTATAGTACGTTGAACACAGACTGTTAAGGATTAAAGAGTTCAACGAAACAGGCTTATCCTGTAGATGCAACTATTTTTTCTTTTTGAATTTTCATTGTTGATTGATATTTCTCATTTCGACACTGACTCAAGTAAAATGATAACATGTCTTGACAGTCAATTTAAAGGAGTTTGTTTATTACCTACTTCAATATAATGTTGAGGCCTCCCAGTTTTATTGTTGTACAAAATGTACCATAGGAAATATTGTCGACCAAGACTAATGTCCCACAATTTGACAAACCAATGTTCTCATTATCCAAAGGTCATCTATACACATTCATTTTCGAGCACTGCATCATCAAAGCTTGATTAAATTTTTTTAAATCATCACTTAATGTTTTCTTTAAACTAAACACGTAATATGTTATTGCATTTAGTAAACCGGTTTCTCTGGATTATTCAACATTGTAGTACACACGTTTTGAACATACCAATACAATATTTCTAAATTACAAAATATTTGAAACTTCATACCTTCTAGTTGACATGTATCCCCTACCCACCCAGAGGTACATGTGCATGTAAAAGTATTATCATTGTAGTTATTGGAACACTGTCCGCCATTTGAACAGGGTGATTGCACACACTGATCTATATTTGAACCTGAAAAAAGTATTTGTATCAATTAATATTTTTTTATAATTTAGACGGAAAACAATAACTGCAACTCTTATCATCAAACAAATAGTAATGTTACATACCAGAACCAACTTGCCTACCTGCTGGAACACCTTCTATTATTCCCAATGAAGATAGTATTTTCAAACCTAGAGCTATGAATATGACAACAAAATGAAACCTAAAATGATCCTTTAATCTAATGTTAGTATTGTTTATGCAAATTGTAAATTGCCAGCTCCATTGCATGAAATTATAGATATTGTTCTGTTTAAATGTGCTGTTATAAAAGTTCGTAATAATTTAGAAATTTGGAATATATCTCCCCATGCTTACCTCTGATTCTTTGTCTGAGTTTGGTCGTTTTTTCGTTTATCAGCTAAGACGAGACATTAAAATGCGAATACGAAATGCGCAATTAGTGCAATAAAAAAGGTACCCTTAATACTATTGCCAGTAACATTGTACATGCTTGTAATTATTATCGGGATTTATTTATATAGTTAAGTATCAATTTGTATTCATTTGATTTTTTTTTCGAATGATTAACTACATATTAAATCAAAATCCTACTCGAACGTCTGTAGACTTAGACGATCTGAATTTATCATCCAGATGCCAATATAGACCCGATGTCTGCTAGTGAACAACCAAACATTGATTTTTTGTCACCTAAAATAAATTTGATACTTTTGGAATATAACAGCCGTCTTTCGCTTGCTTGTTAGTCCATTCAATTTATTGCTGCCGATTTGGTTAGTTGTATGAAATATTTTGAACTATGTAGGAACTGTTTTTATAACTTAGTAAAAAGGAATACATTGAAAGTACCTGTTTAATAAAATTTACAAAATCACTGTTATTGAACCCTCACATTGATATAAGAAAAAAGTAAAATCACAAAAATACTGAACTCCGAGGAAAATTCAAAAAGGAAAGTCCTCAATCAAATGGCAAAATCAAAAGTTCAAACACGTCAAAAGAATGGATAACAACTGTCATATTCCTGACTTGGTACAGGCATTTTCTTAAGAATTTAAAGTATACCTGTTAACTGACATTCGGAGCCAGTAAAACCAGTTTTACAACTGCATTGATAAGTGCCGTCCTGGTTGACTGTACATATTCCAGCATTTTGACAAGGAAAGCTACCACATGGAGATGAACCTGAAATATAAATTAGTGAAATCATGATTATTTGTATATAGAAGGAACAACTGTATACATTGAATTGTTTTCTTGATACATTGATTGCATTTATTAATACTTGTTGATACTAGTGAACACATGTATTGACAGTAATCTGTTTAAAACAACAAAGGCGATTTCCTTTGGATATAATAGTCGTTTACTACTAAAGTTCACCTGACTGTAAAGGACGATGAAATCAAATGTAAGGATAAATCGTTCCTACAAAAAACTTTATGCATTAAGTTTTATATTTTATACATTTTATTGCTACAAGGAAAGTTGAGTGATTTGTGAAATTTAAATCAGTATCTCAGAGGTTTGATTTGCAAAATAGTGAATTTATCACAAAACTAAATTGAAAGATGCAATGCATTTATTTGTTTGTTAACACAACCATTTCACAGTAAACAAACGTAACCAAGACCTTAGAATTCAACCGGTTCATCAAGTTTGGTACGATATAGATCCTCTGTAGACAGCTAAACTTTCAAAATCAAAACGCCAGACTTTCCAAGCTTCTTAAATATTTAAAATGGTAAGTTTTGATTGTGCTGAAATATCGTATTGAAAGAGATACGGTGGAAGAATCTGTTTAAACTTTCCGTTTAGAATTTCCCTCGGAGTTCGGTATTTTTGTTATTTTACTTTTTTCTTTAAATAATTTTTGGCTGACAGTTTATATATGATCTGCAACAAGACAGTGTTATTTCTCTTTATCTTCACCAGGCTTGGCCCCCTTTTTCGTTGCGTAACAAAAATCGTATCGGAGGAATGTAAAAAAAGATGACCAATACGAACCACTTAATTATAAAACTTACTCAATCGATAGCGACCGTAGGAAAGTATAAATCGGCTAAGAATTAAAAACAAATTTTTGCCTTACAAACCCTCATTTTTTAAAGCACAATATCTTAGGTAACAGCACAGAAAAACCACTGTCGAAATTCCGGACCTGGGAAGAGAGGAGGTTATAAGATTTTTTTATTTCTCTTCATACCTCATCATAATTTATCTTAATTTAAAAACGAAAGGTCAATATGAGAACGTACAATAATTGTCATCAATTCGAAAAAGCGTTCTATTTTATGATATTAGTGTAACAGAAGACACATCCACACGCGTTTGTAATACGGTAGGGCATATTTTGTGTCAGAAACTACATAGACCAAAAATGACTTCTACATTCTATAATTAAATGCTGACCGCGGACTAGTTTTGTGAAATTGTCTAAGGTTTCATATGCAATGCATAATTAATCTATTATTGTGTGACTGATAGAATCGACATATTGCTTAGAAGTGTTAAAAATGTAAAGAGGCTGTACAAACCTGCAAGTGAAGACGTTGTTAATAAAAAGCTGAGGTGAAATGTTTCTCCTTGCTCATTTGATATTAAAATGGAAAACTAACCAAATATTCCTATGTTTCTGTCATGTCTAGTTACATAACAATTTTCCAGGACGCTTTTCATCACCGTGAAAAGTGTTAAAGTTATTTAGATGTACTTACAAAGTCCCTTCTGTAGAGTTATCAAGTCAAGTCCAATGTCTCCTTTACTAGTAGGTCCTCTAATACCTTTTATTGAGATCTAAATTGATAATAATTCAATTAATTGAACTTGCTTGTTAAAACAATAATAATGGGGTGCTACAATTATAGACAAGAAGTTACATGTATCAAATTATAACTTATTCATCAACATTTAGTCAAGTTGCCTTAGTCAATCAGCTTGCGTTTTATGTTAATAGTAAATCTAGCAGTTAACCACCGAGTAGACCCCTGTGTACTGAAATTGGTTCAAGGTTTTCCGTTTGAACCCTGAAAATGTAATCCGATATAATAAAATATAAAAATATGCAACTTCTTCCGATAGGACGATTCCAAAGGGACATTCAAACCCATTAGTCGAAAACAAACTGACAATGCTACGGCTAAAAAAAGAAAAGGACAAACAGACAAACAACAGTACACAAAACACAATATAGAAAAGCATTGCCTGAGCAACACGAACTCCACCAATAACCGAGGGTGATCTCGAGGGCACTGGAAGGGTAAACAGATCCTGCTCCACATGTGGCACCCGTAACATGATAAATATGGGATAATTGACAAGAATGAACGAGTACATGTTGCATTTTGTAAATATAGACAATGAAATTTCCAATAGGAATTCTTTTTACGGCTAAAACTGTGCCACTTTTACTATAAAGTTTCGAAAAAAATTATATCCTAGAGTGGAAAGTTCATATGCACTAATATTTTTTTTCAAAGGTCACAATGTAGGGCTGTACGGTATTTTTTCAGCATTTATATGCCTCGAACTTCTAAGAGTTTAAACTTATACCAAAATTCTGTACTACCCCTCTCTTTACTTTGGGTCTTCCTCAAAATTCAATTTCGCCGCTATCCATGTGTTTTTATACTGGTATCATTCCCAATTTATATCTCTATGAGTTGAAACATAGAGATCATATATGGGAACCAGTATGTAAACAAAATAAAATATCAATGAATATTATATATCTCCCCAAAAAGAAAGGTTTGTGAAACAGCTGTATTTACAAAGTGCAACCTATAGTGTTCTTAAAAATTGACCGATTCCTTTTAATGTTCCTTTTAAAGACGACAACCATGTTATCACCAATTTTGATCTGAAACGGTCATTGTGATCTGAACAACTCTTAAAATTCTAAACAATAAATTGTTCAATCGTTCAGTCAATTTTAAGATTTATCGAAACAATAAAATAAAAAAAAATACCGAACTCAAATGGAAATTAAAAACGGAATGTCTTTTATTAAATGGCAAAATCAAAAGCTCAAACACATCAAACAAATGGAAAACAAAGCAGTAAATCCAGTAGTGTAAGTATGGATATATCGAGAATTTTATCACGGTGTTGTTTACAAAGCGAAAGAAGCACGTCATATTAGAATCATACTTTTCAGATGATGCTATGTTCAACATGGCCGTTTAAGATTAAAATTAATGTACTTTTGTATATTAACTAAGAGATACATACTACTGCATCTGATAATTGTGGAATCTGCACTATGCTTTGGTGCCACTGTTCATCTTGGTTTCCAGTCCAAATTTCAATTTGATTATCAGTGTTTCCTCTTTCACCTGTATATATAACCAAGGAACCAGGTTCACTATACATATGATAGTGATATTGCATACACAGTGGTGAATCTGTAGAAGAAAAAATAAACAGATGAATCAACAGCCTGAGTATGAAATTATTCAAAATGATTAAAAATATCTTAAACTCAATCTTGCTTTATATTCAATAGTGGTTTTCGCTGTCAAGGTTCAGTTCACATTCATTTTTAACGAACTTATTTAAAACTTCGAATTTGTCCATCTTCTATACGTTTGATATCTATTACATATCAATTTTTTCTCGCAAAAAATCATTATTTTGTATGAGAACATGTTTTTTGTTTTTATTTATCGTATGGTAATCAAAAGTAAAATAACTAAAATACCGAACTCCAAGGAAAATTCAAAATGGAAAGTTTCTTAACAAATGGCAAAATCAAAAACTGAAACATATCAAACGAATGGAAAACAACTGTAATATATTTGACTTATTACAGGCAATTCCTAATGTAGAAAATGATGAATTAAACCTGGTTTAATAGCAAGCTAAACCTCTCAATTGTATGACAGTCGCATAAAATTCCATTATGTTGACCACACTGTCTGAGTTAAACAAACATACATAATAGATAAAAATGTCAAATAATTTTATCTTGAGCAATATTTGTTTTTGTTTTTTCTTACTTTAGTTAAGTCATATTCAGCAATTGAAGCATCAGTTGTTATAAACGATCCTTAAGAGAATTACAAATTGTTGGAAACATTAAATCTAAACCTGGTAGTTTGAATGTTGAAGTGGTCAGTGTTGCCACATCATTCAGTTGCCTAGGTGATGATGCTTCAGTGAAAGCGAAGTATTCTCTAGAATATGCAATATCAGGGCCTGTACCGGAGCTTGGTGTTGCTACCTAAAATGAAAGTAAAACTCAGACATTGATTTTGAGAGGAAACAGGTTTGTCCATATGTAGCATTTTAGTTTCAGGTATTAATTTATTTGGTTAGTCAGATGTTTTATTTATCAACATTTAAGGCATTTTCTGAGTTTAAATGTTGAAGATTTAAAAAAATATATAAACACTTTATCACCCTGAAAATCACGGTTTTTTTGTCCCTACAATTTGCAATAAAGTAAAAAAATCTTACATTTGTGAATGTCCAGTCAAAGTCATCTCCAGTTTTGGTATTCGTAAATACACATTCATTTTCGCCTGGTGTAAATTCACAGGTAAAGGTTGTTCCTGTTGTTGCGTCTACAATTATATAATTTATTGAAATATGTAAACACACAAATGTTAATAATAGACTTCATAGTAATACAACAAACAGAAATTGTATGACATTTGAAAGAAACAAATCGTAACAGCAAATGTGTTATCTTGTTGTGATATCCGTAACAAGCTGGTGGCCGATTTAACACTACGTATTTAATTTCAAGCATAAGCAGATAAGTTTCGATTGTACTTGTTTAGGATTATCGTACTATTTGTAATCGTATATGGCTAAATTGTTTTGTACTCTAAACACAGACAATCTGCTAAGGATTAATGCATTCAACGAAACAGACGTATCCTGTATACGCAACTAATTTCCCTATTGCAATTTGCATTGTTGATTAAAATTCTCATATCGGTAAAATGCTAAAATGTCTTGACAATCTATTAAAATGAGTTTGTTAGTTCATACTTAAATATGATGCCGGCGCTTCCAGATTTTGTTTTTGTACAATCAGAAATATTTTTGACTAAGACAAAATAGTTGACAAACTGACTGACTAATGTTTTCATTTTGAATCAGGTACACAAATTCGTTTTCGAGCATTACATGATAAAAGCTTGATAAGATATTTTAAATTGATCACTAAATGTTTTCTTACACTAAACACGTAATATGTAATTGCATTTAGTTAATCGGTTTGTCTCAATAATTTAACTTTCTAGGATACAGACGTTTTGAACATACCATTATAATATTTCTAAGTTACAAATAATTTAAACATCCTACCTTGTAGTTGGCATGTATCCCCTACCCATCCAGAGGTACATGTGCATGTAAAAGTATTATCATTGTAGTTATTGGAACACTGTCCGCCATTTGAACAGGGTGATTGCATACATTGATCTATATTTGAACCTGTAAAAAGTATTTGTATGAATTAATTAAAACTTTCAATGTAGACTGAAAACAATAACTGTTCATCCAATAAATAGTAATGTTGCATACAAGTAATAATTTGCCTACCTTCAGGAGATCATTCTATCACTCCTAAATGAGATAGTATTTTCAAGTCAAAGCTTTAAATAAGACAACATAATGAAACCTGAAATGATCTTTTATATCTGACGTCAGTATTGTTTATGAAAAATTGTAAACTGCCCGCTAAATTGCAGGAAAAAACGGATATTGTTCTTTTTAAATGTGCTTTTATAAAATTTCGGAAACATTTTTAAATGAGGAACATATCCCCTCCCACCCCCCCCCCCCACCCCCACCTTTTATATCTATGATTCCTTGTTTGAGTTTGGCTTTAAGGATGTTTGCCTGTCAAGTTTTGGAATTTTTGTCAGATTTTCGAAATCCTCTGGTTTTATCCATTTGAATGCCTTAAAAAATTTTGCCCATGGACCCCATTTTCTTTTTATAAATCTTTTACATATATAATTATAAGCCATTTGTAAAAGTCTTATAAAATCTTATTTATTTTTAATAGTTTTGAGAACTTTAACTGGTCAATGATAAAGCTATGAAAAATCAAGAGAGAACATTTTCCCGCCAAAATTCCAATGGCTAATATCTCGAAAACAAGCACATTGACCCCTATACTTTTTTTGCTTTTTTGGTTCCTCAATTAATCCCCTATCAATATATACTAGTTTTATGGAAAGTTATTTATTTTGAAACCTAGCAGCAAACTTCCTTAATTGATGTCCTTTTTTGTTAATCAGCTGTTTTTAGTTTGTATTTGGTTTTGACTTAACTTTTTAACCCCGAGAATCACCATAGAGACATTAGAATGTGAAATGCACATCTGGTGCTCTACTATCGATACTGCTAATTTTATTGCCAGCTTTATTGTACATACTTTTTTATGATAATCATCTGTATTTATATAGTTGAGTAAGAGTTGATATCATATGATTTTTTGAAGTGATTGAACAAACATTAAATCAATATTATACACAAACATATGTAGATAGATATAAGAAGATGTGGTATGAGTGCCAATGAGACAACTCTCCATCCAAGTGAAAATTATATTTGAAGAATCAAAAGGATTTGATTGGTAAGTGATCTACAGTACAGTGTTTGAAGAATTTAACTGCAAAGTACCTTGCAGCTTGCATGGATAATAAATGTAAAAGGTGTTATATGGTATCTTTTAATTACTTTTTGAATACAATTCCTCTACAACTACTTAAATGTATATTCTGTTCTTTACTTTTCTTTCCTTAAATTCAAATATGCCATGTCTCCAATAAAATATTTCTTGTACATTTCTATACTATTAGATACTCTATTTTTTTCAAGTCAGTTATGTCACTTATACAAAAATTTTATTAATCTCCAAATGTTATATCACTCCAAAAGATTTATTTGTTCATTTCGTATCTTCACGACTCTATTCGTTAAGAATGTCTGTAAATTTCAAAACTGTACAAACCGACATTTGTTACTTTTAGCAACAGTATAAGAAGATACACATTGGATAACAACTTGCATGTCTAAAAGGATAGTAACCAACGTGGACTCAAGAAAAAGACAAACCATAGAATAGAAAACAAACCCAAACTAATCAAAATATAACAGGAAGTAAATTGATGAATTCTGAAGGGTAAGGACGTATATCGTCACATGATGCAACTGTAAATACAGTTTTATTTCAGTTGTCAATCCAACAACTTTACGTAACAGCCTTTTTACAATATGCCGTACCAAAAAAAAAATCCCCTTTACTTCAATACTACTTTTTTTAAATTCGTATGCTGAATCTCAAGTAAAAAGAATAGTTGGTCTAACTAAAAAAAAAATATATAATTGGGAATGGGGATATTTTATTTAAATTTATTATTAATCATGGTATAAAATTGCGGGGCAAGTATTGCACTGCAATAACTTCGTATTTAGTAACTATGTATATGCGTAAACATCTTCTGCGCTTTTATATCATAACGTTGTTCATAGTGACCAATCAGGATGCAGCATCTATCCCTTTGATATGTCTGGTATTTCATATCAACCACTAAAGAGTCTGAAATCAATTTCACGGCTTAGACATGAGCCATTCAGATAATTATAGTTAACATCATCTAGCAGCATCCACAGTTTTATCCTTCAAAATTGAAGCAGTCATCATTGTGTTTAAACGTAAAGCGAAATATTTTTATTCCCACCAACCAAAACTTATAAGTGTAGCATTGGCAGGTAGCTTGAGAAGAGGAACTGTGAAAACACCATTAGCAAGAGAAGAAGGGCGGGTCCTTATTTTCATAATATAAGATTAATATGATATATATATATGTGTGTGTACCACATGTGCCTGGTATTAACTTTATGTCGTCTAAGGCGATGTCAGATTTAGAGCTGCTGCCACGAATTCCTTCAAAAATTACCTAAAATATAATTATATGATATGTGTTAAGAACTTATAATTTCATATCTAGTGATATATAAAGGGCAAACAAAAAAGGAATAAATAACAAATTGTGACAATTAATGCAATCAGTATGACGATTATATTAATAAAGCGGAATTCGCTTCTTTTCATGCTGACCATTTTGCAATTTCAAAATATTATGCGTGATGGTCAATTATTTTTAAACGCGTACACCAAAACGTTTGATTGGTTAAACACTTCCTAAACAATGAAAACTTAACCAATGCCGGGACGTTATTTTCATTTTGAGGAACAAAACATAAAATTTCCCATAATTGTTCAGATTTTAAAACGGTGAATTAACGATTTATGTGATTGTTATAACGCAAAGACATATTTAAGATAACTGAATTATGATTTAATATGAATAATGAGACCTTTAACATCGATTTGTTTTCGCTTGATCTACACGACTTTAGTCCCTGCGAGTATCAATCGTGTAGTTATGAACTTTTTTGGCATTTGTCGTAATTCATTTCGTAAGTGTTTTTATAAATTCGAAGCTAAGAAATACAGTCAATTTACACAAAATACGGATTCAATTACCTGAATTAAAGTTGACCATAGGTGATTGTGGCTATCCTGCGCATATTCTATAGATGCCCGTGCATTTTTCTAAACTAAAACAAATCTTTGGATATTGGCGTTTCTAATTAATGTCAATTGAGAAATACCAATCGGATGCACCAAAAAGACGCGTCTTTGTTTAAGCACTAACACTAGATACAGAAAATACATTTTGAGTTGTTCGAGGGAATTTATTTATTATCAATATTCGTTATAGCCATGAGTTGTAAGTTTTTCTTGGGTTATTTTTATGGTATCAAATATTGAAACTTTAAAATAACATAATACACAAATTACTTAGAACAAAGCTGACCGAATTCGGCTTGTCTTTAGACAACTTTATGTTATATACCAGAGAGGCTTAAATGTATTTATCTCTCTTGATGGCGGCCTATACATTTGACTTTTGAGTGTTCTTTTGATAATTTCAACAGTTAGCGTTACGTTCTACTTTGATTCAGAAGAAATTTTCAAACAAACAAGCGGTTAACAAAAAAAACAAAAACAAACGAAACAGTAGTAAAAAACAGGCATTTCATAATACATATCAGCAAGTGAAGCATTTGTATGCTTGGGAACTGTTATAACTTTTTAAATACAATCTTGCGTTCCAAATATCCCTAACTGTCAACCGCAAGGTTTGACTGAGTTATGGAAAAATGGTCACCTCAACTATTTAGCATTTAACTGATGCTAAAAATGTGAGGTATTCATGAATATGCCGCGACGTCCAGTCGGAATGGGGGAATTAAATTCATGCCGCGTGTATACGTAGGGAGAGTGATTTGCTCTTGCAAGTTAAAAAAAACCTTGAAAAGACTCTGATAGCGTAGAGGGCATGTTGCAGGGAAAAAAATCTGCCCTTATTCAACGTAATCTATTTTATAATTGGTAGTCTAAATTTTATGCCATCTGCACCCACTTTACAGAAACTTTCTAAAAAGAATGTTTTTTTTTTTTTTTTTGTTGTGTTTTGTACTGAATATAAAAGAACTTTTGCCCACTTGACGTTTAAAAGATATTGAAAAGACATTAATCTAAAGGAATGCATCAATTGATATATTGAAATTGTTTCTTTCATCTTTGTTCTTGGATTTCAAACATTCAAAATAACTTTGTCTTAGAAAATTTGTGGTAATTAAAAATCTATAATATATTATGTTAGCTTGTTTCACAAATTGTCTGGACATTTTTGTCTTGACATAAAGCCTATATCTGTTTCAAAATGAAAATCTGCGACAATGCAACATAATCATCAATTTTAGCTATCTCATTCGAATCGAGTGGTTTTTGAATTGTTCTTATCATTTCTACGGAATGCTGACATGCCTATTTGTTGCGACGTTTCCTTACAAGTAACTCGTAAAATGTTCAAAATATGAGGTGTCATACAAATCAAAGCTTTAGTCTTATTACTACAGAGAAAATCTTGATGGAAAGTAATGTTATGAAAATAACGCGATGATTTGGTCATTCGTCTACAAATTGGCTGAATAAGATCTCTTACTTTCCATATTTGACCAAAATGAAAAGTTTTGCCTCATCTCGACATGCTTGTAGTGGTACTTGTCTTGTAGGGAATCTATTTATCAGAATTTTGGGAATTCATATCTGGCGATAATTTATTTTCCGTTCAAAAGTATGACATAAAAAAAAAAAACGTGTGCGGTATGCGTCAATTTGACAGTAGCCAGACATTATTAAACATATAAAAGACATTCTAAGGTCAACATTCGGTCTTCAACAATAGACAACAATTGTCCCGATTTCACACAAGTTGTGAATAACGCTAACATAAACTATTACAGATTTTTCACAATCACTAATTTTCTAAGACAAAAAAAAATATTGCTAAAGTCAACCACTCGCGAGATACCTGTCAAGCGACTGGCACAATACTACCAATAGGGTGGTGTAAAATTAGGTTATAACGCATATGCTTATATTGACGATAAAATGTTTTTGATGAAAGAAGAAATTCGAGAACATATTAAATGATACCTGACTAAAACATGTTTCGTGATAATCTTAGAGTGATGATAGAAAGATTTATACATCTTTGAGAATTCTGACTTAAAAGGACGACAAAGGTCTTGCTAAGTAAGTTGTTTTTTCTCCCTTAAACTTAAAAAAAAACATTTGTTGCTTTAATTCAACATACCTTCAAATCATCCATTGCTGGAATGAAGATGGCTTTTTCATTCCATTGGTTCCCTTGATCACCAGACATTGTAAATATCTGAATGCGTGTTCCCTGTGCATTTTCGGTATATACATTTAAGGTACCCATAGTACTTCCGTACATATGATACCAAAAACGAAGACATCTATCTACCCCTGTAACATGAACAAATATATTAATGATTTATGTTATGAAATAGCACCTTTATTTATTTAATTTTCATAAGTGAGTTCTTACGACATTATCAATTTTGTATTGAAAATTGATGGCTAAAGTTTTACCGATTGCCGTCTCATGCATACGATCTTGAATACAGGTCATATTGATATCGGTTACTAGAATTATGTGTCATAACTAATTTCTCTTACTTTACGATTGCATCACACCTACATTGTTATGAGGGGCGGAAGGACCTTTTTTCGGGACGTCGGGATTGGCCCTTTAATTTTGTGGGAATTCGGGATTGTGCCTTTATTTTCGCGAGAAAATAGGGATTTACTTTTGTCGGGATCCGGGAAAAAATGTTTAATTTTTTGGGGAATTCGGGATGACACCCCTCCTACCGCCCTTCTGTCATATGACAAGCAAATCAGTTCGATGGCAATTTAATTTACAATTTAGTATCTAAATGAGTATTTGTTGACAGCAAACGTAACCGAGGATTACTCATTGTTAAGTGTTAAATATGAAAGATACGACTTTGTTGGATTTATTTGTTCCTTATATAATTGTTATTTATTGTCTGTTTTTGTTCTGTTATCACAAGAAAACTGAATTGGACACTCCTTTTTATAAAGTTGTTTCCCGTTGATTTTATTTAAACGTTTTTTAATGGCCGTTAAACAATTATTAATGTTTAAAAAGGAAGTTAATTTGACAAACAAAAAAACTAAGCTGAAATGTGAGCTATTGGTCATACATGATACCCGCGCTATGAGTATTCGGTAAACAGGAAGTTAATAGTCAATGCACCACGATTTGGAGTTCCTGCGAAAAGTGCGATGACAATTTCATACAGTCATGCTCATAATGTGTAAGAAAACTAGTACATACATAATATAAGTATTCAGTCAATAAAACGATATTAAACATTGAATATAAAAATGCATTACACAGTATATAAAACCAATATGCATCTTTAAACAAAATTTCCAAAAGCTTTGATTTGTAGTTCCTGAGAAATTGCGGCCATTATTTTATGGGACACACGGACGGAGTGACAGATGTAAATCAGTATACCCCACCTATTGAAACGGGTTACAAAAGATTCTCTTTTTTAGAAGTTAGTCAATTACGGAAAAATAAAACTGACACTAAGGTTTGGACAAGCTTAGGCAGATTGTGTTCAATACAGTGAACAAGAAAAACGTATGTAGTGTCGATTTCAGTCGTTCTCCCTTATGACTTTGGAGGAGTTTTTGTGTAAGGAACATGCCCCTATTAATATTGTTCGTTCAGTGCAAACATGCACGATAGCAACGTAACAATTGAGATATATAATCTCCATTAGATTTTAGACATAGCAGTTTCTTTATGTTCACAAATGATGTGTATTTTATGGGATCCGTACTGTGTACTGTCAAAAGTAAAGAATGATTCACATATGTAAATATATACTGAGCATACACTTTTCAAATGCTGATACACTCGTGTTATACATACTTGGTAAAGACATTTTTGTGACCATTATAGCTTTATCATCATCTTGTCTTGGACTTGATGACTCAATAAACATAAAAACTGTTCCAACCTTGGCCGCCTCGGGACCGGTACTAGATGTAGGAGTTCCTTCCTGTTTGTAAGAAGGATTAAAAAAAAATCAAACATCATACTTATCTCGATAAATGTATAATTCGTAAAACACACGTAGTCTACTAACTAGTTTTTTTTTTAATATTTTTTACAGATAATTCAAATATGCAATGTATACTATAAAGAACACACATGTTAGATGAATTTCCAAAAAGACATTTTCCTCTTATCCGTGTCTCCCTTAAATACAAAAGTAATAGTCATTAACATCACTATTGCATTTCGGTTTCCCTTCAATGTTTCGTTCTCTTGATATCATTTGATAATTTGAGACAAGGAATCATCTATTTTCTTGACGTTTAATTGTCAATTATCTACAACAAATCTAAATCCTGTACCATAGGAACAAAGCAAACATCTATAGCATTTACCGATGACCTGTATTAGAGTTAAGATATGCTTAATATTCATAAAAAAAAACATTTGATGAGGTGACAATCGGTAAATTTTATATATTCTCGAATAATTTCATATCAAACAACTGTTTAAAAGTTACATTTGATCCTAATGTGTTTCATTCATTAAACATGTGTAAAGAAAAACGATACATGCATACTTTCTGAACTTCAATCTTACAGTAAATAGAACCCATGCACTTATGTAAAATATTGTAAAACACAGTTTGTTTGCAAACAATGTTAGTACCGCAGAATAGTATTTTAAAGCCTTCAGTCATTGGTAAGATCAAAACAGATTTTAAAAATAAATATAAAAGATACAATATTTTTGTTTACATCGTATTTTATTCACAATGGACTAATAGCTGTGTTTGTTATTAACCTACGATAATGTTTAATTTTTATGGAAAAATGTGCTCCCAGACGGGAGTTTGTTTGTGATACGGCATATACTTTGGTTGTTAATTAAAGAAGTGGATATCACTGTTGCACACTAAACATCTTTCATCGTATGAGAAAAAGATAAGGAATCTTCGAAAATAGTTTTTTCGTATTGTACCTTGTGCTTAAAAAACATGGCCTATACGTTTTAAGAGAAAACACTTTAATACTGAGAATTCAGTATCAATAATTGCTTACAATGTGAATGTTATCACATGAAGGACTATAATTAAGAGTTGTATTTTCAAAGCACTTGATATATACCAGCGCCGTTAAATCAGGTAGTACTACATGTATTAGCAGTGTCAGAGCACTAGCAGAAAATGAAAGGTTTTAGTGTTCAATGAAAACATGTGTGGCATTATTGCTGACATGGATTCCAGTACAAAATTTCAAAGGTGATCATATTTTTTTTTTTTTTTTTTTGGGGGTACAAGAAGTTTTTGTAAAAATGGCTTTTTATTAGTAAGTAATGCCCTTTATAGATGAAAAACGCCTTTTTTGTTTCAAATATGTTGAAAATGCGAAAAAGAAAATGGACGATAATTAGCGCAAAGTGACGACAACGGCTGATAATAGTTTGATTCCTTGCCCAGCTTTGGCTATTCTTTTTGGTCCTTTTTGGTTTATAGCTCTTCATATTTTTAATAAGCTTTGGAATTTCAAATATTTTGGCCACGAGCATCACTGAAGAGACATTGATTGTCGAAATGCGCATCTGGTGCAGAAAAATTGGTACCGTTTATGTTATTACTACCACTGGATCGATGCCTCTGCTGGTGGACTGATAGTCCCCGAGGGTATCACCAGCCCAGTAGCCAGTACTTTGGTACTGGCATGAAAATACGGATTTTGTGTTATTAAAATTTGCTGTTACAAAATTTTGGAAATTATTTAAAGTTAAGGAATGTATCTCCCTCATGCAAAGCTCTGATTCCTTGCCCAGCTTTGGCTATTCTTTTTGGTCCTTTTTGGTTTATAGCTCTTCATATTTTTAATAAGCTTTGGAATTTCAAATATTTTGGCCACGAGCATCACTGAAGAGACATTGATTGTTGAAATGCGCATCTGGTGCAGAAAAATTGGTACCGTTTATGTTATTACTACCACTGGGTCGATGCCTCTGCTGGTGGACTGATAGTCCCCGAGGGTATCACCAGCCCAGTAGCCAGTACTTTGGTACTGGCATGAAAATACGGATTTTGTGTTTTTAAAATTTGCTGTTATAAAATTTTGGAAATTATTTACAGTTAAGGAATGTATCTCCCTCATGCAAAGCTCTGATTCCTTGCCCAGCTTTGGCTATTCTTTTTGGTCCTTTTGGTTTATAGCTCTTCATATTTTTAATAAGCTTTGGAATTTCAAATATTTTGGCCACGAGCATCACTGAAGAGACATTGATTGTCGAAATGCGCATCTGGTGCAGAAAAATTGGTACCGTTTATGTTATTGAAATAGTTGTCACCACACGTCATGTATTATTCAACATATTCAAAAATAACTCTAATAGAATTTCGCTACGACTTTATGTATTACATCCTTTTAAGCAGACCTTTTTGCTTTTACAAACTACAACAGTCACTTCAGAAATCTAAACACTACACTTAAAAAGCTTTAAACGTTTATGATATACTTACGTTTGTAAATATCCAATCAAAGTCATCAGTCTGTGTCTCTTGCTCCAACACACAATACTCATTAGCCTCTCCATTACAACCTATTATACCATATTCTACAAAAGTAATAATGTAGTTACGATCAACTTGAGTTTGGTTAAGAGGATTAATTTGAACAAAATCACTAAATTCAATGCAAAATGTTCTAAAAGTCATGAAACTGAGTTTTTGTATTTGCTGTAGAAAAGAAAATAAAATAGACAGAAGATACTGATATGATAATCATAAGTCGTTAAAAAAACGTCAATAGAATATACTAAACCATAAAACGTAAACAACAAACATCACCTAGAAAACTAACGAAAGAAATACACAAACCCCAAAAACAGGGGGTGATCTCAAGTGCTCTAAAGGATGAGTGGATTCTTCTCTACCTGTGGCACCCGTCGTTTTACTCATGAACATAGCAAATACAAATTACATGTTAAGTCTCATACGGTTTTATAAAAAATTGGATGAACTTCTGATGTTAATATGTTTTGTCTTTTGATCTTCAAATCCCTGCCTCAAAGAATATTTAATAACATTCTTTTTTTTTCAAGATGAAGTTTTTTTTTTCTGTCAAATTTTAATTACTAGTAGTCTTCTGATCATCTTTCATATTAAATTATCTTATAAACAAAATAAAAGACAGTTTCAAGTCAATCGATCAGTATTTACTTATAAGTAATCATGATGATAGAATCTATGAATACATAAAGTAATAGATAAAACGAAACAACAAAAAGAAACAATGGAAAGAACAAAATTAATGTGGTCATTCAGTTTTGATGTCTGTGTTGCTTTTTCGACGCCTAAACAGGAGAAATGAACAACTTGAATTTATTTCTTTATGTTTCATCATGCAACACTCATATTTCTATTTCTAAATAAAGATGATAAATTTGAAAATCAAATCACTAATAAAAGTATTTGCAAAATATTCTAGGACAAGGAAAGAAACTGGGTATTTTAACACTCATTAAGGATCAATGTTTCCTTTGTTATAGTAAAAGACTTTATATGATTCCATATTCGCTGCAATACTTAATTCTTAAGATAGATTTTTGAAATTTTTTGCAGTTGGAAAAGAAAAGTTCCAAAAGCGACAGTCAAAAATCAAAAGTCGAAGACAACACATAAAACGTCAAATAACAAAACAATTTATAGAAAACTTAAGACTAGGAAAGACGAACCCCAACAAAATTGCGGTAGATCTTTGGTTCTCCAAAATAGTAAGAGGATTTTCTCCACATGTGGCACCCGTCGTATTGCTCGTAGCAAATATAAATTCAGTGATTAGTCTCATCCGGTTAAACCACAATAAATGTACTGATAAAATTTGTTAAGTGTTTTAATAAGCTGTTCCTTAAATTTCTGCCTCAAAAGCATTTAATAACAATTTTTCAAGACGTCAAATGATTCGTCTCCTGAACATCTTTCATACCATATACATTTGTATCTTAACTTTAAAACAACAAAACCGATTGCAAGTCAACCGATTTATATCTTTTTAATATATATCATGATGACAGAGTTAATAAATTCATAAAGTAATTGATAAAATGAAAGAAAACTAAAACGAATTAGTCAACAGAAAGAAAATCAAAAGTTTGTCATAATGCATATGACAACACGTATCATCTATTGACAAATCTCCTTATATTCAAATGAAATAATTATCTGGAAATAAATGATAGAAACGGGCAATGTACTGTACAGAAACAATACTTTACCTGTTAGTACATCACAATTGGTTCCTGTAAATCCTTGATCACATGAGCATGTATATGTCATACTATTGAAAGCACTATTACACGTTCCAAATACACAGGCATTTTCATCATCTCTGCATCCTAAGATAAATAAACGTGTACTACTCTAACAAGAATTTCTATGATTCACGTTAAACATTCACTTTAGTTTACTATTCCTTGCAAAGAGTTGATGAAAATTAACGTCGTATAGGTACACTGTCTACGACTATCCAACAGACATTATATCGTACAGTTGTCGCAAGTTTTTATATACTATCGAATTATGAACGCAGAATAATACCGTTTTTGAGTTTTAACTGCATGCCGACGAAATAACTAATAACACTATTTACTGTGTAGAATTAGTATATTTTTAAATCCAATAACATAGAAGTAAACGATTTGTTTAATTCAAACTTTAACCTCAGCGTCAGTAAAAACGCACCACCTACACTGGGAAAGACTTAAATGCCCATAAATGTATCAATTGGACGATGAATGTCATATTCCCGACTTAGCCCAGATAATCTCGTTACGGAAACAGTAGATTATTGCAAAAAATGGTTTCATGTTCAGACACCTCTGATTTGTATAGCAACTATGCCACGATGAAACATTACCTACAATTAAATATCAGTTGTCTAGGAATAAACGTGTAAACTTGAACGCAATGATTTAGGAAAAAGATTCTAGTTTAATGAACTATAAATATGTTGTCCTTTTACAATAGCCAAAAAACAAAAAGCACTTTAACATGACATGAAGTCTTTGTTTATTACTATTAAACAGTCAGAAGTCAGATTTTCTGACTAGCATATCTTTAATCCCGTAAATAGTATCTTATACAACAATCAGCATATATCATTTTGTGAAATTAGTTTTTGCTAATATGAATTACTTTATATTGAAATATTCGAGAACAAATTCAATTCTCTTCGGTGTGCAAGCAAACATTTTGACAAAAGTGATATTTCAAGATTTCATTGTGGCCGCCAATCTCAAAGTTGAAATTAATACCGTTTTGAAACTCTAGATTTGCAAATAGAAGCAATAGCTAGAGCACATCAGATCTTACTCTTTAATAAACACATACTTGATGCATCACAAGTTGGTAGTATTGAAAATATCAACAGCATGAAGTATTACTGTTTGCTTAATTCAATTCTCTACTATTCTATTTACTTAAAGGAACCCATGTAAATCTTTTTCCAAATTAATTATGACACTTCTTAACTTTCGATAACTTAATGTCACAATTTTAAATAACATACTTGGCATTTCAAGAATCTTAAAGAGGAACGTTCAAAAATTTTACCTAATGCATATAAAGGGAACATTTCATTTGATTGAAAACACGTATGTTGTTGGATATCTGCAAATGGTGTTTATCTAAATTGGAGAGACATAATAAGGAGGAAATATACGTCTAACATTTTAGTTTGTTGGGTTATTGATGCATTGGTATTATCCATACTTTTATTCAAATCTTGAGAATACAATGTTTGTTTATCATACTTTTCGTCGATTTTTAAGTGATACAGGTAAATAACCATTACGGAATTAGAGCTTATACTATCTAAATTTGGCAAAGTTTGTATTTCCAGTTTATCTTTACAATTTTTTAATATGATGTATAAACATATACTACATATTAAAGCTTACTATCGGTTCTTCATTTTCATTTTGCCGTATAAGGATTTAAATAATTGATGTTGAAACAAAACTACTGTGAAAGTACTTTAATTCGTGGGTATCAATTTTCGTGGTTTGAGCAACATTTACATGTTCGTGGGTTTTAAATTCGTGGATTTAAGTTTTCTATGAAAAAATTTTGAAAAATTGAAGCCATTAGAAACGAAGGTTACAAATTGTCTGGATAGAAGGAAATGCAAAGTAAACATTGACCTGTCTAAATCGTTGTGACCACTAATTAACCCGAGATAGAGTGATCAACAGATTAAAGATCATTAAAGGTGTTGATTAGGTCATAAACATGTCAGCTAAAAAACAATTACATAAACAAATGCTATAAACGTATCTTGAATTGTAAAATATTTTTTATCAAAAGCCAGCCCAGCATGAAATTATTATTTCCTGTATGTACGAGAGTTATGAGGATATAAAATGAACACTTTATCATAGCATATCAATACCGAAATCTGTCTTTCATCGATCAAATATTGTTTTATTTGATTTAAAAGATCAAAAATTGTACAGTTAAGGTTTTAAAGATTAAATAGGTCTAATCCTGCCTGCAGTTGTAGTTCATAGTACATTTGCCCTGTGACAACTATAAAAGTATTCTCAGATTTGGCGATGTTCAATATGTTCTCTAGATCATATCAGAAGTCAAACCCACATGGGGATATTTCCATGTCTTGATTTTGACAACGGTTGTTTTATTTCGTTGGACACTTAAATTCGTGGATAAAGTCATCCACGAAAACCACGAAATTGGTTCCCACGAACAAAAGTACTTTCACAGTAAACAGAATAGGCAGTATCTACAAACAATAAAACCTTGTAAATACTCACCACAAACGGTCCATGGTCTTAGCCATACATCATCCAATGCCATGTCAGATTTACTCCCTGATCCCATCACAGCTTCAAATATTACCTTAAATTATATTAACAGGACAACAAATGAGTAAACGATTACGAACTGGTTATCAGTTGCTGTCATTTAAACTCATCCTCAGTTTTATTTCGCATTTCTTTTGCTCCATTTTTACGTTAACTGTTTCGGGGACCATTTTACACTTTCCTATTTAAATATATTATTTTCTTGTGGCGATGGCATTTGTTTACTTATGTTTTTTGATTAATCCCTTACTATACACTAGTAAGCCAATTTTATACTGAACATCTCTTAAAAGACAGATCAATATTTTAACGTCATGCTCAGTCTTTCGGTATATATTCAGACTTATCCATTGAGGTCAATTCAGTACTGTTCAGACCATTCTCTTGCAGTCAATTAAGGTCTATTTAGTCTATGGTCAGACTGTTAAGTTGTTTATCTGTACAAAGCAACACGCTTAATCGTCTGAAAAGATACTGAACATACTGAATTATCCGAAACTCTTAACAAGACTTAACGTTTTCGCTATTTTCAGATGATGTCAATTTTCATCAAATTATTTAACGAAAACATCTGTATCTGAGTACCATTAAAAAAACACATTACTATAAAGGATATTAATAATTTAGATTTTCTTGATTATCATTTTTTTAGTTTGTTTGTTACAGTTTAGAAAGGCATTTGACACAAATAACTTAAAAGTCAAAACATGATATCAACAGAGCAAACGCATAGTGGAACAAATAAGAAGCATAGAAATTCGCCAAATCAATGAACATTTAAATTAAAATCAAATAAGTTAACTAATTCAGGTGGTAAAATATCTGTGTCCCTGCAGATAACAAAGGATATGTCTCATTTGTGTTAATCACAATCTCGTCCTACATTGTACTTTTTACATTTGAGTTTGTCATTCAATGTGAATTTCTACAGTTACTGTAGCTTAACCTGTCATGGGTACCTTTAGTCGTGCAAATACTGCTAACCTTTGGGCTGCCAGGACAGAGTTTTTTATGTTTTTTTGTGCGCATTTAATGAAGCTCGGTATTAAGGGTTTTTTATTGTAGTGGTGTGTGAATTATTTTGTTTTTTGTTTGTTTGTTTGTTTGTTTGTTTGTTTTTTACATGGTTATAGCTGTCCTTTTTCGACTTGATAATGGATTGTCACTTTGGTGCATGTGATATGTCTATGTTTGTTTTGTTTTGTTTACTGTTTTTTGTCTGTTTGTTTTCTTCTTTTTAGCTATGGCCTGGTCAGTTTATTTTCGACTTATGAGTTTGAATGTCCCTTTGGTATCTTTCCTGTCTCTTTTCCTTACTTTTTTTACAAATATTCATGTAAAACCCGCACTTTAATTAAAAATTAAAGAACAATGACACTTCGATTTTGATGCGATGCCAATTTTATAAAGAGTTCTATGTTCTATATAATAAAAAACAGTAAATTGCGCTGCTATATACAATTTGAAATGTATTAATTGCTTTTTATGAACTATATGTATGTTAAAGCATGGCCTGGTTTGATATTTTTTCTATTTTAACTGTGTTTCACTGATTTCTGTATATTTATATTATGCGCTAAGAACTTACAATTTAAATTGAAATCAACATGAAATTATTTACTATTGACGGTCTTACAATTCTATGGAACAAGATGTCATTACATAATGAAAAAGTATTATAGAAATACCGAACTTCAAGGTAAATTCAAAAAGGGGAAGTCCATAAAAATTGATAAAATCAAAAGTTAGACTCTGTCAACCAATGGAACGAATGAAAAACAACTGTCACATTCCTGACTTGGTACAGGCATTTTCCGAAGAAAATGGTTGGTTAATCCTGGTTTTGTGGCTAGCTATTTGTGACATGTATGACAAAGATTCTCTTTAGTTCATATGAATGCACATAAACAGTAAAAAATAATACACGTGGTACTCAATTGGAGAAGCATCCTCCATGTTTAAGAAATAACAAAAGTTATTGTGAAAACACGAACTCTCGTCATATCGACAAAAATTAAGCGATCTGCAAAGTGAAGTGTGTAATGAAGATTAACTTACCTTAAATTGATTAAAAAATGTGTTAGGAGTTGTTAAAAATAAAGGTTAACAATTCCCTCCCTCGAAAAACAATAAGGTTCAATTTGTTCAATTTGAAAAACCTATAAAAAAACAAATAACCGAGACCAATTCAAAGAGACATGATATGTCATTACATCATGTACATTGTGACAAAAGAAATGGGTTAAAAACTACTCCTTTTTTTCAAGGCTTGTATATCATACATATGAATTCATTCAATGAAAATTAAATTGAAAGTAAGCGTATAACATGTTTGATTCTAAAATTATTAAGTTAGACAAACGGAAATATTTAAGTCCAAAACCATGTCCAACCAATCTAACACCGCCTTGTTTTAATTACCTTTAGTCCATCAGTTGCTTGGCTGACCATACTCTCTGTGTGCCATTGGTTTCCTTGATTTCCTGTTTTAGTAAATACTGTCGTCCTTGTTCCTTGTTCATCTTCGAAGTATACGTTGAGAGTGCCCATTTCAGACCCGTACATGTGATACGAAAAATACAAACATCTCTTTCTACCTGGAAAACATAGTAATTTTTTCCCTTATTGATATTATTTTTATGTGACCAATTGTATCCCGCCATTCCATCGGAATTAAACAGATAAAGACACTTATAAATGTAAGCAAGGAGAAAATATGACCTAACAACCTCTTTTAATATCATATAAAAGCTGAATAAGTGCAGAAAATGATAAAAACTGACGTTTAACCCAATGCTCCATTTGTGTTAAAACTCATAAAAAATTTCCAGGCATATTTTGATACGCCAGACGTTTCGTCTACATAAAACCCAACATTGGCGCTAACATCAAACTAGTTTGCAGGCCTGATCAAATACGACATTGAATGGCATTTGAAACCGACATTTCTAAAAAGTTGAGCCAAAAAGGCAAAGGAAATATGTTCCTGTGGGTAGAAAACTTTGAGTGTTTTTAATAATTCAACATTTTATAAACAGCAAATTTATAGAAAATGAACATGTCAATGATATTTCATGTCAACACAAAAGTGCTGACTACTGGAATGGAAATGTCCTAGGGGACAAAACGTCAACCAGCGGTGGCTTCGACCCAGTGGTTGTTAAATCCCATCAAAGATACCATGCTTGTAATTAGGTACGCCAGACTATTTGTATTGGAAGAGGTCGTGTTTGTAAGCAGTAGGAGCATGCACTTTAATTTTGGGAAATATTTAACCTTTAAATGAAATAAGTGATATTTCGGACTTATTAAGTCCAGTTTAATTATTTCAGAAGATTTCGAGGATATATTTCGGAAAAATGTCAATGGCTAATGGTTTCAAATGACAGCAGTATCTGATATGATCCAAATACCCACTAAAGCTAAAACTTATTTCAAGACAGCATATTTCTTATAAGCAGTTTTCTTCTTTCAGTTGATTTGAACGTTAGATAACTAGTAAATAATACGAAATAATTTTTCCATTAGACCAAATGATCAGACCAAATGAAACGTTCCCCGTTTATCAATTTCAAGACATCTAGGAGACTTTTCTACTCCAAGAGAAACTGGCGATTTATCTTATGCTTAAATAACTATAACACTACTCACTTCAGCTGAAAATGTTGATTATACAAACATATCAGCATGCAGAAATAATTACATTTGAATTAAACAGAAATGATGTATGGTATTTATTCAACAGCTTTCGAAACTTGCTAGACTTCGAACTTGTAGAAATCGACACTTTTGATGAATAATGTGTAGACAAAAAGCGCGTCTTGCGTAGACGATTATAACCCTTGTATCTTCGGTGAGTTTTTAAACGGTCTGTAGGAGTTTGCAGATAAATTCTAATAAATTTCAGATATTTTTATTTCAAGGTGGAATCATTGTTGTGAATGAATGAGGATGTTCAATATACGTAAACGAGGCAGTTACCCAGTGACACAAAACAAACAAACAACATTAATCTTCCAAAATGGGTCAATCTTTACATTGTCCCGAGTCTTGAGAAATAAAAACAAAATAAATTGATCAGTACGCTCATAAACATTTACACATAATAGATATTGTTTTACTTCCTTTAAAAACTTATAGATCGCAACAACAGATGTATACTCGTAAAAATATGTACATTACGACTCATAGGCAGAAAGCGAATGAGACTTATCACCGGGTTTGTACTTTCATGAGCAACACGACGGTGCCACATGTGGAGCATGATCTGCTTACCCTTTCGGACATCTGAGATCACCCCCATTTCTTGATGGGGTTCGTGTTGCTTAGTCTTTAGTTTTCTATTTGTGTTTTGTGTACTGTTGTTTGTCTGTTTGTCTTTTTCTTTTCTAGCCATGACGTTGTCAATATAAATAAGAATATGTGGTGTTAGTGCCAATGAGACAACTCTCCATCCAAGTCACAATGTGTAAAAAGTTTATTTTCGACTTAATTAAGTACAATAAAACACGACAGAGCCGAGTGCCGACAATTTCAAATAGCAAACATATCAAAATCTATGTGACAGAACGAATAGACTCTGTTGTGCTGGATAATATGACCACCAAATGACACAAAAACGCATAAACTGAATCCCGATATATTGGCAAACAATTCAGACAAAAATAATTTCATTCTAATTCATAGAATCAACTGACTGAAATATCATATATTTAGTATGGATTCGCATGGCCAGTGATGCATACTTACCAGTAGTCTCTTACATTTATTTCCTGTCCACGCTCATTTTTAACTTCATGCGATTCCCTCAGTATTTGTTTGTTATCTTGCTTTGTCTCCTTTTAACGAAATTTGAACATCTGTAAACTACTGTCGCCTTAATCTATACTTTCTTTTGGATTAACGGGTACAATTTTAAAAGAGGGCTAAGAACTCGTAATACAAATAATTATTAAACAATACTAACTAGGCAAAGATATGTTGGTGAACATAACAGCTTTTTCGCCAGCTATTCGTGGTGATGACGCTTCCGTATACCAATATATAAATCCTTCAACAGCATTGCCCGGGCCACTTAATGCCGTTTTTGTATCACCCTGTACATATGGAGAGAAAATTATAGTTAGTTTATCATGAGTTCAGATGATATTGTACGTTTTAACATCTAGTACTTCAAATGAATTATGATTCAAGTATTAAAGAAGAAAAGAATAAGTTCATCTGCATGTTTTTCACAACAGGGCCATTTTCAATAGCAAAGTCCCAGCTTCATTTATTTACTTTGTATTTCTAAAAAAATTACATTCCAGTTTTGAAAATTTAAGCAAACTACATATGCTTAAAATTGCTCAGAATTCCAATTGTGAAAGCTAAAATTAACGTTAAGGTAAAAACAAATTCGTTTCGTTTTGATTTGTTTTTTGTGTTTTTTGTTTTGTTTAGAAAATTCCACAGAAAAATCACAAAAATATGGCAACAATGTATCAAGTTTGCAGATGCAATGTTTCGTTGACTTGATTAAAATCTTAAGATAGATATATGTAAAATAATTTTTAAAAATCATTGAAGTATATCATCTAAGCCTTTAAGTAATTTTTTCCCTTATTGATATTATTTTTATGTGACCAATTGTATCCCGCCATTCCATCGGAATTAAATGGATAAAGACACTTATAAATGTAAGCAAGGAGAATATATGACCTAACAACCTCTTTCAATATCATATAAAAGCTGAATAACTGCAGACAATGTTAAAAACTGACGTTTAACCCAATGCTCCATTTGTGTTAAAACTCATAAAAAATTTCCAGGCATATTTTGATACGCCAGACGTTTCGTCTACACAAAACCCAACATTGGCGCTAACATCAAAATAGTTTAAAGGCCTGATCAAATACGACATTGAATGGCATTTGAAACCGAAATTTCTAAAAAGTTGAGCCAAAAGGCAAAGGAAATCTGTTCCTGTGGGTAGAAAAATTTTAGTGTTTTTAATAATTCAACAATATACCAATATATAAATCCTTCAACAGCATTGCCCGGGCCACTTGATTCCGTTTTTGTATCACCCTGTACATATGGAGAGAAAATTATAGTTAGTTTATCATGAGTTCAGAAGATATTGTACGTTTTAACATCTAATACTTCAAACGAATTATAATTCAAGTATTAAAGAAGAAACGAATAAGTTCATCTGCATGTTTTTCACAACAGGGCCATTTTCAATAGCAAAGTTCCAGCTTCATTTATTTACTTTGTATTTCTAAAAAAATTACATTTTAGTTTTGAAAATTTAAGCAAACTACATATGCTTAAAATTGCTCAGAATTCCAATTGTGAAAGTTAAAATTAACGTTAAGATAAAAACAAATTCGTTTCGTTTTGATTTGTTTTTTGTGTTTTTTGTTTTGTCTAGAAAATTCCACAGAAAAACCACAAAAATATGGCAACAATGTATCAAGTTTGCAGATGCAATGTTTCGTTGACTTTATTAAAATCTTAAGATAGATATATGTAAAATAATTTTTAAAAATCATTGAAGTATATCATCTAGGCCTTTAAGTATTGAATTTTTATAACGTGTCATCAATTATCCGATAGTATACCTGGTAATTTGTGCATTTTATGCTTAAGTACTTTTTGTAATATTTTGAATAATGCCACTTATGTCATATATTTCGGAGAGTCTGCAGTAGAATTTGAGACTCGACAACTAACTCCCTTGTAATTTTCGGTTGTGAAATTTGTATCGTATCTCGACTGTTTAATTTCAATTAATAAAAAAACTGTTTCTTTATTGGATAATGTTCAAGTGAATGTTATAAGCTGAAACAAATAAGTGTAAGGAATTTTTAATCACCGTTTTGGTAACCCAGTCAAAATCGTCATTAATGTCATCCTGGGCTAGCATACAATACTCTCCAATCTCTGCCGAACATCCTATTGATGCAGAATCTGCAAGATTATTTATTCAAAAAGATAAGAATAAAAAATATGCTGCGCATTTCTAGAGAAAATATAGATATACAAATGAAAAAAGTGAACAAAAGTGATCAACGAGAACGTAAACCCTCTGAAACTACAAAAACATGACTAGGCAATTATCCCTCCCCCTCCCCCACCCTCTTCTCACACCCTCTCTGAATGAGATAATTAAATCCCATGTCCCGTATTTGAAGAGTGGCAAGTTTTTTGTACGTAAAAAAACAAGTGAAATGACTCTTAGATCGGTCTGAAGTACACCTTTACAAGTCAATTTTATCTTTGCAACACATCCTTTGTTCCAATGGAAATCCAAATGCTTGCTCTGTTATACGATCGATCAATTAGTCAAACCTGCTAGAGTTATCTATCAAAGTAGTCTTTTTTCTAAACATTAAACATGTTAAAGAAATAGTTTCCATTTCACGTTAAGCAAGCAAAAATCAAATAATCTTCCGTTCCAAAGGGGGTTTCATTGGGGGAGGGTGGGGGGGGGGGGGGTCTGATCCCGGATCTTGCTTATTGATTTGTCAGAATCCCGTATCCTGCTTCTCGTTGCCGTAATAGTGCATGTCATTTCCCGTGTCCCGCCCGACTTCGTTTCCCGTTTTCACGCTTAATTATTTGACTTTCACGAATCACGCTTAAAAAAATCGGTCAATCCCGCGTCACGCTTAGACCCCAATGGTTTGAGAACGTTTTTCAATCAATAAAAAAAAAATATGAACTTCGATTTGAAGAACGCAACATATTTTACTTTTACCTACCAAAAGGGAGATGTGGTATAATGCAAATGATACAATTATCTAGGAGATATCACAAGACCTGGATGTAAGCTAACAGTAGGTCACCTTTAGCAATACGCAAAACCTATACCGTATAGTAAGATATACAAGGCATCATCATCGCAAATTGTAAAAAAACTATTCAAACGAAAAGAGCAAGGGACTTATCTATGCTGATAAATAAATGAAAAACAAGTTAAAAGTTAGTTAAAATACAAATACAACTAATAAATAAGTTCTATTATCCCAGAATAAAATACAAATCAGCACACATTCAACAGGTTTAACGTAAAAACGGCATAAAAGGTCTGATAAATGACACTATGCAATGCTAGAATATAAGTATCAGCGGGATTACGGATTATAAGTGATCACAATTATAGGAACACATATTTATCTACTGTGGATTCATTATTATTCGTTGGATACCAATTTTCGTGGATTTCGTGGGTACAAGTGAACCACGAAATTAAATGTTTAACGAATGACATATTTTGTATAGGCTTGTACGCAGACTTTCGGTAAAACCACGAAATTAAATATCCACGAACATGCAAATTTTCCCTAATCCAAGAAAATTGGTACCCACGAAAATAAATGAATCCACAGTATTTACATTCATGTCTTCCTGTACATATTGTACAGATTGATGGAATCATGAACTACGACTGTGGTTGATTATCTTAAAACCATTGCAGATGTAATCAGCAATTAATTGAAAAACGATTAGAAAAAAAAAGTATTTAGAAAGTAAAATTCCTGTTGTAGTACAAACACACAAGGACTTGAAAATGTTTTAGCGTTGTCCATTGTATGCGCATATCTTCTGGTCAAATGTGCATAGATAAAAAAAAACATGATGGTCATATAGTTCTTCTGGTCATATAGTTCATCTGGTCATACAGTTCTTCTAATCATATAGTTCTCCTCGTCATATAGTTCTTCTGGTCATATGACATGTACAGCTCCTCGCGTTTTAAGTACTTATACATCCTAGGCTTATAAATATTTGGCTTTGAACGTTCCTGAAGAAGAAATTCCAGAAAAATTGCTTGGGAGGCATACATTTAGATAAATTTTATTTCCATTTTACCTGTTAGAACATCACAATTGGTTCCTGTAAATCCTTCGTTGCATGTGCATGTGTAGGTGTCTGTATTCAGAGGACTGTCACATGATCCAAATCGACATGGGTAGTTTATACAGCCTAAATTATAAACAAAAACAAATCAAAGAACTTTCACAAATGTTTAATATGGCCTTAATAATGTCCTGTCGCTTTAACCACCACGTTCTTGGATCGAATAAATCGACACAATTATTTTTACCTAATGTGGCCGTTCCAAACAACAGATCGTAAATGGTTAGATACAAGTAAACCCACAATGAATTAATGTTTATATATAGAATAATTGAAACTTTAAACAAATATTTCGAAATCTTGAGCAGTTCAATTAACCATCAGTGGTAAATGCTTACCAACTATACAAATAACAACTGGTGTTATTGTATTACTTTTGTGAAATGATTATGACATGAATTCATTGGTTCTTTGCATTGTGAAATATTTTTCTGGAATGTTATTTCAATGATTATACATTAATAAGGTTTGATTTATAGGGTCGGTTGATTTACCTTTTACAATTTTCAATATGCTTTGGATTCCCAAATATTTAATCCCCTACATAAAACAGGCGGCATGGTCTAAATTCATATTATCAATTGATACACCATGTACTATAATCTTAATATCCAAAAGTGTACAGTATACCTGTTCCTATCGATTTAAACATCATGCGGAACCCTTTCGATGTTGGTTCATCGATATGACTGTCGAACTGGATAATCATTTTGTTTTTAAATTCATCAGGTGATGCATCCCAAACTTCGTTGTTGGTTATACCACATCGCCTATGAATGTGCAAAAATAGGAAAAAAGCTATGGGATTAATAATATGAACGTTGTAGATGTGCTTTTAGGCATTGCTTGGTCTAACCTTTCAGTAATTTAACTTAATTCAGTACTCGAAGTACAAAATTTGTGATTGAAACACTTAATCCAGTATTTGCATCGGATAATGTCAGAGTCTGCATACGATAATTGTACTCAAAATGTTTATGACTGTAAGGCCAGAAACTTTTGAGTTTAAACAGCATTGTTTGCATTGTAAAATATATTTATAAGTTTTCCTCACGATGTCTGGAACAAACTAGTTGCTTTTGGTCCATATTGTTGTTCTTCTTATTGTAATAGTCTCCTAAACAACGTCAACCTGAACATCAATGTCGAGTGACATTGGTAGTTTTCCGTTTCTTTATAATATCCAGACGAACGTCAACGGATAATTGTTTCAATGATTTTCTCCTTTCAATATTTTTTTAGTCAAAACTTAACGAAATTTTAGCAGAATGCTACTTGAATGTGCAAAAAAAAACAGCAATTGGACGCTTGTAAATTTTACAATGGACCCTGAAAAAATGTCAGGCTTACACATAATAACACAAGTATGACCAAAATTAACCTTTTAAAATTTTCGATATCATTTATATTATCCATAAACAATGAGCGAGTTCCGGTAGGACGTACACCTTTATGTCACCTGGAATGAAGGCGTCAATAAATACATTGCAATTGCATTGATTCATTTTTTTCTGCTTGAAACTAAAAGTAATCGTTTTGAACCTATTGCAGTCATATCAATATACAGCAAAGAGTACTAGAAGGTATTTACAAAAAGTAATGCTTGTCAAGAACTTATAGCACAGACTATTTAAAATCACAGCTGCAAATTAAATAAAAAATGTATGTGCTTTAATATAATAAACAATTCAGATTCTTCAAAGATAAGAAAATCAACTTATAATACTAATTTTAATACTACTGTTTCTATAATAAGCGACAGAAAGTAAAACAGAAGGGTTGGTGAAGCCAAATACATAAAATGTTTATTAATATCAAGAACAAAGATTTATTCAAAATGGATAAAACCTTCAAACGCAATTTTTACCAGCAAAACTACAAAATAAATCGTGAGTTTCTTTGAAACATTTTTTGGTTTTCTGTTCCTGATGAAAATACTTCTAGAAAAGCGCTTTAGAGGTAGACAATTTAAAAAAAAGTCAATTTCCTAATTTGAGATGCAAAAAATAAAAGATGACAAGATTAAAACTTAATCAGGCGACTGTATAATCACAGCAAAGACTCAAATTACCATTTCGGCTAAAAAATAACAATTTTTGTGAAGAGGCAACTCACCAAGACATTTGAAAGAAATCAACAGTTTGTCAAATATCTGCTCACTTACAAATCACTAACAACATGTTTTCGATCTCTTAAATTTTTAGATACCAGCATAGTTGTCTAATCTATAATTCAAACGTTTGTATCTTACTACGTTTTGAATGAGTGTGGATTCGCACGACTGTGGATACATACATTCAGGAGATGCTTTACTGTCCTTGCAACAAGTCTCTCTCTTTGATGAGTCAATGCAATTCCCTCAGTTTTTGTTTATTGCCTTGATAAGTATCTTCTTGACCAATTCATGAGATTTGAACAACGGGTAATTATTATTGCCTAAATTTACAAGGCATACAAGAGCCGACCGAAATACAGTAGCCGAAATGGTAAAGTCCATTTTTTGGTATAGGAAACCCAAAACATGTAGACATTAGGTGTACAGCTTCATGCCCTATAAGAAAGTCGGTGCAAGTTTGGGTGAATTCTGGACAGTCATCTAGGGAGTTACGGATTATTACTATGTGAACAGGACAACGAAGCAACACGACAGAAGTGACGGCAGGAGATTCCATTGACATTAATATCATTCCAATCTGTACTTATGTGATTATTGCCAGCGGAGGTACCAAAACAGGAATGTACAGACGAGGCACTATAGATCAGGTGATCTAGGATATAACACATATTGAATGTTATACTTACTTGGGTCCAGTCTGTCCTAATAAATTGTACCTAAATTCAACCCAATGATAGCAAACGTGTCCATTATTGCTGATATCCATATCTTCAATTGTCCCACGTAAAATATTGTTTGCCACGCCCTGTAACATAATATGATTTTTAATTTCATTACAATGGTTATTGAATTGCCGTAGTTTCCAAATGAAATAAAAAGCGATAATTTCACATGTGAAATAAAGTCGATAATTTAACTTCTCTGACGTCATACAACAATAGGTGTTCTCAAGACGTTGTCGATGATGTTGCACCAAAGCAAACTGTGACTGAGAAAAGATAAAGTTTCCTGCTTTTTCTACTTTATTTCCATTAAAAAACAAATTTTAAAAGTAATAAAAAGAACAACTAATCAAAGAATATCAATATAAAAAATATTCAACTCGTGATCAAACAACACTGGTTATTAACTCATGCGTTACGCGCATTCGTTAATATGCGTGTTGTTCGGTCACTCGTTGAGTATATTTCTATATTTGAATTCTTCGATTAGTTTTTTTAGAATTTATTGCTGGAACATCCTTTATTCAAATACACTTATACAATATATCACTAAAGAATGTTTGTTTTCGTTGATATGTTGTTGCCATCATTTTCTTGAAACATTTTAACATTTATTTCTCTCTTATGAAAAATCAAGAGAAAGCTGGTTGCTGCTAAAACCTCCTTTTCCAAATGCATATCTTTATAACTACCAATACCTTTATTTTGAAAGTTTGATGACAACATATGTATTTTGTATTGAAAATTGCATACAGCTTAAAACAAAAAATAAGTTCATATGCATCACTAATAATCATGAAGCTGAATTATTATGCAGGAATTTAATATTCAAAATAGTTTTGCTTTACGTGCAGCATTGCTTGTTAAAAGCAGACTGGCATTGTCTCATAGTGGGAAAATAAAATCATTAGCTGACTTAAACATTGAAATAGATTAATTTTTAAAATGATCATTTTGTAGTTTTGAGATCTATTGTAGGAGGACTGCACTGGATTTTGCTCATACAAGATTACAATAAAGAAAAGATGACAATTTAATTGATATGAGCACAAAAAAGAATTGAATAAGATTTATTTTTTTAAAAGCAACAATTTAAAAAATCAATGTTTCACAATTTAAACTTACTTTTTATGAATGTTGTATAAATAAAGAAAATTTTAATTGGTAAAGTGGTTTTGATGTTCCACTTATATTTTGTTGTGTTTTTAACGGTATATCTAGAAGAGCGCTCCGGACGAACTACATTTATAAAGTGTTATTTATATTTGGAAGAGTTTACCTGGTTATTTTATGTGCTTGACTTTCCACATAATATCACATTTAAATATTTGTGGGCGGAAATTATAGAAATTGTATAACTATACAAGAAGCACAGTAACAGATGCCCCTTTAAATATTCGAAACATTCTCTTGCCAATTACTTCAAATGTATTAGATTGTTAAATTATTTCCCTTTTTTTTTTTTCTTTGACGAACTGTATGTTTTAACACTTACCTGTATAAGCCAGGTGCATTTTAAACCTGTATCATAGTTGTTTGGATAGTTAGGCGAGTTAATAAATATTTCCTCTCCTGCACCTACATTCACCACTCCACCACAGCCTAAGATAATTATTATTACATAATTATCAGTCTTGATGTATCAAAGCTATTCAGAAAAACAAATATCTGTTATGGTTTATACCTATGTACTAGTATTGTAAGTAAATGACTTTGAGTATTCTCTCTATTATGAATACTATTCCAATCTTAAGGTGTAAAAACAGCAGGTTAAAGAACCGAAACTCAGCATCAACAGGTAGCAAATAACCGACAATTAGTTTGGTTTAATTTATTGTAATTACTTTTATCCAACTCCTTATAGTGGGGCGGAAGGGAATTCGAGATTGAGTTGTTTAATTCGCGGAAATTCGGGAATAGCCAGTTAATTCATCGGGAATTTGGGATTTCGGGATTAAATTGTATCGTGATGCGGGAAAGGACACATTTTGTTTTCACGGCAATTCCTTTTATATAAGCTGTTTAGTGGTAAACTACTACATGCGCTCCTATTTTGCTGTCTATCAAATTATGCAATACACAGTGTATATAACAATTACATAAAAATATAACACTGCAGTGACAAATCTGAAATATTCTAAATAAAAAAAGAGTGTTTGTTCACCAAACCAAACAACAGTATAAAGTTTATTGATACAAGCATACTTGAGTAAGCATGCTACATCTGAAAAATTGCCTTTAATCAAAATCGTAGCAATGAAAAAACCTACCAAAAATGTTGAAATTCAAAGTGGAGTTTACCCTACCCAAATCCAACAACAGCATTTCAAGTGAATCGATTCAAGTATACTTTAGTTAGTGTGCGATATGTGAAAAAAAGTCTCTTTAAACTGAAACAAATGAAACAACAAATCGAAAATGGATGAAGTCAAAAGGCAGCTTTTATCCACAGTTTTAAATATTCCATATTAGTTTCAAGAAAATGATCAAAGCGTTTTCTGGCTTTTGTACGTCGTGTGAATAGACAAACGTATAGACAGACGGACGAAGATATATCACAACAAACGTCTCGTCTACGACTGGCACTCAAACTAAACACGGATTCGGATTTAACGTCCCCATTCGGATCGATTTTGGCTGCGACTACATACATCCCACACAAGCAAATGAACTCCCCGCAAGGGTTTAACAACTCAAACGGGAGAAGATTACCATATGTTTCTACTCCAGTCAACCCTGATGATGATTTAGATGAAAGTCAATTGTTTGCCTTACTCTTATTGGTTTAATAAATATATGAATGTCCCCTCGTCTAAACGTATCTTCTGATGCATAGAAAGCAGTACATCAATTTAAAAAAGATATCAGAGGGACATTCAAACTCATAAATCGAAAATAAACTGACAACGCCATGGCTAAAAAAGAAAAAGACAAACAGACAAACAATAGTATACAAAACACAACATAGAAAACTAAAGACTAAGCAACACGAACCCCACCAAAAACTGGGGGTGACTTCAGGTACTCCGGAAGGGTAAGCAGATCCTGCTCCACATGTGGCACCCGTCGTGTTGCTACAATGTTAGTACAAACCCGGTAAATAGTCGAATTCAGTAGGTCACTTTTAATGTAGGAGTCAATCAGTTATATTACCATTTACACGTAATTCGGAACAGTAGGATGTTGTTCGAAAGCTGTGAATTCATAACATATCTTATGTACCATGAAATGGACTTTATTTACGGTGTATTAGTTTTGCAGTGTTTCATTTTATATAAATATTGCTTTTGATACCAGGCGAACTTCAAATCCTTATTTTTTTTTAAATGGTATGTGCAAGATGAAAAAAAAAGGACAAAATAAAAACCAACATATCATGTGTTTTTCTAAAACTCGCTGCTATTGAAATATGTAAACAAATGAACTTACTTCCGGTTGATACTGGTAGCTCGCATGTATCACCATCTAACAAGTCAGGACAATAACACCTGCACTCCCAATTCATAAACCCTGCATTCTGACATCCAAGATCGGAACATTGAGCTGACAAACATATACAGAAAAAAAAACTATTATTTCGCGTTTATTAAATTTTTTGTATTTCTAAAAAAGAAGTTACTTGCATTTATCAAACAATAACGCAAATTACTACTATAAAACATAATGGCACTTCACAATTCATACGACTATTTTATAGCGTAATCATTCATATTTTATACTTAAGTGGATAATCTCTCTCTCCCTCTCTCTGTATAAACACCGAAACATTGATTGACCAAATGAAATACTGTTCAATTCAAACAGACTAAATATTTCACAGTATATATAAAAAGTTAAATCACAAAAATACTGAACTCCCAGGAAAATTAAAAACGGAAAGTCCCCAATCAAATGGCAAAATCAAAAGCCCAAAACACATCAAACGAATGGACAACAACTTGTCCTATTCCTGACTAGGTACAGGCATTTTCTTATGTAGAAAATGGTGGATTAAACCTGGTTTTAAAGCTAGCTAAACTTCTCACTTGTATGACAGTCGCATTAAATTCCATTATATTGACAACGATGTGTGAACAAAACAAACGGACATAATAGGTTAAAATGCCAAAAATAGATGCACAGCAGTCAACATTGTGTTATCATCTTAATCCCTATAAAAAACAAACATATATATTAACAAACATTTACCATGGCACAATAATACAATGCCGGGATGTATAAGTACAGATCCACGTCATATGTAAGAATTATGTAAGAAATAAAACATTGACACTCTGAAACTGCCAAATCCAGATGTTAAGTTTTGACAGACTAAAACTTCCGTAATAAATATTACAACATTGACACCATGAAAAGAACTTATTCAGATGCAGTTTGATGCAGGAAGATTGGTTATTCCATAAAATATATCCAACATTGATATTCTGATATGTATGTTCAAGTAGAGGGAGGATGTAAACAAATAAAAATACCCAGCCACTAATAGTAAACGAAAGAATTGCATGATAAAGTACTTTGAACTTGCTCTCAGTAGCCGCAAACATACTTATATAAGATATTTCTGTTTATTATTTTATTGTATTAAAGTTTAGCGTTATTTAAGAGTTGAGTGCTTTCCAGTACTGGTTTCTATTGTATGTTCTTTAGAGTACATTGTATAAGTAAACTGATCGATTTTAAAAGGTGGAAGGTTTAGATCTAGAAACACTTATTAGACCCCTTCAACATATTCGTGTGTCTGTCCCTAGTCAGGAACGTATCTTTTTGTTATTTTGATAATTGTGTGTTATTCATACTTTCACAACGATTCGGGACAATTTAGAGCATGTCTACTGTTGAAGACTGTGTAATATTTAGATATATATTGGTTACTATTGTCGTTCCGTTGTTGTCTCATTGACGTTTACCGCATCAAGTTTATTCATAACAGCTATTACCAGAACAGCCGTAAGCCCTGTCAACTTCTTGTACATCATAAAACATAAGTCCATCAGCAATGTTCGAAAGAAATTCTAATCTGTAGTCAATGAATGACATAGTCTTTCCACCGTCAATCGAACTAGCCTGGAAATAAAGTTTGTTTAAGATACGCAGTTGATATATAAAAGTTGAAATTGTATATTTCTAACAGTTGTTCAAATATGCCGTACGCTGCCAGTTTCAATAATTTTGTTGATAATCAAGCCCATTATCATTCTCTTTTTTTTTTTGTAAAATGGTTGCAAAAATGATTTCATTTATTACAAAATCACGGCATATTCAACATAAATCAGTTAATAAAATGTGGAAAAAATCCATGACGACACTCGGCCAAATAAACATCTTAGCCGACTGATTACAACACATTGGTCTATATTTGTTATTTCATCGACGCAAACCATTATTGAATACTTAGACAAAATAACACAAATATATATATTTACATATCAGATTACATTGATAGGACAATATCTTTCAATAGGAAGAAAAACCACTAATTCATAGCCTCATTACTTTCTATGTTAAATCCTATCATTTCAAGCATTTATAGCTATTTTGTCTTAAGTTCAAATAAAGTGACAGTCATTTCATGTCAAAAGTATACTTTATCCTGACATGTGCTAAAATATTGAACATACCTTTAGTTGCATATTAGATCGCACTGGTTCCCAGAAGCGTGGTAATACCGAAAAGGGTACTTCTGATCTGAACAACAAGAAAAATATGCCCTCCCTATTTTAATTTCCTATATTTTTTTATTACTTAAGAGAAACTTTCAAAATATTTTTACAGTGATCCCAAGTCTTTCATATTTCATTTGATACCAAAGGTATCCTAATATTTTACTTTTTGATAAAGTTACAGCTATTTGTAGGAACTATGTTGTTAAAAGTATGTACTACTTTCTTGTATACTCTTTCGGATTAGACCAGAATTAGTTGTTCTATAGCTTCAGAACCTGTAATGAGTGTTCCGTCGCAACTGCCTTTCTAATGAATATTCTTTTTCTTGTGCTCTTTAATATGTTCTCAACAATTCGGATAGGGTAGACTTTTATAAATAATTGTAACGCCGCAACATATTTGAGACAGTTTCCCTTAAAAGCCTATTTTGTTGGAATGATATGCTTTTCTATGTGCATTCCGTAAAAAATGTAATTGATAATCTTATTTTGTAAGCCAATCATAATCTAATGTTTGTCTTCATATGTCTTATTTGTCATTAATATGAGAAGAGATAAGTTACGACGTAGCTTATAAACTCACGTATACACTGTACTGTAGAACTGATGACACATCATAAGAAACATCTGTACTAACGTTTCTCAAATCAAAGTTGTGTTTTTTTTTTCTTTTTAATTTGTTGCCATTGAATATTTAAGTAACTATCCCTATCTGGTCGGCTTTGTTCATGTTGAGCACCTAAAGCATGTAACATCTCATGAACTATTATATATCTCTGAAACAAATAAAAATTGAACATTTATCTCTTATATACATATTGAACTTTTTATTATCACCCTTTTACTGAAAAATTGGTAAATACATAGGGCAGCTTTCATTGATTGGAAAAAAGGATAAAACACTGAACTAAGTAACATATTATCTTATTCAACTAAATTTGCTACTACCATCGGGATCCTGTTCCACATGTGGCACCCTTCGTGTTGCTCATGTAAGTACCAATCCGGTGATAAATCTAATTTGGTAGGTCACATTTGGGGGAAAGGGGACGGGATTGTAGTTACGACAATTGGAACATATCCGTCTTGTAATTTTACTCACCGACATGCAGCTGCCTGGGGTTAAAGTTAGTCCCTGGTATGAACCGCTAGATTGTTTTCCAACATAGGATTTACATCCAGTATAACTAAAAAACATAATCGATTATTTTAAACAATGAAAATATTTTAAAGAGCTGATTATGCTTTTTGAAACACAAAGGAACTTAATTCGCTTCAGAACGAGAGCTTGGATATATATATATATAGAATTGATATGTCTTTATAACAGATAAAAGATAGGTTTCGACAATTTGAGTTTTTTTTTTTCCTTGGCCGCCATTTTGGAGGTGAAAACGGATAATCATGTGGTACAAACAAGTCTGATAAGATGTTCTTACTAAGTCGTAGTGATGAATAAAGGAAGTCTCCAAGAGATAAGAATTATTCAGAAAACAACTTTTTCCAAAGTCTAGCCCTCAGATTAACAAGTTGAATTTGGCTTATTTTTGAAGGAATTGGTGCACGTACAACTCCAATATGGCGAAAAAAGGGACGTAACTCTCACTGAATATAAAACATATTTTTATTTAATCGTTTAATGAATTAAGAACCAATATTGTTTTTAAATAAGGAATGGAAGCATTAAAAAAAATGAAACTCATAAATGATGCCAGGCTTAAAAAAAATAAGGCCAGACGCGCGTTTCTTCTACATAACTCCTATCGGTGGCACTCTAATCAAATCAGTTAGAAGGCTAAACCGGTATCGAATATAAAAATAGGATGTGATATGATTGCAAATTAGACAACTTTCAACCAGAGACAAAACGACAAGCAACTATAGGGCATCGCACGGCCTTCAGCGATACGCAAAACCCATATCGCATAGAATGATTTAAAAGGTCCCAACATAAAAAAATTAAAACACTAACGGTTTAATTTATGTACAAAAAAATAAACGGCAACAAATATCATATACAGCAAAAACAACAACTCACTTACTGTAAATTGTGACAGGCACACACATCATGTGGAGGGTTAAACATGTTTATGGACGCCCTACTCTCACCTACAGTGTTTGTAACAGCACAACATAAAAATATTTTGTGAAAATCAGTCAAAAAGGGCTTGACTCATTAGATCGATACAAAGTTGATGTGCTTTGAACTTAAAATTTAAAGACGTTTTCCAAATCTGGTTTAGGTTATCTATGTCATGGGATTAAGACAATATCTTAACTGAATATAATATATAAGCTTACAGTATGTTAACGAACTGAACCACTTGCGGTTAGGTGTGTTCTTACCCTGATTCTCTTTGTATCCTTACATAATCAGTGTGACCCAGATTGTCAAATGAAGCTTGGGGGTCATCTCTTTGGACCCATCTGACACAAGTCAGATCATTAAACTGTGTTATGGCCTCATAAATTGCAGTTTTACCGTCTACAGCTGGAAACAAAATCGTCAGATATATTTCAGAAAGTATGATACAATTATCTGTTGAAGATGAATATCATGTTATTTTACATTGTCCTGTTTATAATGATCTTAGACAAGATCTTTTTACTGAATCTCTTAAAACTGATGAACATTTTAATAGTTTTACAGATTGTCAGAAAATGGTATCTTTATTTTTGAATCAAGATATTATAAGATTATGTGCCAAAACCTGTAATTTTAATCTGAAAAGACGCCGAGAAGTTTTATATTGTAAATAATACTTGCATTATTATGTTGTATAATTTTACCATTCATGTTTAATATTTATTAAATTGTGCATACATGTTGTTTTAGTTGTCATAGTCTCTCATAAATCTGTACAGATTGGCATATGTATACAAAATGTATCTTTTATAAATGTATTGTGTAATTTTATACATAAGGTGAGACGTAAATAAAATATTGAATTGAATTGAATTAACTACTGTTGATGATGTTGAAAAGATTTATAAAACAACTGAAATATCCCTGAAACGTTGACTGTGATTGTGCAAGTTTGTTGCCAATTAATCCGACCGTCAACCCTGCAATTGTCATCCAACCAAAAAAGGGGTTAAATATCATTTTGCACTAGATTTTTAATTTTTATCAGTAAATATCTATATACATGGATACAGCAGATCTAATGTCATTAATGTATATAATAGTGTGATCGCAGGCATTGTAAGTACATTTCGGAAAAGTTTTTTAGTCTCTGGTGCTAGTAATAAAATATATGCATTCGGCACGCCTCGGCAGAACAAGTTGAGATGAATCTGCCGAGGATTGCAGATTGCAAATATAGGACATCAAACAAATTATAAGAAGATATCAAGTGGTTAATTAAGAAAAAACCGTCGATGATATAGAGGCAACTCTATGGCCAAAACGAAAAATCTGCAAGGACGATCAAAAACATTCTATAGAAACCTAGGGATATAACAATCAAAACCGGTGATTAACTTAGGTGCTCCAAATGGGTAGGCTGCGCTCCTGTTATACTACTGGAAATCGTCGTGTTAGGCATAAAAAGTATAAATTCCGATGATGAGTCGTACAAAAAGTACTCAGGATTGGTCATGAGATAGGAAAGGAAGGTGGTATTGTTTCTATGACACATCAAACAATGTCTGGTAGCATAATATCAAAACGTGAACAGCAGTCAATCATAACTACCGCCGAAAATGATAAAAAATATCAAACAATTTTACTAAATACACTCTTTAAAAGGGAACCGTACGGTAACCTATAGTTGCTTAAATTTACGTCATTTTGGTATATGTGGATCGTTGTATCATTGGCAATCATACCAGATTTTCTTATTTTTGGATTTAAGCATTCATTTTAATACATAACATGCATAATCATCACATATTAAAAGCCATCGATACCAAAATAGATTACAGAACTGTGGTTTCATGTTATTGGCGGAGAAATAAATGCGTAAATATCAATAAAAGACATTTATATAGATTCATAACAAAAGGAAAACAAATAATATCGAAATACAAATGACAGGTCTGTGATTCTATTAAATTGGTGGAGAATCGGGTAGGACGAGAATAGGACATTGCATTTCTTCTCTGTAATCCGTATTACATTTGACATTAGACAGATTATTAATAAAACACTACTTGAGAGATATTTACAGCTGTCATTCGTTTTGAAAGCTTCATTTAAAGATTGGTTGCAATAAAATACCGTAATATCCCAATAAGACAGATCCGATAACTTCGCATGCGGATTAAATCCGATTATTTCACTATTTTGACATCATACAACAATGGGTGTTGTCAAAACATTGTCGATGACGTTGCATCTCAACGTATTATAGATGCATAGAAAAAGATTTAGTTCCTTGCGTTTTCTACTTTGATTTTATTAAGAAGTCCGTGATCAATGTAATAAAATGAATGACTAATCCAATAATTTAAGTATTGAAAAATATTAAACTCTTAACGGAACAACATAGATAAATATTTCTTGCGCTACGCGCATTCGTGAATTTATGCGTTGTTCGGTAACTCTTTGAATATATTTTTTTCCATATTTGAATACTTCGATTAGTTACTCTGTTATTTAAGCATCTTATAGCTTTATACCTACAAATATGAAACAATGAACCCAGAGAATTATATTTCAGAAACCAGTTGCATTAGTTTTAGCTTTATGTAGCAAATGCCAGTTTGAAATTTTTATCAAAAAAATTATATCATAAAGATTTTCTTTTACAAAAAATACATACTGTACGTATTTGATGCTATTTCGTAAGGTATAATTCCTTTTGGCCACATTTTTCCCTGGTCTAATAAAAAATTCCTTTTTGTTCCACCAGGCTGTATAATAAAAAGTATATTCAAATCAAAATCAATTAAACATATTTTCTTTTTGGAAGAAGCTGTTACAAATCACGTGATGAACATTATTAATAACAGATAGGAATTTTACGTCAATGGGGCAGCATCACAATGACACAAATCTAGAGGTAAACTTACTTCTCAATAGACTATTTTCATATTACCGACTTTTGACTCCGAAGTTTATGTTTTCGACAGGTTACCTACTCCGTGGTAGGACATCCAGGTACCAACTCAAATAAGAGCAACGTAAAGAAGTAAAATCAAGCTTTCAATCGGTACAATTTTTGGGGAAAACAACTGTTTCATATTTTCTTTCCACGACAAAATCATCAGAAAACAGTAAACTTTCCCCTCAAATTACACCGATTATATGCTTGATTTTACTTATTTTGGTTGCTCTTACTTGACTGAGTACCAGGATGTCTTACCACGGGAAAGGTAACCTGTCGTAAGATTATAAAATCTGGAGTCAAAAGTCGATAATATGAAAATAGTCTATTGAACTATTTCATATTTTTCATGTCGGGGCCTGTTATAGCCGACTATAGAGTTTTTTTTTTTTTCTACTTGTTGAAGGCCGTACGGTTGTCTGTAATTGCTTACATCCACTTCATTTGACTTCTGGTGGATAGGTGTCTCACTTTAAACTTAAAATTGTTTACGCCTACTATATAGGTAAATAAAATGTTACCTTTGTTAAAAGTCTAAACTATTCTCAAACAAACTGCTAAAGTCCCCAAGAATAAAGCATACAATGTTGATCTGTATTCGTCCTTGAAAAAATACTAATATAACATTTGTGCAAAGGTTGAGACCAAAAATCACTATAATAATGATAATTAATGAGCAATCTTTTTATTTAATTTGCTGTTTACAATTGTCTTTATATAGTTTATATACTCTGAATCAGATGAGACATTAAAGTAGTACTACAATTTGAAGTGCACACGCAATCTTTATATAATATTAACTGCAGTTGAATAATTATTTAGAATAAAAAATTATGCATAGCATTTATATTGATTCCTTGCTTGGACGCGGGAGCCCTATAATTTTCTCTTTGTCCGTCCGTCTGTCAGTCAACAATTTTTGTAGAAACAATAACTTCAAAAGTATAGCTAGGAGGTCAGTGACATTTAATATGCTGATATTTTTTTTAGAAAAAAATAGCTAATCACTATTGGAAAAATTCTATGTCGTAAAATTTTGAAAAAATCCAAAAGGATAGACACATGTATGAGACCAATGAAATATTTTCATTATTGTTGTGCAATATACATAGTTGTGCATACTTTTAAAGTTTTTGTTGAAACATTACCAATTTGGAGAAACAATTTTTGTAAGCGCAAAATCGCCTAAAGTACGGGTAGCAGGCCAATGAAATTTTGCAGTGTTTGTTCATAAAATGTAGATTTGCATATAAATTGTTGGTAAACATTGGCCTAATAAGACTGCATTTTTTTTTTTTTTGGTTTTTGTTAAAGATCACAAATTTTGATGATCATGTTTTTGTGCAATGTTTTTAATGAAAACTAACATGTTGGTATAACAATTTACTCGAAATTGATTCCTGGTTTCAAAAATCTAGTGAAATGTTTTTGAAATTGCAGTAATTAATTATTTGTTTGTGTGACTCACACAAAAATGTGCAAGTGGGGCCCCCTCCTGACATCAACAGATTTATATTTTTATTTTAAAAAGATGAAAGCTTAAATATCTTTTTTAACTTTTGTACATGCGTCACTTTGGCGTATGAAGCGTAAGTCATTTTGGGTCTACAATGCTGTCCAACTTCGTACTTAGTTTGGCCTTTTAACTTTTTTAATCAAGCGTCACTAATGAGTCTTCTGTAGATGACAAATTAGGGTTTGGATTCAGATTTTACGGTTTCTGTACATGGAAATGTGAGAGTATGAGCGTTCTTCATAATTTACATGTATACTGTTCACACCCTATAATCGGCTATCACTTTGGAAGATACAATAAGATCTGTTTTCCCTATTGCCATTCAAAACAATTGATTTGGCTATCGTGTATAGAAATTTTAATTTCTGACGTTCTGATTTTGCAATCGTAAAATGCAGATTTTGATCCGTGACCACTATAATTGTATCTGCAGTACCGATAACCGATGATAGGGTGTATTGTTACCTTTTCAACTATTACTTCTTCGTCGAGGTTGTCACCTATGAGTTTTGCTTTTTGCCGAGGCTTAGCACCATCAGCCTGTAAGGAAAAGTTTTTACTGTTATTCAGAATATCAACATTGCTTTATAATCGTAGTTCGGTTACCTTGTTGGTGCCTTCTTTAACTTTCTTCACGGAAAATGATCAGTAGAATAAAGTTAAATAACAAAAATACCGAACTCCTAGGAAAATTCAAAACGGAAAGTCCCTTATCAAATGGCAAAATCAAAAGCTCAAACACATCAAACGAATGGAAATCAACTGTCATATTCCTGACTTGGTCCAGGCATTTCCTTATGTAGAAAATGGTGGATTAAACCTGGTTTTATAGCTAACTACACCTTTTACTTGTATGACTTATGTCTGTTTGTTTTGTTCACACATTGTTGTCAATATACTGGAATTTCATGCGACTGTCATACAAGTGTGAGGTTTAACTAGCTATACAACCAGGTTTAATCTTTAATATAGATCTTTGCTGCCAACAAAATTTTGGTTTTGAAAAGTAATGTTCTTCTTATTTGTTTGTGGAAAAAATATTCAAACTTTGCTGATCTGTCAAAATTTCGTTTCTTGGCTATCTTCAGGCGTATACTATATATCTGTTTAGAAATCAGCCATAAGATTGTTAAAATTGCATAGTCAAAAGTAAAAAGTGCAAACAAGAAGCTGTGACAATTTGGTTAAAAGTTTAGATTGAAAAACTTTTTTCAAAATGGCCCTAGTGAGAAATACAGGGGACATTAGTACGTACTACCTCTCTCTGCCTCGTTTGAAAAAAATTTTCGTACACAATGATAAAAATAACAAGCAACCGCAACCATTGTTGAACATCCTTTGTTTTGGAAATTTACAACTAACCACAACCTTTTGGTGTACGCTTTTGAAAATATCACGCAATATACATTAAGTACATTTATTATTCTTCACGTGAAAATGCCACATTTCGATATGTATAATACGAGGAAAACATTCGATATTGTACTTGACGGATACGCTTGATCATTTGAAAGGATGTAGTTTTATGTTAACATCTTGACGCGAAAGAATAATTGAAAAATTTAAAGACAATGTTCAAGTTCTACCTTTCGGCTACATGCCTTTTCAAAGACAGTCAGCATAAAACAAAATACATCTTGCTTTACTTTTGTTACTTTTCTAATGGCTGTTACGTTGTTATCCATAACGTCATAATTTATTACTTTCAAATAAAAATTTTATTAGACAGTAATAACATAACAATCAGTATATTAAATTCAATAACACATAGCTGAGAAGGTGAAAGCGCAGAATGTTACTCTTCGTTTGAAAATGTTTTCAGGGAGTCTATCACCCTCTTAGCGATTTTTTTTTTATATAAAAAATGAAAACAACACGTTATAAATGTCATGCGCCCGAAGCGCCTTTCTGAATTTACCTTCATCAGGAACGCTCAAAGCCGAATATTTTAAAGCCAAGGATGCATAAGAACCTAAACAGTTGAAGAACTATATAACTAAAAAATTACCCAAAAATAGCCAAATCCATCTAAGGCCAACTTTGCCTGAGGGAGTTGAAATCTTAGTTTCTTGATAATTTCTAAATTTCTAAACGGACAATTTAAGAAAAGTTTGTTATAAATCATGTCAGTGCCGAAGTACTGACTACTGAGCTGATGATACCCTCGGGGACTGATAGTCCACCAGCAGAGGTATACAATGCTGTAAAAAATGAAAACAACACGCTATAAATTGCATACGTCCGAAGCTCTTGTCTGGATTTAACGTCAGGATTGCTCAAAGCGGAATATTTGAAAGCCAAGGATATATAATAACCTAAACAGTTGAAGAGTTATATAATAAAATACAATAACCTATAAAATACTGATAATAACCTGGTGATAATGTCCGTTCGTTTCTATTTGCATGGCTTCAACTACTTTCTCTAGAGGGTTGTCAGCTGATATTTCCTGGAAACAGTAAAACTATTAATAATAATAATCAGTGTATACAAAATGCAACTCCTGAAATACCACTTTTACTGTATCTGTCATATATTTCTAATGTAGAATGAAAACAAACAGACTCTAATTTATAATTTTTGATGCATGATAAACTATGAAGACGGGTTTTTTGTCGAGCCCAGAGTCATCCAGATAAGTATTATTTTCAGAAAACATAATCATCAATGTTGTAAAACTCAAAACAGGTTTTGTCATTCATTTTGTTCAAATTGAATTAATTCCACTATGCTGCTTTCGTTATGCAGCGCATTTTTACTGTCAAATAATGATACCATACTGTTATTTTCACTATAGGGGTGATTCATTTGTATACTATTTGTTGTAGGAATTGAATTTATGTTCATCAAATAAAGTCTTAATAACGTAAAAATTGCATGTCATGCAATATATATTCAATTTTGTTTCTCTAATAATTCCTCGTATTCCCCGAATTGTGGATGTTCTGAAATAATTATTGACCTCCATAAACATCTAAGGAAATCCTGAAATTGAATTGTGGCGGTCCTGAAATGTATTATCAGGTGGAACTCCATAAATCTCAAAGATATCCTGAAATATAAAAGTACCTCCTGACATAAAGTAATTTTGACTGATTATTTGAGGAGTCCTGAAATGTTCAAGTTCCTTAAATCGAATTTTGGAGGTCCTGAAATATTTAATGACATCATGAGATCGAATTATAAAGTTCCTGGAATGTTTCAGGATGTCATGAAATGTAGTTATGGAGGTACTAAAAACTTTGGAGGTTCTTAATGATCTATGGTTACGCTGAATTCGAATTTTGGAGGTTATGAAGTATTTCAGAAGCTTCTTGAATACAATAGTTTTGACTTAATCCGCGCCTCCTACTATGCATGCAGAGGGAAGTTAAGTGATGTAATATCATTTTATCTGATAACAACCAAACTACTTTATTTCTAACGAAATATAAAAATGTTTCATTGTTTGAGAAATAGATTGACGTGCTGTATATTCAAAATTGGGTTCACAGTCATCCGTGTACTACCTATTTTTTGTATAAAGAAAGATCAAAATCTTTCATCATTTGAGAAATGGTTTGACGTGCTTTGAATATAATATTAGGTTCACAGACGACATCCGTGTACTAACTAATTTATTTCTAAAGAAGCATCAAAATGTTTCATCGTTTGAGAAATTGTTTGACGTGCTTTAAATCTAATATTAGGTTCACAGACGACATCCGTGTACTAACTACTTTATTTCTAAAGAACATCAAAATGTTTCATCGTTTGAAAACGGTTTGCCCCACTCGCACTATCATTTTCTATGTTCAGTGGACCGTGAAATAGGGATCAAAACTCTAATTTGGCATTAAAATAAAAAAGATCATATCGTAGGTAACATGTGTACTAAGTTTCAAGTTGATTGGACATCAATTTCATCAAAAACTACCTTGACCAAAAAATTTAACCTGAAGCGGGACAGACGGACGGACGGACGGACGGACGGACGAACGGATGGACGAACGGCCGAACAGACGCACAGACCGAAAAACATATGGCCCTAGGTGGGGCATAAAAACGTAAGGTTATGGTTCATATAAGAGTAAATAAATAATCATTGCTACTATATGCACTCATAATTCATGCTTGTTTTCATATTCGCATAAAGAATAATAAATTAGTAAAATGTCAACTGCGATGTAAAATAGTTACATTTTTACCTGCGTTTTAATTGAGTTTATTCAATATCATATTTCTTTTATTGATATCTTTTAAAAGTTAATAGATATGAAAATGACATTTCACACTGTCATTCAATGAAATTAAAGTTGCAATAATATTATAAGTTGTCATTAGTAACAAAACAAACACATCCGGTTATTAGAATATAGGCCAACATTGAAGTTTTCATTGTTTCGCGTCCTTTGCTGGTAGGTATTTAATGATCTAAGGTCAAAACTAACAAACAAATATTCCAAAAGATCTCTTGAAATAAGAAAATTTAGGATTTTAAGGGGACGTTTAAAGACTATATGTAAGTCCTGAATCATTATGTGGTTCATACAGTACACGCAGAGAGGATTTAAGTTAATAATGATGTGAAATCATTTTTTTTGACAACAAATAACTACTTTATTTCTTACAAAATATCAAATATTTCATCGTTTGAGAAATATAGATTCCATCACAGCAACAAGTGTGTAACGGTATTTCTTTACTCGAGACAGTTAAATTTTAATATTTAAATCAGACATCAATGTACTAACTATTTTAAGCATAAAGGAACATCAAAATGTTTCATTGTTTTCGAAATGGTTTTTAGTGCTTCAAATCCAATGTTGGGTTCAGAGACATCCGTTTACTAACTACTTTTTTTTCTAAAGAAACATAAAAATAGTTTGACGTGCTTTAAATCTGAAATGGGGTTCACCGACATCCGTGTACTTTAAAGGATACTCTAGATGATAACGAACATTCAATAGAAACAGGTGTGGAGTATACTTTCAAATGATCGAAATATTTTCAAATGTAATACATGTACATATTTTTTCCTAATAAGGAAGAGGGCAATCAAAATCTATAAGTCTAAGAAAAGACGACTTTGGTATGGTAAAAAGAAAAACGACGAAAATACAAACCAACGTCCACAAAAAACACAACACAGACAATTACAGATTTTGCAACAAGAGTCACAAGAAAACAGTTAGTGAAACACAGGTGCTTTGTACTTGTAAGCAGTTATTGGCTAATTAGTGACAACCGTTGTTTTGCTCATATTATCATCTGATTCATAATGAAACTTCTTGATGGTAACAACTTTTTTTTTTTGTTCCACTGGTATCGTGACGACCATACGTTCATAATGTGAGCTATATTAGAAAAGTGCATATAACTTTGTAGCATTCTGTATATTAATTATTGTATGGATAAAAAAAAATCATTTTTTAATAACGATAAACGAAATAAACTGATTTTCACGAATCACAATTTTTTTTTTTTTTTTCTAATTATAACGACGAATCACTATAAGGATAACTTGACGAATCATGATACAAATTTCATGAAGTCGACGTTAACGATAGTCGAAAAAAAAAC
>CM029606.1:48215131-48450747 GCA_017311375.1 Mytilus coruscus | reverse complement strand
CCCATGTGACATTATCAATCCAAGTTTGGTAAAGATATTCATTATGACTAAACATATTTGTCCTGAAACCTGAATATTTAGGTCAGGACACCCGGACAACATTCATCATTCCATGAGTCGAGTTCGATTTCGTTCCTAAAAACAATCAAATAACCCCTCCACCCAAAAAAAATATCTGAATGAAAAGCTTTACTTTATCCGACTTGACCTATCGTACAACATTTATGTATTACAATGTACCTGATATACGCGGTTTTCTTTCGCTTTAGACACTTTGATATAGTTGCTCGTCAAATTATCAAATGATCCAGAAGGTCTTCGTATTCGTTAATATGACCGTACGAATGGTGATCCTAATAAATTATACTTATTTTGAATTATCTAATTGTGTACTTACCACGTTAACTTTTTAGTTCATACTTGTATGCATATTAGCCCGAAGTAGTATTTTACATTCATGTTACTTTATAAATTAAATATACATCCTAATCCCGACTAAATAAGTTTTAATGTCAATACTAGATCATATTTTATATTAGTTATAATAAATATGTCTGTCGGCAGGTACGAGAGTCAAATTGTCGTTTGTTTTTACTGAATACGCAATTCATGTACAGTGCAAAAAATGTTATTAAGGTCATTTCAAATTGAATACTTATTCTGGCTTGTTTGTAGAATATTTAGAGCGATCGGGCAATTTTTGTTTCTTTTCTATTCCTTCATAAACATTTCAGTAAGCGATACTTTAAATTTGATGTAAGCTTTAATTCTACATAACTTATGCTTTCAGGAGCGAGTAATAATGTTTAACACCAAACCAATTGTAATATACTGTTAATTGTGGGGCGAGTGATGACATTTTATATACGAAAAGACAATCATGTGCACAAAAACATTATTAAAAACCAAAGACATATACTACGGAAGCCCTGGAGTGCCACGCAAAAAAAAATTTACAACTTGCGCGCACAAGTTACTATCATGTGCGCACGAGTTACACAACTTGAGCGCAAGAGTTACTATCTTGTGCGCACAAGTTACACAACTTGTGCGCACGAGTTACTATCTTGTGCACACAAGTTACTATCTTGTGCACACGAGTTACACAACTTGTGCGCGCGAGTTACTAACTTGTGCGCACGAGTTACTATCTTGTACGCACAACTTTCACAACTTATACAACTCATGCGCACGATTTACGTGGGCCTAAATTGACATGCGCGTGATTTGTTTGGATGCAGTTAACGAAGAAAAAGGTTAGTTTTAAAGAGTTTTCGATCGAAAATGTGTTTCACGAAAATATGGAAAATCATAATGCCTGGAAAGTAAAATGTGATGCATTAACGGCGGTGAGTGTATCAAATTTATATACAATATTGCAATATAGTTTTTATTCCGCTTTGACGGAGTCAAAAAGCGAGACTTCTCAGATCTGCAGTGACATCACAACATGTAACTGACCAATCAATGATTAGCATGTGTGTTATGTAAACAATGTTGAGAGGTGATGCCAATAAGAATCCTCTAGATTTTCCATAGACTTCAATGCAAATTAATTTAATTGATATATATCGACACCAGTTGAATATAGTAATTTTACTCTTTTAATATTGTTAAAGACACTATATAATATCTCCATTTTGATTTTTATCATACTATATCCTCTGGTTAAAAATAATCGGCAATATAAATAATCAGTAATCACCTTCAAATAGATGAAAAATCTAGAGGATTCCTATTGGCATCACCCCTTGAAAAATTTAAATGCCAGGATGTCCGGATCTGAGACTAAGGTATGCTGTTGGCAGCGGCATCAACTATGTATTGGTGTGTAATTAGGTCAGTTTATAGGGAACCACTAGTGGTAGTTGAATGATATTTGGTATTAACATTGGCACATTTCATTTCCATGTAGGTTATTTGGCTCTGCCCCTTCTGTCATGGTTTATTGACTTTACATGTTTTACAATATGTATATGTTAACGTTTGTGATAAGATCAGTTTTAAGAGGAATCACTAATGTTAAGTCAATTATATTTTGTATGCGGTAGCATTTATTTGCAAGTCTCTTTTCCATGGATATTATATGGCCCCATTCCCTCATTATGGTTCATTGACTGAATTTTTTGTATTGTTAACATATTAAAGTATGTGTTTTGGTTAGTGTAGGGGACATATCGTATAATAAATCAATGGTATTTGGAATGCAGTGTTATACGCCTTGGTATTTCTCATATCCATAGAGATAATTTGGTCCTGCACATTAAGTCATGGCTCATTGACTTTTTATGTTTTGCATAGTTTACATGTTTAAATACTGCCATTTGGATTCAATATTTGTATTTCACTACTAAAATTATAAAAAGGCGACACATATCTCGTGTCAACAGTTTATTTCAAAAATCTTGTTCCCTGAAGAATATATCTGGTTTTTCATTTAAGAGATTACACATCAATTATATGTATCAAACTTCATTATAACTATCAATTTTGCATACCATTATTTTTCTGCACTTTGGTTATTTCAGATAGATTTCCAAACTATCATCCAGATGTCGGAAGAGTAATTAACAACGTTTGTTCCACTGTATGGTGATCGTAAGGCAATGATAGCTTTAGCCGGGACAGGAAAGATACATCTTCGCAAAAGAAAAAGACAAAGACTTCTTGAATGAAAAACTTAATGACATAACGGGAGGTGCCTCTAGTAGTAGAGATGAAGATGATGACGAAAAAGATGGATGTAGCTCATCTTTTAGTAAGAAACTGACGGCAATACAAAAGCAGAGAAAAAGAAACTTCTGGTGGATTTAAGCTGTTTCCACCATGATGGTGAAGCCTATCACCAAATACGTGGAAACAAGGATGGTAGACCTAAATAATTTGAAATGGAAAAATCTGATACGATGTGGCAAGTTTTAGAGCTGTCCAAACAGCTGTATTTCCCAAAAGAAAATAAAACTACTTGATAGTATTGTAGTATTGTTAATAATCTTTATGTTAAAATTGTTTCAGTCAAATAGCAGTAGACTTTGTATTTACCTTCAGTTGTTATTAACTCGGTTTTTCTTGTTTTAATTTGATTACAAATTTTAATGAATGAATTCTATTTTGATAGATTATTAATACAACTTGTCATGAGCGATTCTGTCATCACTTGGATTCGCTATTTGTTTCCCACCATTGCCATTCATGCATCATCATAAACATTTTGGAAGATCTTCTGTTACGCTATAAGATAGATTGGAATCATACTTGAAACAAAAATTTCCCCACAGTTAACAGAAGAAAGGTATAAAGTACTTAATTATATCCCAATAGTTCATTTTTCATCAGCCAATAAAGATTAGAATATAGGTAAAACGTTTTTCTTCTTTTGCCTTTTCAGACCTGACTGGAAAACAAATATGACCACCCTTACTGAACTGAAAGTTTCATTAAAATACACCATGTGCATGTACTATGAAAATTGATAGGAGCTATTTAATTCACTTATTGTAGACATAATTTGATGGTGGACATGACTTTGAAACAATATTGAAAAACACAAAAGTTACAGTCTTCATCATGTAACTTGTATTAAGATCTTCAAAATGAGATAAAAAAAAAATGTCACCTTGATAATTTAGCACCAGTTTGAGAAGAACTATTTGCTAAATGCTGATAATTGTCATTGAAGGTGCAAAGCTGTGAAGCACAATCAGCAGATTACTATAAAAGATTGAAAGTTATGCAAATCATATCGCTTTTTAAGGTTTGTTTAGGCAGAGACATATATAGTATATATGTCTCTGGTTTAGGGGTATGAAAAGGGACCTTCTTTTGTCATATATTTCTTCCTTCTTTCCCATATTTGACCTCTAACAAGAAACACGGCAGGTGTCTTGTAAGAGGCAACCTAGAATGAACCAAATGAATTCGAACCCTTTTTTTTCGACGGGGTCCGTGTTGCTTGATATTGATTTTAAGCTTATTATCGTAGTTCCGTCCTTTGAGTGTCTTGTTTTTCTTGATACCGGTTGTGTTTTTGTCCCCCGATTTACTAGTACTTTTGACACTTCGGTTTTTGCGTACTTCTTTACAATATCTGTTATAAGTCCCCTAAAAAAACTTCGGCATCGAGCTTTCCGCTTTATCAGACAACAAAGACACATGGCTTTAGTAGCAGAAAGGACATCACATACTAATCAATCAATCAATCTATGAATTGACTGGTCTAAAATCGGATGAGTGCATGAAGAAAAAATGATGTATTTGCAGGACAACACAGAAAAAGGTCAAACAGATTATCCCTTTGGTAAGGGCACCTGGGCTAAAAGGTCAAGAAAGCTTTACTATCACTTTTGTGTGTGTCGTCTTCCGTTGTTACTTTTTCAAAGATATCTGCAACTAAATAGTGTTCAAGTTGGTTCATACGGGTCACATAGCGTTTTTATTTCTGTATCGATTCGTTAACTGCAAGCAACATATAAAAATTACACAGCAATAGCCTTTTGGTAGTCATCATTCAGAAATGTGTCCAATTACATCGCCATCAACCAAGATTACCACCGTAGCTAAACATATTTTAACATGGGAACATCGCTAGGTCCTCTTTCATTAATGTATTCATTGTTGTATAGTTAACTTTGTATCAAATGAGAAAAATAAAGCAGACAATGTTAAACTTAAATCTCTCGAAATGATAACGACGTAAGTCGGAACAAAAAAAAACTTTGCTCTATATCATTGTACTCTTTATTTCTCATATTGATAATACTATAATATTTTTTGTCTCGCCTGCAACGAAAGTCCTTCCGAGACATAGGAATTGCTGCGACGGCAACGGCGTCAACAATTGTTAGTTTTCTGCTTAAGTTTGTTTAATAGGAACTACAAGTAATATATCATTAATATTTTATATAAAGTTGCATTACTACCAGTACATATCAGTTTGACGACTATTTTGAGGCCCTACCCCGAGGTCATGGTCCAACCACTTTGAATTAATTATCAATTTACAATGTTTAGTTTTCTGCTTATGTTATATTGATAGGCACTACTTAAAATAGACAACAGTATTTTCTGTAAAGTTACAATACTGTTTGTACATCTCAATTTTTCAACCAGTTTGAGGCCCTGCCCACTAGATCATGGTCTAGCGACTTTGAATTAATAGCTATTATGTTGCTGTTCATCAGGTTGTCTTTTTTCGAATTTTATGCCGACAGGCGAGACATATCTCTAGGTCAACAGTTTATTCATAATCGTTGTCAAAAATTATGAAAAAAAATAGAATGGAAGAAAAAGCAGAAAACAACAATTTTATAACCGATAAACCAAAACAAACGACGTACAGGAATAAGTGTAGTTTTCAAAAAGTAGTGACAATAATTGATAAAAAAATAACACGTCGAGCTATGGCATATTCGAACAAGAATGCACGCATGCTAAGAATACACCCAAACATAATTTAAAGTATCGACAATTAAGTAATAGGTGTCCGATAGATCAGAAAAGTGCACGCACGTTAAAACTAATCATTGTCGAATTGCTGACAAAGTGTTAAGTCTTTCTATTCTTTATTACTTAAGAAAAGTATGACGAAAATTGTAAAGTTGATCATGTCAACATATTGAAAAATTCGAAGTATCGGCAAACAGGCTTGTTTCTCGTTTCTCGTTTTTATATAGATTAGACCGTTGGTTTTCTTGTTTGAATGGTTTTACACTAGTAATTTTGGGGCCCTTTATAGCTTGCTGTTCGGTGTGAGCCAATGCTCCGTGTTGAAGGCCGTACCTTGACCTATAATGGTTTACTTTTATAAATTGTTACTTGGATGGAGAGTTGTCTCATTGGCATTCATACCACATCTTCCTATATCTATTGTGAAGCTGCTGACCAAATATAAAGCCATTCCATGCAGTAGTTCAGAGAAAAGTGTAACGGTAATATTTGTATGACGAACAGACGGAGAAGGTGAATGCAATATAGCCACACTTTGAGAGTTGGGGTAAAAACAGCAGTTGCACATAGAACCGAAATATGAAAATAATCAATTTCTGCTGAAAAATTAAAAACGAAGTACCCAATTTCATTAAATGGTCTGGCAATTAATGATTAACCCCCAAAATCAATCCCAACCTTCCATTATTGGTATGGAACCTCGTTTTACTATATTATAGGGATCCATAGACTTATACTCAAGTTATTGCACGGTAACCAAAAAATCCTTCTTGTTAGCCCCTAGTTCCTATCCAAAATCAATCCCATTCATCCTTTTCTGATACATATGACCGACCTTGTGGTTCAATTTAATACTGATCCTGTATACTAAAGTTATTGTCTGTAAACCAAATGTCTTCGGATGACGATGACGACTACGTCGTACCATTATACAAAAACAGTTGTATAAAAAAAAACTATTGCATATCCTTATTGTATTGCATAAGACCAATTGGACAACCCATTGTTGGATAACTGTCCCGGGTGTTCTATTTATTTTTAGGAAAATTTCAGATTTTGGTTATCGTGTAAATAGAGAGAACTGTAATCAACACAAATATTCAGCAAAGTAAGTATTTCAAAAAAGTCAAATGACTAAAATTGTAAATTCATCCCTTAATGGAGTAATTGTCCTGCAGATGAGGTTTTTCTTAGTGTTTTTTAAAGAAACTGTGATGAATATAACCATAAAACGTCATGTTAAAAGATGTATTAATGTACTTTAAGTATAACTGATGAAAGATGTACACAAAAACATTACGGGTGTTATTTTAATGATATACCATTCCAGCTTGTAATTTCAAATAACAAATATCACGGAGATGTCTAAAAATACTTGATTCAGAAAAGAAATACAAAAACTTGTTGTCAATCAAAATTCAGTATTTCTATATGAAGTGGAATTATAATACTGTTGATTTTGGAATTTGCATAAATTTTTGGTTGAATGTTTGACATTTGTTTCGGTGTCGGGTACGTAGTTCTTGTGATGTTGCATATGCTCTTACTCATTGTTAAAGGCAAAACAGTGTCACAAGATGATCGATCTCATTTTTGTTCTTTCTCTATGTTATTGGGATGTTGCCTCATCGACGCATGCCAAATATTCAGTCTGTCTATTCAGATTAAAACATCTTTTCAAGGTATATATTTTTTTGAAGTATTCAATTGTTTTTGAACTAAACAAATAAATAAAACATGTTGTAAAAGTACACAAATATTACTACAATTGGTACACATTATAGCTATAATATACCCCGTAAATTTGTGCATTGCCAGCATTAATAGATTATTGAAACAAAAGCGTAAATATTAAATCATAAATGTTGTCTAATTATATCCCCCATTGGTAAATAAAGTGTGGCTCTGTCATACATTTTGTCATAGGGATCCCTTGTTATTGTCCAGTTGTTTTCCTCCATCAATATGTCAACCAGGCCCACAATGTCATTGTCACAATCGGAATCTTCGAAGTCTCACTCATCGGCACAAGCATTTAGTTCAACATTGTCCGAAGGCAGTGAATAATCCTCGTTGTCTTTCAGAAAAGGTGCATGATATAAGACCATTGGACGCCCATTTATATCGCAATGCTTCGATTTGTTAATTCTGTGTGCATTCCATGTTTCAGCCTCATTCTCAAGCTCTCTCTGAAACAGAAATAACTTGATAAAAGTGGTGTTAAAATACGTCCTCTTTGGTTAAAATATAATTTGTTTAGTTAAGACACGTGCAATTAACAGAGAAAATTCTGGGTGTTACTTGATGAAAAAGATATAAATAATAAAAAAAAGCAATTTATGAACAAATAAAACTGAGAATGGAAATGGGAAATTTGTCAAGAAGACAACAACCCGACCAAAGAGCAGAAAACAGCCAAAGTCCACCGATGGTTCTTCGACACAGCGAGAAAATCCCGCACCCGGAGGCGTGCTTCAGCTGGGCTCTCAACACAAATGTGTACAATGATTATGGACGTCATACTAAACTCCGAAATATACAAATGAACTAAAATAAAAATCATACAAGACAAACAAAGGACAGGGGCTCTTGAATTGGGACAGGTGCAAAATTATGACGTGGTTAAACATGGTTTGTGAGATCTCAACCCTCCCCCTATACCTCTAGCCAATGTAGAAAAACAAATAACAGCAATTCGCTCAGTTACCCATTTACATCTGCATACATTAAAAGGGAATACAAAATACTAGCGTCTTATTGTATAGTAACTTCGGTTTGACCACTGCTCTCTGAATTATTACAGTCAATAAAATTTTGACTATGTACAAAACTTACCTTAATTTCCTGTAGAATGTTTGTCCAGCAGCATCGTATTAGCCTTCAAAGCAAAATGTGCGCATGTCAATTAGAACACGTGTAACTAGTGCACAAAAGATAGTAACTCGTGCGCACAAGTTAGTAACTCGTGCGCACAAGTTGTTTAACTCGTACGCACAAAATGTGTAACTCGTGCGCACAAGTTGTGTAACATGTGCGCGCAAGTTGTAATTTTTCTTTTTGCGTGGCACTCCAGGGCTTCCGTACAAAAGGGTAACCATTAAATTTTTTTCACTAAATATCTTAAATTTTCTTTTCTCTACACTATTAAGCAAGCAACGTGATTTGTTAAATTTTAGGATACTTTGTGCATTTGAAATCATCACTGAGTAGTTCCATAATTAAAGGAAGAAACAATTTAACGGTTGATTTAGTAACGGAAACAGGATAGACATGCATTTCATGTACGCCGATTGAATTTAGTTTGTAGAAAAAAATGTTACATAGAATAATAAAGAAGCAGTGATTTTTCGTTTTTTGTTAACATTCTAAACTAGTTCCTTTTGCAGATATCAAGGCAATCAGAGAATAGAAAAAAATAATTTGAAATTTGTTTACCCCGACACTGTACGCACATAAATTACGTAAAAATCTGGCTTAAATATACTTTAATCTTATCAAAATAGATCTAAATCGTGTTTATTATTGTGTGTTATTTATAAAGAATACAACAGATACAGTTAAGTCTGTCTCATATCTTGACTTACATCTAGAAATTGACAATGTGGGTCGGTTAAAAACAAAACTTTTCGACAAAAGAGATGATTTCAGTTTCCCAATTGTGAACTTTCCATTTCTATGTAGCAACATTACAGCAGCGCTGGCATACGGAGTATGTATCTCCAAGTTGATACGATATTCCAGGGCTTGTATTTCCTATCATGATTTCCTTGATAGAGGGTTGCTGCTCACAAGGAAGCTATTAAACCAAGAGTTCCAAGTTGTGAAGTTGAAATCATCCCTTCGTAAGTTTTACGGACGCCATCACGAGTTGGTTGACCGTTATGGAATATCCGTTTCACAGATGATAACGGATATGTTCCTAATGTCGTAACTACAATCCCGTGCCCTTTTCCCGAATGTGACCTACCGAATTAGAATTATTACTGGGTTTGTACTAAAATGAGCAACACGATCTGCTTACCCTTCCGGAGCATCTGAGATCACCCTCAGTTTTGGTGGGGTTCGTGTTGATCAGTCTTTAGTTTTCTATGTTGTGTTTTGTTTACTATTGTTTGTCTTTTTCTTTTTTAGCCATGGCGTTGTCAGTTTATTTTCGAATTATGAGTTTGAATGTCCCTCTGGTATCTTTCGCCTCTCTTTTATTGATATGCCGACTCATAAATCATACACACTTTCATTTAAACACTTACAACATTTTCCTTTAAAAATACAAATTTTAGCATAAAGTAAAACAACAAAATACCGAACTCCAAGGAAAATTCAAAACGGAAAGTCCCTTAACAATTGACAAAATCAAAATCTCAAACACATAAACGAATGGTAAACAACTGTCATATTCCTGACTTGGTACAGGATTTTCTTATGTAGAAAATGGTGGATTTAACCTGGTTTCATAGCTAGCTAAACCTCCCACTTGTATGACAGTCCGTTATATTGACAACATTGGGTAAGCAACCCAAACATACATAATTTGTTAATGTGACAATAATTGGGATCCGGCAGCCAAAATTGTGTAAACATACATCACAGACATACAACACAACTGACATACAAATTAATCTAAAAAGGCGCCAATAAAAAAGGTGTAGTATATAGTACTAAATAAACTCATAGCTGCCAGGATGAAAATTGTGTACACCAGACGCGCGTTTCGTCTACAAAAGACTCATTAGTGACGTAAAAAGTAAAATAACAAAAATACCGTTCTCCAAGGAAAATCAAAACGGAAATTCCCTTGTTAAATGGCAAAATCAAAAGCTCATACACTTCAAACGATTGGAAAACAACTATCATATTCCTGACTTGGTACAGGCATTTCCTTATTAGAAAATGGTGGATTAAACCTGGTTTTAAAGCTAGCTAAACCTCTCACTTGTATGACAGTCGCATAAAATTCCATTATATATAAAATTCCATTATATTGACAACAATGTGTGAACAAAACAAACAGACATAATAGGTAAAAATGTCAAAGTGTAATCAAAATTCGACATTTTTTTTTAAAATGACCCATATCAGAATTGGTTTTTCTCCACAGATACGTTATTTTTAAGCAGAATTCCAGGACTTTGTTTTTCTAGGCAGATTCTTTTTTTGAAAAAAAAAAGAAATACATATGTAACTATGATAATTAAAATAATATCTAAATACAGATAAGGGATTTTTCATCTAAAATCTGTTGTTTAAAGGTTTTTGTTACGTGTAAAAGTACGAAAAAGTTTTAAGATATGCCTTTCTTACAACTTTTCTGCATAACGAACACACAAAAATACAAACTGTTGATACTTATTGAGAAGTTTACCTAAATATAAATAGTACATTTAGAACAAGTGTGGACACTGATCAATGTGGAAAGTAATTGTTGTATTAGTGTTAGTGAATTATTCATGGTAATCTGGCATGATATGGATAGTAATACCACAGCAGTTTTGTTTTCTGTATTTGGACTTTTTGGGAAGACTAACATGTATTAAATATCAAAAGATAAAAAAAAAAAAAAAAACGGAATAGCAGTATTCCATCAAAAATATATAACGACTTTTTAAAATGTATCATTATGTTTCTTTATACAACTTTGAAATTATAAATGCTACCAATTTTTTATGTTTGTTGCATTAGGTACCTGTATCAAAGAGAACAACAAAGTATACTATAGTATTAAAATACGTTTTTTTTACCCAATTGAATGTAAACCAGAGTTACATAAAAATAAGAAGATGTGGTATGATTGCCAATGAGACAACTATCCAATGAAGCGGATGTAATCAATTATAGCAATTATATGCAACCATACGGCCTTCTACAATGAGAAAATCCTATATCGTATAGTGGTCTAGAAAAGGCCCCGACATGAAAAATGTGTATAGAAAACTAACGGCCTAATCTATAACTAAGCAATTTTCGAAAAACAATTATGACAGACATGAACCAACGACAACTGAACTGAACTGAACTGAACTACGGACTCCTGACTTAGGATAGTCACATACAGAATGTGGCGTTGTCAAACATGTTTGTGAATGCTCAACCCTCTCCTAACCTGGGACAATGGTGTTTCAGCACAACAACAAAAAAACAAATTAAAAAAAATCAATTACAATTGGCTTAACTAATAAAACAACCAACATAAAAACAATAGACACAAAACATAGAAATAAGCGTTCTCGCAGTAACTGAAAGCTTCTTTAAAGCCAATTACAACTTATAATTGCATCATGTTTTCACAGACTAAAGTATCGTTCATTACATATCAAACGGATTTAGTGTAACTTAGTGTATGTCGCTTTGTTCGACGAATATCATTTTAAACGACTAAAGCTGACGAAAAATGGTAAATAACAAATTTGTTTTAGATTTTCGTCGCCTAAACCCATCATTACAAATCTTTACAAAACTTATAAGATTGTTAGAATATGACACAAGATGTATCCTGAACGGTGCTTACCTTTGAGAGCTGCATAGGAATATCCTAAGAATTTTATCCACAATTACACATATCATACATCAAAAGTTGAATACATCTTTTTATTGAAATGCTTTCATAATAGTAATTTAGTATGATGTTCTTCACCCACCCTAGTATCATTTGTGCTTGATTATTAAAAAAAACATATACCTTTATCATTTACCAAAGATACGAAAAAACATGCAAACATTCCCCGTCCGATATAAATGCACAATGAAAGAACAGCGAATTGTGCATGATGATGATACAACTACAACAGATTGAGTTAAAAAAAAAAAAAAAAAGACAATATTTCCAGATAAAAGTAAGTCTGTGTTGTACGGCAATTTGAATAATATAATGAAACAGCAACGCACACAAATGATGCATACATTGATATAGCATAACAAACAGTATAATAATTGTTAAACTATGAAAACTTTTTATTTAAAAATTATGTATAGGTTAATGTTATTACTGATATAGACACAATTAATGATTTTAGACGGACTTTGAAATGAAAAAAGAAATCCGTGAAAAAGCTGTTTTATTAATCTTATCCATTTTAATATATAAAACGTAGAAAGATTGAGAAAATATTATTTTATTTGAACCAGATGCAATACAGCTTAAAGGTATATCATAAATATATACATGTATATTATAACAGAACATTTTAAATGTAATCAGAGGCAAGAAAACACAGTATAATTAATTCAAAAGATATTCATGAAAATTTCATATCTAAATATACAGTTGCATATTTTAAATATTTTCCTAAATTAGACAATTCCTTTACATTCTTTGTTGACAATAACTGAACTAATTGTATAATAATACCCTTTTAGTATACAATTTTCTTATGTTGTCATATTTTGGACATTTTAAAAGAAAATGAAGTTTATCCTAAATATATTTATACGAGATAAACCCACCACATAGTGTTATTGTACAACGTTAGGCTATGTGGACTTTGTGTTGATTTATGTTGTTTGTCTTTGCGTGTTCCTTTTTTTCTCGGAGTAGTCAGATGATGGTTGTTTGTGTTGTAGGTTGTATTGTTCAAAACTTTTGATTATTGATTTAATACGCGTTATCTATTAGAACACTTTGACCCTTCCTCTTTCCGAAAGCAAATCCGAATGTTCCCTTCATATATACATGATTCAAAACCATAAATCGACCCAAACTCCTCGGCAGTTCAAACTCATATCTGCATACAGGTACTGCTAAGAAAGAAAAATTAGAGATCGGGGACGGAATTGTCAATGTCCGAAAAGAATAGAGCGTTAATTTTGTGCTTTCTATTCACGGTTCAATTGGCAAATCGTTTCTTCTACAGAGTACCTTCGAAATCTGTTGACGAAAATGTTCAAGACGTAAAACATAAATAATTGGATCTAAAAGTGGATTTATCATTATTAAAAATTTAAAGTAAAATGTCGATCTAATGATGTTTTCCGAACGTCTATAGAATTACGAATAAAATGCAATAATACAACTTGGTATGTTAGCAATTAGTGTGATCGACATAACTACACTTAGTGTTTTGAGAGCCCTCGTCGTCATCTGTGCCATCATAGTGTTACTAGAGGAACCCGGGCGACTATTTTGTCTCTTGTAGATTCTCACAAGGATCACTACATAAATAAGGACTGTAAACATGCAAAAAAATGCCGTTGGTATAACTTAGGCTGTCTTGATACCTTGTGCACTTGTATTACATACTGTTAAACTGTTTTGAAACAGTTATATTCCAATCACAGTTTGAAGAACCGAGCCTAGATGGCATACAGTGCATCCAATAACTACTCCTTTGTTTGAAGTTATTCCTCTGATAATACTAATTTCTACAGCAAATGTTGCATTCAGACGCTCTAAGTAAATCAGAAAACATTGGAATAGTGAAAATATATATGTCCCTGCTGTTATGTGTGTTACATTAAGACACGCATACTTATATGCCATATCAAGTCCGGTATCAAATTCTGTCACTACAATGTAAATGAGAACTTCAACAAGAAAAAATATGTCACTTATCTCAAATTTATAACTAGCTTTTCGAATCTCGACTTTCATAATTTAGGCGATTTTTTTAACACCATATGCTAAATGAAATGTAAAAGCAGAGCGAAAGAAGAAACCACTATAAATACAACTCTTGAGAACAGCATGGTTATTTTTTATTAACAGAGTTGCGCGTTTGATATGAGTGTAATAGTCTAAACATTTAAATAAAATCTGTCCTAACATAGCGTTTTTTTATTTTAAGTCTAATCTTGAAGAATTCTGATTAGTTCTTTTATAAGAAAAAAGAATGACCATTGACGACTTTTTAATAATCATATCTTGAATAACGTATTCTTTAGATTTAAGTTGATCGTTGTAAATCAAACGACGATTCCGCTGAAATGTCTTTCCGCTTAAAACGCATAAAACATTATTCTTCACTGTTAATATATTATCTGACGGGAATATTTAATAGTTATCATTGTACAGCTTCCGTTTAAAATATTGTTGATGATTGATAAAGTATGTTCAGATTATCACATGTCTTTGCCTTAAGATGTTTTATTGTTTTCTTTTGTTTTATTGAAGTTTTTTTTTTTTTTTTTTTTTTTTTTTTTTTTGGAGGGGTGTTTTGTCTTTTAAAGTATATCTATTATTGAATAAACTTGTCTATTTTGAGACGATTAAAACCATACAGATAGTATAAAGTATTTCTGTCTAATTTTTAGCTGTCAAATTCATGTTCACCGATTTCACTCAAATTCTCATATTTGATTTATAACATATTAAAACGTATATCCAAATTACAAAAAGTGTAAAATAAACAGTTTACGATGCATGTACTCGATAATATGTATCAGTAAGTCGTGTGTATTTTAGTCTAGACGCCATCTAATTAACCATCAATGTGATCTCTGAAGACTGCCGACGGTCATGATATACATAGATAGCGAACACGTGCAATTGGATTTTTTCTAGGTCTGTTTGATTTCAAATTATAGGTTAAAAAATATGTTAATCATAATGATTGTTTTTACCTGTAAAAGAATAAGTTGTTGTGGATCGAATCAGTCAACCAAATGGTTTACCCTTGTTTCACTTTCAATGTTTACATTCGTTTCCTTTTGATAGCTGAACACGCTTAGTTTATGCGTAACCCATCTCTAGTTATGGGGTTTAATTGAAGGTCACATTAATACGGATTCAATGAGATCGAATTATTCAGTTGCAAGTGAATAATTCATCAGCGATGTTTCTTATCTTTTTTTGACAAATTGAATCAAACTGGCTGCTAAAAAGTATTACTTCACTATTTCACTTTCATTAATGATTGAACACAAAACAATCATATTTTAATTTTTTTTTATCTCGTAGCTTATGCCCCTTTAAAGACTACATACTGTTTTTGAAAGTCCATATTGCTTGCTTATTATTAGTTACACAGTGTGTTAGTGACCTAATACGATATATACGAGGGCAGTAAATTTCATATGAAAGCTAAGCTCGAACCACTATATGAAATTTACTGACCCCGTATATATCGTTTTAGGTCACTAACACACTGTGAAACGAATTTATCTTACCGCCTATCTTAACATGTGGAATTCAGACTAGTGGCCTAGTAAAGATACCAAGTCTTAAATATTAACAACCTACTTTCGTTGGTCTATACAAAAACAAATATCAACAATAACAGCTTGTCTTTGTTTTCTGCATTTATTCTCAATCGTTTATCATCAATTTCTTCATCTGTTGTCTCGGCGATACGTTTTAGATTTTCCTTCAAAGTCATGTTGGGTTTTTTTTTCATAAAGGGACGTAGCACTGCCACTAACCGTGTAATAAAATACTTACCCAATAAAAATATACAGGGTCTCCACGTGCTCGCTTTTAACCAGTGATATTCCTAGAAATGTAAAGGGGGTAAGATGATGAAATCCGACTTTTTCATAAATTCTATTTACTTTTAACATGTATGTTAGAGGCATTCCAAACTATTGCGATATCGGCAGAGATAACAGTAAGTGCAGGCTATGTAAGATGCGTTGAAGAGACAACAATAGGTGCAAGCTATGTGAAATGCGTTCCACACTGTTCCGATATCGGAAGAGAATACACGAGGTTCACGCTAATATAGATGCGTTCCAAACTATTCCGATAACGGAAGAGACAACAAATGAGTAAAGTTTACTGTATTTGACAATCATGTTTGAAATTATTTAAACAAAATAGGAAACTGTTGACTACTTTCCTTCCATGCAGGGAGGACTTAAACTATAATAAAGATTATTTAAGGGTGGGTGCAATTATTTCATATAATTGTTGTTGTTTTAATTTAATTTATTCATAACATGTTTTAAACGCACACTATGAAACAATTCAAACTTAACCGAATACTACAAAGGTAGAATAGTACAATCAACACAGTTTTATATGCTGCTATAAATTCCTTTATAAGATTTAGCAGCTTTGGATTGGTTGATTGTCTGTTGGTGTTTAACGCCACTCTCAGCACTATTGGCTATATTGTGGTGGTAAGATTGGAATTACACGCACCTCTGTCACGTGCTGGGTTCGAATTTAAAATATCAGTGACAGGCTAGTGATACAGTGGGTAGATAAACTGTACACTGTACAATTAAATTGATTGGTCGTCAGCTAGATGAATTGGTCGTAGGCTTTTATCTTTACCTACCAATATAACAAGCGCCAATTATTTCCAATATCATATGGGCTTCCTTGGTACAAATATGTACCAAGTTAGGGGCATACATTTGATGGACAGGAGATAAATAGCTTGGCCTGGAAAAACCTGAAAATAAATAACTTGCACAAGACAGGATGAAAATGATTAATCTGCGATATAAAATGCAGGATCGTTGAGGATACAAATGTGTACAAGTGAAAAATAAATAAACATGGGTAGCGACAGATGAAAAATATTTGATCAATCTAAAAAATTCTGCCCCCGGAATATAAAATGGTCATCCCCTTAGTAAGTCACGTAGACGTCGTAGAGTAGGTGTTGTCTGTTTATCATAGTTAGCTCTCTTAAGTATTCTCAATCAGAAAAATGTGAGTTTAAACTAATGTGTTGATAAGTACATATATATATTATCGTCAATCAATCAGTTAATCGATCCAAAACTGTATAAAAAATAAGAAGATGTATAATTGTAAATGAGACATCCACTATAAACCAAAGGACCCGGATGTAAACAACTATAAGTCGCCGTACGGCCTTCAGCAATTAGGAAAATCTATATTGTATATCAAGCTATAAAAGGAAAAGGCATGATAAATTGTGAAACAATTAAAAAAAAAAACCCAAAAAAACAACGGCTTGATTTATGACAAAAGCAATAGCTCGGGTCTGTTTATCGAGGTTTAACTAGACCCCCTGCTATTACACATAATTATAATGAAAATGTTAAAAAAAACAGAGACATGGAAGCAAAAAGGTTTATTTTTGTCAAAATAATTTCTCTCTATGTGGGAATTATTCAAGCCCTGACTCTTGTCGACTAATTAGAACCTTGCTACATCGCTGATAACGTCAGTGGTCACACACATTTCTGATTACAAGCCACATAGAAAGTATGGAGAGTTTTAATTACACAGAAGAAGTTTTATCGTGTTTATATCATCAACACATAAGCCCAAAAGTACAGGCCCTAAATTTGTGATTCAGATCTTCTTTAACCTTAACCTTAATTCTCTCCTCGCCAGAAGTCGCATAAGGCGTCCACGTTTCTTCAGCGTTTCCGGTTTCTGTAACACGCTCTTTTTTACAGAGTTGGGTTGTTAACCTAACGTCCGAACTCCACTCTGGTGGGCCGGGTTCTTTCGCTGAGTAGTCTTTCCGTAGATAATTGCATTACCATGCTAACGGATTGCATCTGTCCTGATTTCTTTCTGGGTTGTCTCCCACAGTCTTTGACTTTCCGAGGTCACCTACAAGGCAGTGGAACTATTTACCCATAGCTTGGGGCTTGGTTTGCAGGCACCAGGCAATATCCACTCACCGGTGGGCCTAGCATGCCTTGCATCTAAGGGCCAAATATCCTCCGAGACCTTGTGGTTCTGCCTGAGGCCGTGAGGTACCCAGTTTCCATCTGTCACCTCGGGGAGGATCCCATATCTGGGCCATATACGTCTTACTGCATGAGAGGCTGTAACTGGCAGGAAAGACTTACGCACTCGGCTCTCCTTTTCACAGCAAGCTGCTAGCCAGTGATTAATACTGAAAGCGAGAGTGACAAGCACAGACACTACAACACACATACAGGTGCGTATCACCAGTCATTTGACAGATTCAGATCTAGCGACTTTAATTTGTCTATAATTTGTTATGACAAATTGATCGACTTTTTATTTAACACCATAATTTGAAGAGGACATTACATCGCCTTCTCTCAAAGCACGCTTACGGCTTATTCTAGGTCAAATTAAAATAATAAAAGTTTCAAGCAAGAAAACTGAGAAAAAAAAAATGCCAACTACTTTAAGATTTAACTATAAAAAATAATGTTAAGGCCATTTTTCTCTGTTCTTTATTGTATTTGCCAATTATTCTTTATTCTTTATATTTTAGCATCGTTCTTCTATTTATCATTTTTGGGGCTCATTTTTCTCTAATCTATTTTTTCGGTCTATTGTTCTTTACTCCGTAAGCCATCTCCATCCAGACCCTTAGCTATACTCCGAAGGTTACCTAGTGAGAAAAGACAAACTTTTTTCAGATATCGTCAATACATTATAGAGGAACTTTTCCAAATAGAATAAAATGAAATGGTATTGGGTGTAGTTTACAGTACAAAATAAAAAATAGTTTGTACTTTAAAGTAATTGGTGTTCCTTACAAAATAAATGAAGTTGATGATATTAAGATTTGGACTTAAAAGCTTAAAATAGGCAAATAATTCTGAAATAAATAAGATATATAGATTTGTACTTTAAAAAAAGAAGATTTATTCTAAAATCAAAAAATCAAAAAATGCATGGTTGTTTTGGAAAGACGAAACGAGACACTGCAAAAATATCCACTCATGCTCATAAAAAAAATTGATGCATTAAACTACCTTCAACTTCAAAAACTATAAAGTAATCTTTCTAAATCACATGAATAGGGCGCAATTGCCAGTGTAAGACGTCCGCCAATTTAACAACCGAAACTTTCTGGTCGTGCAACTAAGCAATGGCAAAAAACATCCTAAACATTGTTGTTGAAAGTCTTTCATTAGTGGGCAGAGAGTGTGATATTCGAATTACAGGAGGATTCTGAATTTACAACCCTATTCGGATCGGATGTCGCTGGGTATTCATGATACATACCAAAACCAAAATAAACGCTACGGGTTTAACTGCCGGACGGAAGAAGTCCAAATATTACAATATTGCTATACAAAGGTCAACTTCGAATAAGATGATTGCCGTCTCCGAATTTGTTTTAAATCGATGAAAAATATGATATGAATCGTAGTTTAGCTAGTAAGTGAAGATTTCTGATTTTTTTTTAGAATATTTTACTGGTTGTAAGCGCGTCAAGAGTATATGAAATTTCAATGATGTCCAATTTTCACAATTAGATTAAAGTTCGACAACTCGGGCTCATAAGAACTGAAAATGAATTAAATTACCTTTAAATGTATGTAATAAATAAAGGCAACAGTAGTATACCGCTGTTCAATAGTCATAATTCCATTAAGCAAAAAACAAATTCGGGTAACAAACTAAAACTGAGGGAAACACATCAACTACAAGAGGAAAACAACGGAATAACAGAAACACTGAACTACAACAAAAGCAAACGCCAACATACATAGAAACGGACTGTCTGATTAAACCTGCCATATTCCTGACTTGGTACAGGACATTTTAAGAAAAAATGTTTGGTTGAACCTGATTTTATGGCTAGCCAAACCTCCCACTTTTATGGCAATGTTAAATAGCCCCAATGTTTTACAATTTAAAGAATTGATGAATACATCAGATTTATTTACTGGAATATTTAAAACCTTTTAATAAATGTGCTTAATCATGTTACTATAATTTGTACCTTCTGTCACATATCAGTATTCATTATACATGTATATTAGACCGTTGGATTTCCCGTTTGAATGGTTTTACACTAGTAATTTTTGGAGCCCTTTATAGCTTGCTGTTCGGTGTGAGCCAAAGCTCCGTGTTGAAGGCCGTACCTTAACCTTTAATGGTTTACTTTTATAAATTGTTACTTAGATGGAGAGTTGTCTCATTGGCACTCATACCACATCTCCCTATATCTATATACTAGTATTGCACCTTTGTTTACCTTGTTGTTCTAATGTAAATATGTTCACACTTTTATTGTTTGTTAAAATGTTGTACTAACATACCCAATGTGGAGGCTTTAGTGAAATAAAATGTCTTGTAACATGAATGGTAATTTTTCCTTTGATCTTCGAGTGAGTTAACTTCTGCTACTTTTAGAGGAGTGCGTTAACTGAAAGATTTTTTAGTTATTGCACTCTCCAGTCCCGTCGTGTGTCGCTTGTCATAGGAAAAGCAAAGAATGGGAGGAGTTTAGACCAGTGCTCTAACTTCCATCTCAGAAGTTGTTATTTTACTGTCTAGCTCCACCTCATTAGCCTAGTCAAATATGAAATCAATGACCATAAAATGTCTTAATACATTTAAACAAAATGCATACACCAAAAAAAAAAAAAAAAAAAAAAAAAATCGGGAAAAAAAGGGGGGGACTTACCCTCACACGAGCCAAACTTGCAAACCTAATCCTAAATTAAAAATGGTTCCCTATACTTGAAACAAATGAATTCTCGAGGAGAGCTACAAGGAACAACGTGGTCTATAAACGAACAGGCGATATTGATACATTGGTGGATACATGCTTTTATCGTGTCAAAATAAATATTCCCAAAAAATACGTTTCCTTCTTTTACCTCTTCTAAAACTGGTTTTGCAGGCAGCATGGTATCTTACAAGATTTTGCATCTTTCCCCTCAAGAATTTTCGCCAGGATTAAAAAAAGGGGGGGGGGGCACTTCAATAACACATAAATCGCTCTCTTGTTTTTAAACCTTGATGAAAGTATAAGGCAAGAATTCATTTACATGTAAATCTATCATTAAATCAAATAATTCAAATCCTACTAAATTAAATCCGACCCATGAGTTCATTTTCAGAAAATAAGAGACGTTTTTTCATAGAAAGCGCCACTATTTGATTAACATATTTATTTCATGAAAAGTACAGTTAAGTTTAACCTTTGACATGAGTAAACGCCCATTAATGTTACAAATCATATAATAGCCACACCTTATTCATTAACATATTTAATCCACTCAAAGCTACACATGTCATACATAAATTATTCGTAACCTACAATTTTAAGTTACTAAGTGTATTTCATTCAAGACTACGGTTTTCACAAAAAGTATCATAGAGTCAATTCTGGTTTGATTTTAATCAATTTGACACGAATTGAAGCCAAATTGTCCTTGGTTTATTTGTTTGTTTGGTTATAATTTTATTGTTAGGCGTTTTCACTTTCTGTTGATATAAACACGAGTCGTATTGTGTACCCTCTCTGCGTATCTAAAACAAAAACATGGTAATAGAGTCAGACTAACCATAACAATTGGATACTCAGATTTCTGATTGGAGTCATTTTGATAATTTCGTAGAAGTTATAAGACAGCACAGGTATACTTTTTGGATTCCTTATAGACCACACGAAGTCATTTTCTTTCGTGAGCCCATTTTCCTTTCTATGAGTAAGGGAGATCATTAAAACGCCGCTAAGCGCAAATAACGTTTCCCCTACTGTATTGTATAGGTAGACAGTGGACTTGCAAATATAACAGTACATGCCTGATGCAAGCAGATCTAGTTCAACTAGTCTTTTCCCAACAACCTAGGACTGTGGTTTCCCATAAAGGGGATCAGCTGCATCAGTCTCTGCGGCTATATCAATGTAGTTATGAATATAGTTGTAGTGGTCGTTAAAGATGCCAAATACGTCTGGGTCCTTCTGTTTTCCTTCATTTGCCCATTTGAAAAAAAATCTGGCCTCCTGCTTTTCTTTTTTAAAATTTATTTTGCTTTGAAATTTTCATGTTTGGTCTCTTTGAAGATTCATTTATGGAAAATGTGTTACTATCAATGGATTAAAAGATTAAACGAAAAACAATAGGTGTACATCTGCTCTCAGCAACAATGTACACATTCTGATCTGGATCTTATCAATTCTTACATATTGCATGTGATTTTAAAACGCTGCAATGAAACAGACTATGAGTAAGAGTTATCTTTCTTAGGTGTTCTGTACCCCCTTAATATATATATTTTTTTTAAATTGAGCAAAAAAATCTTTTATTTGAATATTAGAAAAGGTCCGACATATTGAAGAGGAGGAGGAGCAGAAATGGATATGGATAATCATAGCAAGGGAAAAAAAATTGGGACAAAGTGTTAACCAAAAATTGACAAAGAAAACATAATACAACCACAAAAACCATCAACAATTTCCTAAAAGAAAAAGAGGAGGAGAAATAACAGACTGTTCTTTTTGATGATGGTCTGGATGGGGTTTACAGAGTAGAGAATAATGGACAAAAAGTGCAGAATAAAGGGCTAAAAATATAAAGGAATAGAGAAAAACAGGCCAAAAAAATAAAGAATAGAGAATAATGGGGTGCTAAAATATAAAGAATAGAGAATAATGGGCAAAATTTATAAAGAATAGAGAAAAAAGTTTTAATAATTTAAAGAATACAGAATTGAAGAACAACCCTCCCCATCTAGAACCTCTTTATTCTTAATATATTAGCATTGTTTTGTTCTCTATAGATATGTTATTGATAAACAGAATTCCAGCACTTTGTTTTTTCTAGGTACATTCTCTTTTTAAATAAAGAAATAGATATGTAACTATGATCAATTAAATGATATCTAAATGCAGACAAGGTAATTTTTATCTTAAATCTGTAGCTTAAATGTGTTTGTTACATGTGAAAGTACGAATTTAATGTTTATGTATGCCTTTCTTATAACTTTCAATCATAATCAACACACAACACACAATTTCTTGATAATTATCAGTGTGGTTAGTAATTGTTCGATTTGTGAATAAGTCATGGTAATTTGGCATGATTTGAAAAGTGCTATTATAGAAGTATAATCATCTATATTTGTTCCTTTTGAGCCCGGTATTTTGTTTTAATTTCATCGAGGGCGCGACGTTAATATAGGCATTCCAGATAAATTTCAAAAGGTAACAAAAGGAATAGCAAAACATAAATAGCATTATGCATCAAAAATAACTTTTCAAAATGTATCATTGTGTTCCTTTACACAATTCATCATATCACAAAGTCTACCCATTTTTCATTTCTGTTCTATTGGGTACCTGTATCAAAGAGAACAACAATCAGAGTAGTAAAACACATACATTTTTACAAATATAATTCTGAGATATATAAAATAGGGAAAGATGTATGCTTGCCAATTAGACAACTATCCAATGAAGCGGATGTAAGCAATTATAGCCAACCATACGGAGAAACCCAAATACAGTATAGTCGACAATAAAGGGCCTCGACATGAAAAATGTGAAACAATTCAATTGCGAAAATTAACGGCCTAGTTTATTACACAAAAATTTACGAAAAACAAGTATGACAGACATTATTAAGTCAGGGATTTCGTTACCATAAATTACGTAAAACTTTTGCTAAGTTCTTTCATAGATACAAAGATTTGATTAGTAAATTTGGCTGTACCTGTAGAAAACTGATTAAAAACTGTATTTCACATCCTAAATTTTACGGTAATATTGTACTTAAAGCGCGGAAATCACTATATGATCCGTGTAAACTCATCGAACCTTTAAATAAACTTATTAGTTCAGGTTATCTTACCAATGTTGTAATTAGATCTTTGAATATAGTTTACATTGGCACTAATATCGATTTGTCATCAGCAAATTAAAACATAAGTAAATTTGTATTTTTTCAAACGGGATGTTTAAAGACACACCCACGTTCATTTTAATCTATAAAGAGGTTAAACTCCTAACTATCCTACTGTCTGTCGATACATTATTTTTGGCATTGCACTAGTCATGTCTTCTTTGACTGTCCATGACGTTAAAATACTAAATCCCTGGGATGTGTTTTAGTTGATTTTAGTCTCTGATGCATGATTTTTTATTATTAATTGTTTTGGCTTTTAACTAGCTGTCAGTAACTGCGAGTACTCTCAAATCGTACTTTCTTGTTTATTTGACCTGTTGATACTAATTGTAATGCTTTTTTTTTGTTATTTAATGTTATTCAGGGTTATATCTGGTCTATATACCAGCTTTGATAAGTGTTTGGTACTAATATAAATTTCCACTTCGTACTATGAACATCAAAATTATTTATTTTGTTAAAATATTTCCTTTCTCTATTGTAACTGTATACGTATACCTAACAACAAAATTATTTTATTTACCTGTGTTTAAAGTTATTGCAAATGGCTGATATTTTTGTTCGAGCATATTGTTTTTCTTAAATTGTTTAACATTTCATACCGATATAACATGTTACTTTTATTATTCTTCCTTAGTTTATTTATTTTGAATTTGCATTGTATCATAGGTCAAATTTATTTGTTCAGTGTATGTTCAATGGTGTTAATATGTCCTTTGATTGAGTTAAGCTATTTCAGTTGATATTTTATAGTGTGTCTTTCTATTTGTGATGTTACACTATTGTTTCAGAAAAGGGTGAAGGTTTGGTACCATTAAAACGTTTAAACCCGCTGCATTTGTTTGCACCTGTCCTAAGTCAGGAATCTGATGTTCAGTAGTTGTCGTTTGTTGATGTGGTTCATAAGTGTTTCTCGTTTCTCGTTTTATATAGATTAGACCGTTGGTTTTCCCGTTTGAATGGTTTTACACTAGTAATTTTGGGGCCCTTTATAGCTTACTGTTCGGTGTGAGCCTAGGCTCCGTGTTGAAGACCGTACTTTGACCTATAATGGTTTACATTTATAAATTTTGACTTGGATGGAGAGTTGTCTCATTGGCACTCATACCACATCTTCTTATATCTATGAACCAACGACAACCACTGAATTATAGGCTCCTAACTTAGGATAGGCACATATAGAACATCTCAAACATTATTCTGAGTGCTCAAATCTTCCCTAATATGGGACAGTGGTGTTACAGCACAAAATAAGAACAAACTGCAAAAGTCAATCGTAATTGGCTGAACTAAAAAATCGGTGAAAAGACACAAAAACAACCAACTTAAAAACAAAAGACACAAAGCATCGAAATAAGAGTACCCGCAGTTACTGAAAGCTATACGTTCAAAGCCATTTACAACTAATAAATATATCATGTTCTCCCAGACTAATGACCAATCATTACACATCCAACGTATGTAGTGTAATTTAGTGTATGCCGCTTTATCCGACGAATATCATTTTAAACGACTGAAACTGACGAAAAATGGAACATTACACAATTTTATAAATTTTCGTCGCCTCCAAACATCACAACATATCTTTACAAAACTTAAAAGACTGTTAGAATATGACACAAAATGTATCCTGAACGGTGCTTCCTTTGCGAGCTGCATAGGAACACTCTCAAAATTGAACCCACAATTACACATATCATACAATAAAATTTGAATGCAAACTTCTATTGAAATGCTTACATAATCTTTATTTAGTATGGCGTTCTTCACCCACCCTAGTTTCATTTTTGTGTAATTATTACAAAACCATCTGCCTTTGTCGTTTACTAAAAGATACACAAAACATAGCAAAGAACCGCCGTTTGATATGAATGCATAATGAAAGAACAGCCAATTGTGCATGATGATAATACAAATGCTACAGATTGATTTAAATTTAGTTTAGATAAAGTAAGTCTGTAGTGTCAACGGCAATTTGAATAATATCATGAAACAGCAACACACACACAAAAGGCGATACACACATTGATTTAGCATTTATAACAAACAGTATAATAATTGTTAAACAAGTAATTAAGTAGTTTTTATTGAAATAAAGTCCAGACATTGGACTATCAACAAATACAACAATTACGAAATGAACATATACATGAGTTTATAAAATGAAACGAAATTATAAAAACAACAATACATTGAACAGAACAATTATCATAAACAATGAAAACTTTTTTATTAAAAAAATATATGTACAGCTTCCTGTAATAGTAATATAGCCACAATTAATGGTTTAGACGGACTTTGAAATGCACGCTTCAAAATGAAAAAAAAGAAATCCAAGGAAAAAGCTGATTTTATAAATCTTATGACTAATATATTCATTTTATATAAAACAGAGAAAGATTTACAAAAGATTATTTTATTCAAACCAGATGCATTACAGCCTATAGGTATATCATAAATATATACATTTTGTACATGTATATTATGACAAAACATTTTAAATGCAATCGGAGGCAAGACAACAAAGTATAAATAATTCAAAGGATTGTCATGAAAATTTTATTTCTGTTGCGTATTTTGAATGTTTTCCTAAAATAGATAATTCCTTTACATTCTTTGTTGACAATAACTGAACTAATTAAAAAAAAACAACAAAAAAAAACATGCATTTGTATAATACATTGTAATACCCTTTAAAATACAATTTTTTTATATTGTCATATTTTCGACATTTCAAAATAAAATGAAGTTTATCCTCAATATAAGAGATTAACCAACCATATTTTGTTCTTGTTCAACGTTAGCCTATGTGGACTTTGTGTTGTTTTATATTGTTTGTCTTTGTGTGTTCGTCTTTTTCTCGGAGGAGTCAGATGAAGGTAGTTTGTGTTGTAGGTTGTACTGTCCAAAATGTTTGGTAATTGCTTTAATACTCTTTATCTATTTGAAGACATTGACCATACCTCTTTTGGCGAACGTTTCCAAAAGTTTCCTTTTATATATAAATGATTCAAATTCATAAATCGACCCAAACTCCCAAGCAATTCCAGCTCCTGTCTGCATACTACTAGGAAAGGAAAATTATAGTTCCGGAACGAAATTGATCAATGTCCGAAGTTTGAAATCGACCGTTGATTTGTGCTTTCACCTCTTGGTTCAATTGGCAAATCTTTTTTTCTACAGATTACCTTTGAAATCTGTTTACGAAAATCTTCAAGACGAAAAATATAAATGATTGGATCTAATAGTGGATTTATCATTATTAAAAATTTAAAGTAAAATGTCCATCTTATGATGTTTTCCGAACGTCCATAGAATTCCGAATAAAACACAATTATACAACTTGGTATGTTAGCAATTAGTGTAATCGACATCACTACACTAAGTGTTTTGAGAGCCCTGATCGTCATCTGCGCCATAATAGTGTTGCTAGAAGAACCGGGCGATTATTTTGTCTCTTGTAGATTCTCACAACGATCACTATATACAAGAGGACAGTTAACATACAGAGAAATGTCATTGGTATAACTAAAGCTATCTTGATACCTTCATCACTTGTATTACATGCTAATAAACTGTTTTGAAACAGGAATATTTCAATCACTGTTTGAAGAACCGAACCTAGATGACATGCAATGCATCCAATAACAACTCCTTTATTTGAAGTTATTCCTCTAACAATACTTATTTCTATAGCAAATGTTGCATTCAGACGCTCTAAGCAAATCAGAAAACATTGGAATAGTGAAAATATATATGTCCCTGCTGTTAAGTTTGTTACACTAAGACACGCATACTTATATGCTATATCAAGTCCGGTATCAAAGTCTGTCACTACAATGTAAATGATAACTTCAACAAGAAAAAATATGTCACTTATACTCAAATTTATAACTAACTTTTCGAATCTCGACTTACGTAACTTAGGCGTTTTTTTTAATACCATTAGCGAAATGAAATGTAAAATAAGAGCGAAAGATAAAACTACTAAAATAGAATCCTTGAGAGCAGCATGTTTATTTCTTATGAACAGAGCTGTACGTCTAATATGAGTATAATCTTTCAAACGTTTTATAAATAACATCTTCCCTCACACAATGTATTTGTTTTACATCTTTTCTTGAAGCATTCTGATTGGTTATTTTATAACAAAAAAGTATGATTATTGCCGCCTTTTTTAATAATTATATCTTGGATAACGTATTATAATTCGATGTAAGTTGATTGATCGTGGTAGATCAAACGACTTCTCCGCTGAAATGTCTTTCCGCTAATTATGCATAAAACATTATCCCTCGCTATTATCTTCATTTCTTGATTCTTGATAAACCATATACATTTATAGATATAGAGAAGACATTTTATGTAGAATATTTACATGAAGACAGAACAGAACAAAAAATAATTTGCTTAGAAAATAAATGATGTACGTTTTAGCTAGATGCATATATGCTTGTGCTAATAATCTTTATAAATTTACAAAGTTTTATAAATTCTAATTTGTTTTGAAGAAATGATCTGCATGTATTTAAAAATATTTGCATTTTAAAAATTGATCTGTTTTCTTCAAAGTCAGGAGACTGTAATTCAGTGGTTGTAGTTTGTTTCTGTGTATCATATTTGTTTTTCGTTCATTTTGTACATAAACCAGGCCGTTAGTTTTCTCGTTTGAATTGTTTTACATTTGTCATTTCGGGGCCTTTTACAGCTGACTAAGCGGTATGGTTTTGCTCAATGTTAAAGACCATACGGTGACCTATAGTTGTTGTTTTCTGTGTCATTTTGTCTCTTGTGGAGATTTGTCTCATTGGCAATTATACCAAATCTTCTTATTCCTATATTGATTGGTTGCTTAACGCCACTTTTAGCACTATTCGCTATTTCATGGCGGTCAGGTTTGATGAATGATTCATGGTATTTTTGCATGATATGGATAGTAATATTTCAGAAGTTTGATTCTCTGTATTTGCTCATTTTGAGCAGGACGTACGGGTATTTTCTTAATTTCATTATGGACTCAACGTTAAAGTAGGCATTCTAGTTAAATTTTAAAACATTAAAAAGGAAAAGCAAATTAGCATTGATAAATAGCATTATACATCAAACATACATAATAAAATGACTAATCAAAATGTATTATTCTGATCCTTTACACAAATTTTGAATATTATAAAGTCAACCCATTTTTCATTTTCGTTGTATTGGGTACCAGAATAAAAAATAACAACAATAATGGTAGTAAGACACATACATTTTTTACAAATATAGATCTGAGTTATAGAAAAACATATATATAAAGGAGATAAGGTATGATTGCCAAAAATAAAACTATCCAATGATGCGGATGTTAGCAATTATAGGCAACCATACGGCCTTCGATAATGAGAAAATCCTATATCGTATAGTCGGCTACAAAAGGCTCCGACATGAAAAATGTGAAACAATTCAATTTAGAAAACTAACGGCCTAATTTATAACTATAATTAAAGACATTACGAAAAACAAGTATGACAGACATAAACCAACGACAATAACCGACCTATGTGTTCCTGCCTTTGGAAAGGCACATGCAAAATTGGCGTGCTGAACCCTCCCTGAAACCTGGGACAGTGGTGCTACAGCACAAAATAAGAACAAACTGTGTAAGTCAATTGCAATTGGCTCAACTAAAAACATCGGTGCTCGGTACAAAAACAACCAACATTATAGACATAAAGCACCGAAATAAGAGTATTCACAGTTACTAAAAGCTTCTTCAAAGCCAATTACAACTACTAAATATAACGGATTAAGTGTAATTTAGTGTATGCCGCTATATCAAACGAATATCACTTTAAACGACTTAAGCTGACGAAAAATGAAAAATAACATTTTCAAAAATTTTGTCGCCTAAAATCATCACAACATATCTTTACAAAACTTATAAGATTGTTAGAATATAACACACAAAATTTATCTTGAACGGCGCTTCTCTTTGAGAGCTGTATAGGAACACTCAAAAAATTTTATCCACAATTACTCATGTCATACAATAAAAGCTGAATACAATTTTCTATTGAAATGTCTAGTTTGATGTTCTTCATCCATCCTTGTATCATTTGGCATGAGTATTACAAATCAATCTACTTTTACCGTTTACCAAAGATACAAAACACGTCTGTGTTGTAAAAAGCATTTTGAATAATATCATGAGACAGCAACGCACAAAAATCGATATATACTTTGGTATAGCATTTATAACAAACATTATAATAATTGTTAAACAAAGAAAACCTTTTTATGAGAAAAAAAATGTTGATAGCTTTTTGTTATTAGTGATATAGACACAATTAATGAGTTTAGACGGACTCTGAAATGCACGCTTCAAAAATAAAAAAAATAAAAAAAGAGAAATCCGTGAAAAAAAGCTTTTTTATGAATCTTATCATTATATCATCCATTTTATAGAAAACCGAGAAAGATTGAGAAGAGATTATTTTATTCAAACCAGATGCAATACAGCTGATATATTATAACAGAACATTTTAAATACAATCGGAGGCAACACAACACAGTATAAATAATTCAAAGGATATTCATGAAAAGTTATATCCTGTGGCATACTTCAAATGTTTTCCTAAATTAGACAATTCCTTTACACTATTTGTTGACAATAACTGAACTAATTTTAAAACATGCAATTGTATAATAATACCCTTTAATATACAATTTCTTATGATGTCATATTTTGGACATTTCAAAATAAAATGAAGTTTATTCTCAATAAGAGATAAACCCACCACTTGTGTTGTAGGTTGTACTGTCCATATTTTTTTGGTAATTGCTTTAATATTCGATATCTATTAGAAGACATTGACCATACCTCTTTTGAAAAACAATTCTGAATTTTCCCTTCATATATGATTCAAATTTATGAATCGACCCAAACTTCCCGGTAATTCCAGCTCCGATCCGCATACTACCAGGTAAAGTAAAGTATAGTTCCGGAACGGAATTGATTAATGTCCGAAGTTTGGAATCGACCTTTACATTTGTGCTTTCACTTCACGGTTCAATTGTCAAATCATTTTTTCTACAGAGTACCTTTGAAATTTGTTTACGAAAATCTTCAAGACGAAAAACATCAATAATTGGATCTAATAATGGATTTATCATTATTAAAAATTTAAAGTAAAATGTCAATCTAATAATCATGATGATGTTTTCCGAACGTCCATAGAATTCCCAATAAAATGCAATAATACAACTTGGTATGTTAGCAATTAGTGTGATCGACATCAATACACTAATTGGTTTGAGAGCTTTCATCGTCATATGTGACCTGATAGTGTTCCTAGAGGAACCCAGGCGAATATTTTGTCTCTTGTAGATTCTCACAACGACCACTACATAAATAAGGAATGTAAACATACAAAGAAATGCCACTGGTGTAACTAAAGCTGTCTTGCTACCTTGATCATTTGTATTACAATCTGATAAACTGTTTTGAAATTTCAATCACTGTTTGAAGAACCGAGCCTAGATGACATGCAATGCATCCAATAACAACTCCTTTGTTTTAAGTTATTCCTCTTACAATATTAATTTCTACAGCAAATATTGCATTCAGATGCTCTAAGAAAATCAGAAAACATTGGAACAGTGAAAATATATATGTCCCTGTTGTTACGTTTCCTACACTAAGACACACATACTTATAAGCTGTATCAAGTCTGGTATACACGATAGTAATTCCTGGCAAAGTTTTCACTGAATGAAATATGTTTTGACTATTATATGTTATGGATCCGTAATAAATTTAACAAATCGTGCATAGAGGATTTTGAATATATATATATATATATATATATATACAGGATATATATATTTAATATAAATAAATCTTACGAGGCGATGGATCATATAAATATAATACAGTACACTATAAAGTATTATAAGCAAGTCTAAGTGATGGTAGGGACTCATTTTATGTTTTTTCATTAATACCCTCTGAGGAAAATGTCCTTTCTTATCAAAAAACTTTCACGAGCAAGTCTGTCGGCCCTAGACCAACCCTCGTTGTGGTCTATGATAGTGATGGTAAGGTTTTTGAGATCAGCTCGGGTGTGCCCAGGTGATCTCAAATGACGACTTACGGGGAGGTCGGGCTTGAAGGTGTAGTCACTTCGATGACCATTCATGCGTTTGTTGAATGGCTGTTCTGTCTCGCCAACATACTGCATGCCACATCGACACTAAAGAAGGTATACAACATACTGGATTTTGCAAGTTACATTGCAATATATAGTGTATACGAACCCAGTGGAGTGGCAAGTAAATGTTGAGTATTCAGTATTTGTTGGCAAGTCAGACATCGTCTGTTACCACACGACGTGCACCATCTTGCAGTTGAAGAGCTTTTATTAGAGGAGACTAAAGCTAAGACAGGAGGTTTGGGAAAGATCTTGGATAATTTTAGGTGTTTGGCAATAATCTGCCAATTGGTACAGATTAGATGGATCAGAAAGGAACGAACAGATAAGGATAGACGGAAGAGGGCGAGACAGAGTATCATCATTACCTTACGTTAAAATGGACACGAACACTATGTATTGTGTTTGTATTACAATAACATCGTTTATTAATCTTTAATTTTACTTTCCGCTATATAGACGATGTTCTCTCACTAAATAATTCAAAATTTGGTGAATATGTTGAACTCATCTATCCCATCGAACTTGAGATATAGAATACAACAGATACAGTTAAGTCTGCCTCATATCTTGACTTACATCTAGAAATTGACAATGAGGGTCGTTTGAAAACAAAACTGTACGACAAAAGTGATGATTTCAGCTTCCCAATTGTGAACTTTCTATCTTTATGGAGCAACATTCCAGCAGCGCCTGCATACGGAGTATATATCTCCCAGTTGATACGATATTCCACGGCTTATATTTCCTATCATGATTTCCTTGATAGAGGGTTGCTGCTGACAAGGAAGCTATTAAACCAAGAGTTCCAAGTGGTGAAGGTGAATTCATCACTTCGTAAATTTTACAGACGCCATCACGAGTTGGTTGACCATTATGGAATATCCGTTTCACAGAAAACAGCGGATATGTTCCAATTGTCGTAACTACAATCCCGTCCCCTTTTCCCCGAATGTGACCTACCGAATAAGACTTATTACCGGGTGTGTACTAACATAAGCAACACGACAAGTGCCACATGTGGAGCAGGATCTGATTACCCTTCCGGAGCACCTGAGATCATCCTCACTTTTTGGTTGGGTTCGTGTTGGTCAGTGTTTAGTTTTCTATGTTGTGTTTTTTTGTTTGTCTGTTGATCTTTTTCTTTTTTAAGCCATGGCGTTGTCAGTTTATTTTCTACTTATGAGTTTGAATGTCTCTTTGGTATCTTTCGCCTCTCTTTTAAATAAATATACTAGAGATTATTACACATTGATATTTGATGGTCTATTTGAGAGATTTTCAAAACCCTTTCTTTTTCTACAACTAAGCTCTTTTTTTCTCAATATTGTGGTCATTAGTAACGGGGTTATGTTAATGTTAATTTTTTCACAATTGTCTATGTATAAGAGTGATCAGTATATTACTAGGTTTGCTAAATTCAACGATTTTATACATGTCAATCTGGTTTTACACAGATCTTTCACTTTGCTCCGTTACCTTTGTATGTCGCTCGAGGAAGATTCGAAGACATCGCATAAGGGGTCATGTTCAGTGACTTTTTTATGAAAAGTTGTAATCAAGGGAAATTGAAAACGGGAAGTCCTTTATAAAATAGTAAAATCAAAAGCTCTAACACATCAAACGAATGGAATCACTCGTTCGTACGATATTCCCGGGCTTGTGTTTCCTATCATGATTTCCTTGATAGAGGATTGCTGCTCACAAGGAAGCTATTAAACCAAGAGTTCCAAATGGTGAAGTTGAAATCATCCTTTCGTAAATTTTACGAACGCCATCACGAGTTAGTTGACCGTTATGGAATAACCGTTTCACAGATGATATCAGATATGTTTCTTATGTCGTAACTACAATACCCTTCCCTTTTCACGAATGTGACTTACCGAATTAGACTATTTACCGGATTTGTAATAACATAAGCAGCACGACGGGTGCCACATGTGGAGCAGGATCTGCTTACCCTTCCGGAGCACCTGAGATCACCCCAGTTTTGGTGGGGTTCGTGTTGCTTAGTCTTTAGTTTTCTATGTTGTGTCATCTGTACTATTATTTGTCTGTTTGTCTTTTATTTTTGGCCATGGCGTTGTCAGTTTGTATTCGATCTATGAGTTTGACTGTCCCTCTAGTATCTTTCGTCCCTCTTTTGGTTACACATTGTTCACCTGCAAGCATGGAAGTTTGATTGCCGAGTGGAATGTACATCAGAGGTTACGTATTTACTGCCTATAATTATTTGGATGCGAAAAGCACTCATCATAGATACCTGTCTTATAATTTTATAAGACAGGCGGTTGCTCCATTTACAAAAGAATCATCAGGAGCCTTAAACATTAGCTTGTGTATCAACGAAAACGTAATAACAGAACATGCAGAAGGTAAGACATTTAGTTTTTTCTTACCTCAACTCTTTGTAACGTTCTCCCCTGTTTACTGCTAGTAAAAGGAATGATTTCTGAGTCTGTAACCTGTACAACATTTTGCTTCACCATAATGACTGTGAAATAACATTCAACACCTGATTCTATAAACGTATACTCTAGACATTTTCTGGACAGCATCTCCAACGTATCAAGTATGACTTCTTGTAGAAATACTACATCAGGTCTTTCCCTACAATCAAAATTAAGTGTAATATTTATAACAGTTGATAGGAAATTATAAGGTTAGCTAGCAAGTTTCTTTTTGTTAAAAATTAAGGTAGATAAGAAGTTGATTTTATATGCGGCGATGAAAGAGCTAACTGACCACACCGAGAGGTAAACTTTCGGACTTCAACAATAGACAAGAATCTATACAATATGTCAAAATCTAAATCACCACCAGTAAAATATGAGCTTCGTCGGACAGAAATCGACCTTATGCAAGTGGCCATATACATGTACATGGATAAGACTTTGATTGACTATGGAACATTAAAATACGAAATAAAAGATGAACTTTTGTCTGTTTTGTAGGGTTCTTATAACGACTAAATTTTCAAACAGTTACATACTTTCCGTAGAGATTTATTCAACCCAAAATAGGTTAACAGATGTATTAAAATTCATTTGTATAAGGTCGATATCTATCCGGCGCAGCTCATATGTTACGAATAAATTCAAAATCTTTACAGTCATTGGTTGCAGGATCGGTGTTATTTTTCAAAATAATCAAAGTATGAGAGTTTTCAATGAAATTGTTCAAAGTTGAAATTTAAGTGTTTTGAAATGTACTTCTGATTTCTGGTAAATACTGTTTGGCTGTTGTTTTTTTTTCTTCTTCAAAACAATAATAAGCATGAAAGTCCACAAGGCAACTTTGCTAAATTGAAATTCCTTTTGTTTTGTTCAAATTTGTACTTATTATCCAAAATATAAAATATCTGAGAGAGTCCAAGAAATTAACAAAGTTTAAACTTCAATCTTTACGATACCAAAACTAATCCAATGTATTTTTTTCCTGCTGGTTAGGTTGCAATAACTATTTTATCACACGGTACACTTACCTATTTATGATCGAGATTACAGCACTTGTTCGTTTTTTATGCTATCCTCAGAAAGACCATCGATGTTCCATGATAACAATTTAATTCTATCTAGTGACGATTCTTCATCAGATATACTCTAAAGAATATATGACAAATATATATAAAGAATATAAATAGGAAGATAATAGCTTTATCATTAGTGTAAAGGACAGGGTGAAATAAGAGCGTATTTTTTACTTTTAATTGAAGATTTCAATTTTGTCTTTTTCAAAGTTCAAGTGATGCCAAATTAAAAATAAGTAGATTTCGATCCTTATCGTAACAAAAAGCGTAGTTCTGAAGTCAAGGAAATGTGATTTTTATGGGATTTTGCAACAAAAAGTAAAATAACAAAAATACCAAACTCTAAGGAAAGGCTCAAACACATCAAACAAATGAATAAGTTAACAACTGTCATATTCATGACTTGGTTCAGGCATTTCCTTATGTAGAAAATATATAGTTAAGGTAATTTTTTCTGGCTTTTTTGTGACCTGCAAATATAGAGCAAATGCAGGTTCTAACTATATATATCACTTCAATGTTTTTTTCTATAGAAACAACATCTTTCATATCAATATTGTTTTGGTAATGTGCTAAATATTTCGCACTTACTAAATATGTGTGAAAATGTATATATGCACATTTTATAATTTTTTGTAGAAAATTGGGGTTTTCCTTTCTGTAGGGAAGGTTATCTATGTTTTTCTTGAAAAAACATGGATAGACCAATAAAGACTTATAGATATTTATTTACGGAAAACAGATTTCTGTAAAATCGATTACATGTGAGAGGCCATTGAAATTTCGCCTTTGTATTCCACCGAGCTCTAAATATGCATACCTGCTTCCCATTAGATTCTTCTGTTGTGATTTCTTGTAAGCATTCTGATAGTTGTGCTGTTAAAAAGGAAATGCATTTGACTTTGTATAGCTATTTTTCATTGTAAGTATCACCAATCTCAAACCATTTTAATTTAATACCATGGATAAGACGCACGTAGATTTTATTTTCAGAAATTTCCACCAACAGGCAATCCTATGAGGATTTCGTCCAGAAATTTTTGGCAGACTAATGTTTTTTTTTTTTGTCAATATAAGACTGATAGGACTATTATTGGCTTCCGTGTCAAACATTATATTAACCGTCTTTCTAAAGAAAATATATTGCCTCTACTGTTCAATTATTATTATATAGATAATTAAATATATTTGGTTAAAAATAAATTAAACATTGAGAAAAACTAGCATACAACTAAGACTATATTTATTTTTATTTAGCAATTCCTGTATCTGAAATATGCCCGACTGAAAAATCCTAGAAAAAATTGAATAAAATTTCCTGTCGATATGCGCATCTACATACATGTAGTATGTTCTTAATATCTACAAAGTTTCATGAAATTCTGCTGTGTGGTTTTATAGGAGTTTGGTGGGGTATAATTACCAGAAGGACTATGAATTATGATCATAGTAACTAGATAGTGAAAAACAATATAAGGCGTATAATAAACATTTCAAAAGTGAACATTCTTTCAAGGACTATATTTATGATATGCAATTACTTAAATATAGTAAAATGAAATATTTTTACCATATTGTTCCTCTGTTTCACCTTGTTCTGCTATCATAACAAGAAGTGGCACTGCACCCTGCTGTACCAATAATCTTTTGTTGGAATCATTTCTAGCCACCTGTTTTACAACTGTATAAAACATAAAACGAATTATAACATGGGATAGAAGAGATTAAGCCTGATAATATCATTATGATGTCTCTTTCAGTAAATCTTCTTTAACAAAAGGAGGTATTTTAAGAGTTATCAATTGCAATTGCCATTAACTTCTTGTTCGTTTTTCTAATTTTTTTTAAATTCATTTCATACTATTTAAATAATAAAAATATCTAATTGGTTATTCTCACTTTTTGCTAGCTCTTTTATTGACCAGATATCCCAACTTGCACATTCAGTTTTAAGTGCCATTGAAACTGCCCATACCACATATTTGATGATGCTGTCGTTGCTTTTCAAAGCCTGAATTTCAGATTCATTCGCTATATTACTAAGAACTGCTAAACTGAGAAGTCGAATTCCGTTGTCGTCAGAATCTAGATACGGTTTTATTGTTTCAATACAGTTTACTTCTCGAATTCTTTGAACATTTTCCTCAAACATGGTTACTATATACAGCAATCGGCAAAGAATTTCAAGGATATCGGCACCTTCCGTGATCTTTAAAAAAATATAATATGAACATTTCAAAAAACAAATGAATATTTCAAACAAATAATTCGTCGTAAACGAATTGTTAAAACAAATCTTTGAAGAGACTCTCTAGTACCGAGGGATCCAAGACGTAAATGAAAGCAACTGTGGACAAAAGTTTCGCCTACATAATTGTGGATGACCGATGAATATACTAAAAGTCCATGATATCGAACAACGAATGTATTTTTCGGCCAATCTTGTATCACACTTTGTATAATAGGATAAACAATAAACCATTAACTTAACATACATAGTCATGTGTCATGTAACCCTTGTAATACTGACGTCACATGTACAGTAACACAATGATTTTAATATTCTCGATTTAAAATCTTCCTTATTGACAGAACCCTAACGTTGATTAAAGAACAAAAAGGTATCATGTAAATTTCATGTAAACCCTCGGAAGACAATGAAAGTAGAACTATCATCTTAAGTCAGCATTCTTTGATAATCTCGACTGTTCAGAAACATCAATAATGGTTTTGAATTTTACTACACAAATAAAGTATACGTCTAGAGTGAAGGCTAAAATATTCCAAAATATGAATTTAGGAGGCATGAAAAAAAAAAAAAAAAAAAAAAACGTATTTTTTTTTCACATCAAAAATATCATTTTTTTTTTTTGCACAATGTGCTTTATTCTGAATTACCTGCTCGCTTCTTTTACTAGAGTTAGGATCTACCCACTGCTCAATTATTGTAGTTGCTCCTTTTAAGAACTCTGTCAGCTGTGCTATTTTGTTACACAATTCACGGTCATCCTCTGACGTATGGACTAAATATGACAACAATATATTCAGTGATTTGATATTTTCACCTTGCATGCCTGGAAACTCTTTACTGTATCCAGTTTTGAAAATTTGAGTGGAAACTTCGCATACAATTTCAATTGTTTTATACTCTTTTTCATACTGTTCAAATTTGTTAATTATCTCTGACCTCTCAGGATACGCGATTTCTATCAAGTTTTTTTTTTTTACCTGTGCACTTTATTGTGGAAGATCGTGTCATCATGAATGTTACATTTCATTTTGAAATGAAGGTTAATTTCAGAATGACGCGAGATCGCTGTTAGCCAATCAAAATAACATATTATAATGAAACATACATGTAATGTAATTATAAGAAGTAAAATCTGATCGATCGATGATATAACACAGATAGTGATAGTATTCAAAAGGTAGATAACTCTGTATATGATATTGTTATTCACCAGTAACATGCATATCATGCCATATGCATATAATTCTTAAAATTCATCCGCGTGCATTATGGGTACTTAGATGACCCATATATCTAGGTACCTGTTCGTTATTATGATATTCATGATTTTTTACTGATATATATTTCTCAAGACAAAACATGTTGATTACAAATAAATGTTCTTAAAAAATATTTTCATGAAATTTCATTGATAATATTAATATATATGAAGCTATAAAGGATTCCATTTTGCACTCGATAACGTCAGTGTATTCACATGTATACACAGTAATGCTGTTTTAAAAGCACACACAGAAACTCGGCCATAACATTACTTTGTATTTATTCCCTCACGGTAATCCAAATAAAAAGAACTAGAACACACCCGCGACATCGCGAGTCCGTGACTGAATTAAAGTACCTGTATGTACGCCTTGTTTTAGCCTGGCTTTTTAGTATTCGTATTGTCATCTGATGAAGTCATGCTGATTATAAGGTTCACAGGTTTCTCTGCTTTCAAAATCTTTCTGTTTGAACCCGTCCTGGTTTCTTAATACAACCGGAAACTACATGTGACATATACTATTGGTATATGTATCGGATTCGACCCGGAACTTGTTAATTATAGGTAATATTAATTTTGTGGAAAACAAAAGGGCCTGGAATGGTGCAATTTATAATCAACATCATTGTCCTATATTAGTTATATATAAAGTTGAATTCTTTGATTCGTCGTTTTTTTGTCATGACGTCTTACACATTGGACCTCGTTATTTTTAGTAGTATAGATATACATGATAATTAGTCTGGATCGGGGGTCCTCCTCCTTACTTTATTCTTTATTTTTTATACCATTTTCTCTCTCCTTCATTTGTTTTTGTCCTTTATTCTCTAATCTATATATTTCAACATCTCATTTTTCTCTATATTCATTATTTGTGTTTGCTCATTATTTTCTATTCCTTTTTTTTGCCATTTATTCTGAAGTTCTTGTCGATTATTCTCTATTCTGCAAACCCCATCCAAACCATCATATAGTATATAAACTTGAAAACTGCATTTTAAGGTTTTAACCTTGACTCATTCAAAACGTCTGTTCTTGAATTAAAAAGTTAAAGCAGGTTTTTTTTTCATATACAACACTGTAAAATCAAAACTTAAAAAAAAAACCTTTGTTTTTTAAATATTTAGTGTAATGGCAGTTTGATTCTCAATATTTAATCCACAATGACTTTCATATCTCACACAAATCCCACAATGTAAATTCAATATGTGAACCGTAACGGTAGATGTCAGTATACATGTTACTAGCTAGAACACACCCGCGACATCGCGAGTCCGTGACTGAATTAAAGTACCTGTATGTACGCCTTGTTTTAGCCTGGGTTTTTAGTATTCGTATTGTCATCTGATGAAGTCATGCTGATTATAAGGTTCACAGGTTTCTCTGCTTTCAAAATCTTTCTGTTCGAACCCGTCCTGGTTTTCTTACTACAACCGGAAACTGCATGTGTCATAAACTATTGGTATCGGTATCGGATTCGACCCGGAACTTGATAGTTATAGGTAATATTAATTATGTGAAAAACAAAAGGGCCTGGAATGGTGTAATTTTAATCGACACCATTGTCCTAAAATAAAGCCCCTGTCACACTAGACCAAGACCATGAAGATCCCACTACGATCTATAAAAAATAAGATCGCGATGAGATCGTGGTATGGTCGGCTTGAATATTCAAAATTTCATAGTTTTCACGTTCATACCGCGACCTTGCTATGATTGTGATAAGATTCTGCTACGATTCCGCTACAATAGTAACACGTTCTAGTTACGATCTTGTCAGGCTCTTGCTATGTATAATAAGACCTAACCACGACTTACACGATCTCTGTACGCTTCTTCCAAGACCTTCCCGATCGCATTACGATCTCAATACGAGTCTATTACGATCGAACCACAACTCCACTACGTTTCCACTAGGTTGTCACTGCACTCTTCGTCCCTATAAATATCTTGACTTTCCCATTATACACACCAGTTTCCTTGAGAAAGCATGCCGCCAAAGGTATCAAAAACACTTAGATGTCGTGGTGCTAAAAGTAGAGGTATCAACAGAATGAGGTCGTGCAATTATCGTGGCTAGGACGTAGTAGTATCGTATTGAGGTCATACTGAGGACGACAAGCGCGCAGTAGCAGCGTATTATTGTCTTCCTCGTCGTAGTATAATCGTATCAATATCGTAGTAGAATCGTAATAAAGACGTAGTGAAATCGGGATAGTTGCAGTGAAATCGTAGTAAGGTCGCAGCGAAATAATTTCCATTGGCTTCTGCGATTGCACCATGTTTCCAATACGATGTTTCTACGCCCATCCCGATCTTACTACATCCTTACAACGACCTACCTACGTTTCTACTACGACTAGTTTTGGCCACGACTGCACTACGAATATTTTGACCATGTTTCAAAGTTGGTCGTGGACCTCCACGATCATGAAGACTTTGCACGTCCTTTCCCTGCAGGCACACTTTGTTGAATCAACGTTGAATCTTTGTTGATTTTAGGTTATACATTGATCAACAAATATTAAACATTGATTCAACGTTGACATTTCAACGTTGAAATTAGTACATTGTTTCAACGTTGAATTAACATTGTGTTGAAATACCAACATTGTATCAACGTTGGCTAAACAATATATAAAACCCAGTAGTTGTAGATACCAGAATTGTCAAAAAAGAAGTATTGAGCACATCATAGCTCTTTTTAAATTGACAACGATATTCACATAAAATAGAATATTCAGTATATTTATTATAATTGTCGTGGTGATTATTTTAAGACAAATTCAGATATGCGAATGCGCAGTTGTTTTTGTTGCCAAAGTTTGAATATCCGCTTTCGAGACCACAAGGTGATTCTACAGAGTTTTTATCAATATCTTTCCTGTATACAGCTTTTACATTTTTATCGTAAGTATATATAAATTGTTGTGATTACAGTAAATACAGTATCGCATTTAATCAATGTGAGCATATCAGGTTATGAAAACTACTGAAAAGTTCAAATTTTACACGAGGAAAAGGGGGATGTTACCATTCCCAATTTACCTTGCAACGTCTCATGAATTTTATCATTGACTATTTGAATTTATCATGATTGAATCAAAAGTAAAAAGAAATTTTATCATTATTTACCTGTTCAATTCAGTTACACGAAATCTCTTAAAAAGGGGGGCTTGTTTACAAAAATTGGAATGGAAAGCCTCACCGAAAGGTCAGAAGCTACATGGCTCACCAAGTTGGACCTTTAATATTTTACTGTCAAAACTGAAGTAGTGTTTTGACAAGGTAATCAAAGATGAAGGGTATATGAGGGTGGTAAAGAGTTATTTGCGTGCAACGTTTTTGGACTTTTTATTTCAAATGTTTTGACGTTTTATTTCTCGTTTTCTTGTATTTGGTTCGACAGGCTTTATTTGTGTTTTCCCTTATTTTTTTCCGTGTTTCGTGTTGGTACTCTTATTTCTCGTGCTTGTCCCACATTTGATAAAAAAAGTAAACCGGGACTAAATTCCAAGTTAGTCTGGAGATTGTTTTAAATTATGTGTTCCCAGGATATTAATTGCTATCAAGATATGAATAATTTTATTTTTTTTTTCAAATCGGATGCAACTAGCGGACACTAAAAGGTGACTACAGGGTCTTCGTGTCCATTATCATGACTGTGTGATCTCCAAGAACGACTGAGTAATAACTTCTAGTACTCTTTCCTTAAAATTTACTGGTTACTACTGGGGAAACAGTTGGACTTTAACAGTGCTTGTTCAAAAATGGCATAAAAAGTGTTAGGGTAGGTAGGGTAAGCGGAAACACATGTATTATTATTTTATTTTTTTATTTTTTTTTTTTTTTTGCCTTATGCTTTTTTGATTTCTATATACTTTAAATATCATCATTATGAAGTTATTAATAGTTAAATGTGTTGAATAGAATTAAACTTGACAATGTTATAACTTTTGATTTTGTAGATGTCATCATGAAGACCTATGGAATCACGGAACAACAAGTGTCTGACAAAACAACAAACTTTCTAAAATGGGCAGGGTGGAAGAAGAAAGAAGTTGAAGTTTTCACTATTAATAAATAAATTTATTTTAATTTTATTGTATTGAATATTTCTCTTTAATCAGTGGTTGGTCATTAGAATACATGGGGTAGGAACAGCAAACTTTGTTTTATATTTTGATCACTCAGATATTTAAAATAGACATTGGGCAAACATATGTGCATTAAGTGTGGTGTGCTTTCAAAAATTAGGATAGGTCAATATTGGGAATACTTTTTTATTTTTTTTGCTGATTTTTTCAATATTTCTCTGGAATGATAAATTGTGTTTTTATATGCATATCGTTAAATGTTAAAAATCTTGGAGTTAAATTATGGTTCGTAGGAAAGCCCTAAACACACATATTTGTTATTCAGTTGATTGGTTGTTGACATCATCATGGTCAAGCCATGCTCTCATCACAAGAATGTTATGACTCAGTTTTATTGTTGAAAATAACTGATCTTCTACGAGTAATTGACAGTCAATGGCATCTATTCAAAGTTTTGTGCACCCATCCACTTTTTGATGTTACCTATTGTTATCAAAACAACCATCAACCAAAGAACCTTATTTATATATCTTTGGGTCACCACAGTCTTCAACAATGAGCAAAAGTCCACACCATGTCAAATATGACCAGACAATGATTTTATTTAAATTTCATAAATTTTTTCTGAGATTATTTTTATACTTAGGTCTGATGCAGCAGTTATTGGATAAAGATTCCTGCGGCAGAATGTTGCTGTGACATTTAGCATGTTGAGTGCCTTGGGAAGACACTAGCTTGAATATTGCTACAGTATAAAATTATGGAATGCAACAAACAGAAAATACAGGATGAATGAAACTAAAGTTTTAGGTGGAAACACAGTTGAACACAACCACTAACCAATTTTGATTCCGTGTTGAATATGGTATTCACCCTGAATTCAATCTGAATTCAAATTAAGTTATAAGTTATTAGTTGAAACAATGTTGAAGCAACCATTATTCAATATTGATTCAAAGTTGAACATCAACGTTGATTCAACGTAGGATTTCAACGTTGATACAAATTTGCAAAATCTAATAATAATTCAACATAGATTCAACATAGAAAATAAACATTGATTCAATGTTTAATCAATGTTGTGTGCCTGCTGGGTTACTACGACCTTACCACGACCACCACGATCTTACTACGACTTCCATTTTTTTTTCCATAATTTCTGAGGTCGTAGCGGGATCGTGGTCCTAGTGTGATTGGGGTAATAGTTATATATAAAGTTGAATTCTTTAATTCATTCGTCATTCTTACGTCATGCCGGCTAACAAATTGGACCTCGTTATTTTAGTAGTATAGATATGCATAATTCTATTAAGATATTGTAAAACTGTCTTCAAATATAAGTTTTTCCCATAATCAATTTCAGAATGAATGCATTTTAACTTCATGATTTATTATGCCGTCCTTGATAAGACCATTCTCGATCAAAAAAATTGTAAGAAGTCTGATGCTATGATTCGTGGCTGTACATTCAAACTTTATTTTCGAATTTGCAAATACTTTTATTTAATCACTACAACACTTAGATATTATTAATGAAGCTTCTCGATTCAGCTGTTTCCAGCCGAATTCGTTCCGATTAGCCTGTTCTCAATCCGATTTGTATATTTAGCATGGTGAAATACGACCGACGCTGTCCCAGTAGCGTCCCGATTCTCCCAAATGCGAACCGGAGTGGATTCCGAAAAGTTCTCGCATTCGCAGAGATCTGAAGAATTCAGGACTTAATCGGCAAGAAACAGCAATGAAAAAGATCTCAATATCATGCTCGTTCCACGAAGCACTGTCCAGACAACAAAGAAAAGTGTTACGATTTTGATTCGATACAGCCGAATCTGTCACGACATAGTCACTATTATGGCAAGCCGTTTTACTTTTTATTCCAAATTCAAGATATCTCATATAATATATAATAAATAATATATCTCATATAATATATACTATATAAGATATCTCATATAATATATAGGATATCTCATATAGTTTATAAGATATCTAATTTAATTTATTAGATATCGTATAAAGAAAATTATACAAAATATTTTAAAATTATATGAGATATCTTATAAACTATATTAGATATCTTATAAGATATAAAAGATATCTTGTAAACTATATAAGATATCTTATAAACTATATAAGATATCTCATAAACTATACAAGATATCTTAGAAACTACGACTAGTTTTGGCCACGACTGCACTACGAATATTTTGACCATGTTTCAAAGTTGGTCGTGGACCTCCACGATCATGAAGACTTGGCACGTCCTTCCTGCAGACACACTTTGTTGAATCAACGTTGAATCTTTGTTGATTTTAGGTTATACATTGATCAACAAATATTCAACATTGATTCAACGTTGACAATTTAAGGTAGTTCAGGGTATATCGCCATCTTGAATTGTACAATCACAGTATATAATCGGTCTAGTTCTTTGTCCAAATCTGCAAATTTGGAGACAGATTTGAAATTTATTGGACACACTGTTTATTTATATAAAGAAAACTTAGTGATTCATTGCATTATCGAAAATGATTTAACAAATACCAAATATTTGTGTTTTTAGAATCAATTTTCAAATAAGCCATTTAAGGGAGATAACTCTTTAGTACAAAATTTATACTGAACATATAGGTAAATTTTCATTTTTACTTGTAGCAAGAAAAAGAGTACGGTGACACCATTTTTCTTTCCATTTTCTTAAAATATATTATAAAACCTATCTTCTCATATTTTATTTAAAATTCTGTCTTATAGATTTCTTTTATGAACAAAAATGTGTTTTTCATGAACAATCTAAGCAAATTTTGGCAATTTTGAACGAATCGTACCTTGAAAAATAGCGCGGTGACCTATACTTTTTATTATTTTTGGAAAAAGCATAGTAAAATCTTCATTTTGGCAAAGTATAAAAGAATTCTGTCATTTTTTTCTATACCCTGAACTACCTTAACGTTGAAATTAGTACATTGTTTCAACGTTGAATCAACATTGTGTTGAAATACCAACATTGAATCAACAACGTTGGCTAAACAATATATAAAACCCAGTAGTTGTAGATACCAGAATTGTCAAAAAGAAGTATTAAGCACAATACAATTCTTTTAAATTGACAACGATATTAACATAAAATAGAATATTCAGTGAATTTATCACTAATTGTCGTGGTGATTATTTTAAGACAAATTCAGATATGCGAATGCGCAGTTGTTTTTGTTGCCAAAGTTTGAATATCCGCTTTCGAGACCACAAGGTGATTTTACAGAGTTTTATCAATATCTTTCCTGTATACAGCTTTTATATTTTTATCGTAAGTATATATAAATTGTTGTGATTACAGTAAATACAGTATCGCATTTAATAAATGTGAGCATATCAGGTTGTTATGAAAACTACTGAAAAGTTGAAATTTTACACGAGGAAAAGGAGATGTAACCATTCCCAATTTACCTTGCAACGTCTTATGAATTTTATCATTGACTATTTGAATTCATCATGATTGAATCAAAAGTAAAAGAAATTTTTCGTTATTTACCTGTTCAATTCAGTTACACGAAATCTCTTAAAAGGGGAGCTTGTTTACAAAATTGGGAGGAAAGCCTCACCGAAAGGTCAGAAGCTATATGGCTCACCAAGTTGGACCTTTAATATTTTACTGTCAAAATTGAAGTAGTGTTTTGACAAGGTAATCAAAGATGAAGGGTATATGAGGGTGGTAAAGAGTTATTTGCGTGCAACGTTTTGGACTTTTATTTCAATGTCTTGACGTTTTATTTCTCGTTTTCTTGTATTTGGTTCGACATGCTTTATTTGTGTTTCCCCTTATTTATTTTCCGTGTTTCGTGTTGGTACTCTTATTTCTCGTGCTTGTCCCACATTTGATAAAAAAGTAAACCGGGACTAAATTCCAAGTCAGTCTGGAGATTGTTTTAAATTATGTGTTCCCAGGATATTAATTGCTATCAAGATATGAATAATTTTATTTTTTTTTCAAATCGGATGCAACTAGCGGACGCTAAAAGGTGACCGCAGGGTCTTCGTGTCCATTATCATGACTGTGTGATCTCCAAGAACAACTGAGTAATAACTTCTAGTACTCTTTTCTTAACATTTACTGGTTAAATTACTACTAGGGAAACAGTTGGACTTTAACAGTGCTTGTTCCAAAATGGCATAAAAAGTGTTAGGGTAGGTAGGGTAAGCGGAAACACATGTATTATTATTATTGTTTTTTTTTGCCTTATGCTTTTTTGATTTCTATATACTTTAAATATCATCATTATGAAGTTATTAATAGTTAAATGTGTTGAATAGAATTAAACTTGACAATGTTATAACTTTTGATTTTGTAGATGTCATCATGAAGACCTATGGAATCACGGAACAACAAGTGTCTGACAAAACAACAAACTTTCTAAAATGGGCAGGGTGGAAGAAGAAAGAAGTTGAAGTTTTCACTATTAATAAATAAATTTATTTAAATGTTATTGTATTGAATATTTCTCTATAATCAGTGGTTGGACATTAGAATACAAGGGTAGGAACAGCAAACTTTGTTTTATATTTTGATCACTCAGATATTTAAAATAGACATTGGGCAAAAAATATGTGTATTAAGGGTGGTGTGCTTTCAAAAATTAGGATAGGTCAATATTGGAAATAATTTTTATTATTTTTGCTGATTTTTCAATATTTCTCTGGGATGATAATTTGCGTTTTATATGCATATTGTTAAATGTTTAAAAATCTTGGGGTTAAATTATGGTTCGTAGAAAACCCTAAACACACATAGTTGTTATTCAGTTGTTTGGTTGTTCACATCATCATGGTCAAGAATGTTATGACTCAGTTATATTGTTGAAACTAACTAATCTTCTACGAGTAATTGACAGTCAATGGCATCTATTCAAAGTTTTGTGCACCCATCCACTTTTTCATGTTACCTATTGTTATCAAGACCACCATGAACCAAAAACCTTATTTATATATCTTTGGGTCACCACAGTCTTCAACAATGAGCAAAAGTCCACACCATGACAAATATGACCAGATAATGATTTTATTTAAAGTTCAACAACTTTTTCTGAGATTATTTTTATTCTTTGGTGGATGAAGTTTCCTGCGGCAGAATGTTGCTATGACATTTAGCATGTTGAGTGCCTTGAGAAGACACTAGCTTGAATATTGCTACAGTATAAAATTATGAAATGCAACAAACAGAAAATACAGGATGAATGAAACAAAAGTTTTAGGTGGAAACACAGTTGAACACAACCACTAACCAATTTTGATTCCGTGTTGAATATGGTATTCACCCTGAATTCCAATTAAGTTATAAGTTATTGGTTGAAACAATGTTGAAGCAACCATTATTCAATATTGATTCGATGTTGAACATCAACGTTGATTCAACGTAGGATTTCAACGTTTAAACAAATTTGCAAAATCTAATAATAATTCAACATTGATTCAACATAGAAAATAAACATTGATTCAATGTTTAATCAATGTTGTGTGCCTGCTGGGTTACTACGACCTTACCGCGACCTCCACGATCTTACTACGACTTCTAATTTTTTCGTAATTTCTGAGGTCGTAGCGGGATCGTGGTCCTAGTGTGATTGGGGTAATAGTTAAATATAAAGTTCAATTTCTTTAATTCATTCGTCATTTTTACGTCATGCGGGGACCTCGTTATTTTAGTAGTATAGATATGCATAATTCTATTAAAATATTGTAAAACTGTCTTCAAATATAAGTTTTTCCCATAATCAATTTCAGAATAAATGCGTTTTAACTTCATGATTTATTATGCAGTCCTTGATAAGACCATTCTCGATCATAAAAATTGAAAGAAGTCTGATGCTATGATTCGTGGCTGTACATTCAAACTTTATTTTTGAATTTGCAAATTCTTTTATTTAATCACTACACCACTTAGATATTATTAATGAAGCTCCTCGATTCAGCTGTTTCCAGCCGAATTCGTTCCAATTAGCCTGTTCTCAATCCGATTAGTATATTTAGCTTGGTGAAATACGACCGACGCTGTCCCAGTAGCGTCCCGATTCTCCCAAATGCGAACCGGAGTGGATTCCAAAAAGTTCTCGCATTCGCAGAGATCTGAGGAATTCAGGACTTAATCGGCAAGAAACAGCAATGAAAAAGATCTCAATATCATGCTCGTTCCACGGAGCACTGTCCAGACAACAAAGAAAAATGTTACGATTTTGTCACGACATAGTCACGGTTATAGCAAGCCGTTTTACTTCTTATTCCAAATTCAGATATCTCATATAATATATAATAAATAGTATATATCATATAATATATAATATATAAGATATCTCATATAATATATAGGATATCTCATATAATTTATAAGATATCGTATAAAGAAAATTATACGAAATATTTTAAAATTATATGAGATATCTTGAGAGATGTCTCATTGGCACTCATACCACATCTTCCTATATCTATATATTAGATATCTTATAAACTATATAAGATATCTTATAACTATATAAGATATCTTATAAACTATATAAGATATCTTATAAACTATATAAGATATCTAATAAACTATACAAGATATCTTATAAACTACAGTGGAGATCACTTCTAACCTCTCATTAGAACTGTCAGAATAATCTGTCATAGAACTGTTCTAACCTGTCCTAGAACGATTCTACCTAGAACAGTTCTACCCTAGAACTGTTCTAAGTAGAACTGTCAGAATCAGTTCTAGGTAGAACTGACTAAATTAGTTCTAGGTAGAACTGTCAGGATCAGTTCTAGGGTAGAACTGTCTAAAACTGTTCTAGGTAGAACTGTCCAAATCAGTTCTAACCGTAGAACTGTCAGCAGAACTGACTAAATCAGTTCTAAATGATGTCACTGCAGTAAGGGCACTTTAGAATTTAGAAGAAAAAATCAGTTCCAATTACTTTACTATATAATAGCAGATTTTCTATATTTTTACTGATCAAACGTTACATGTACAAATATCGAAGTGGATAGAAAGGTTATCCAACTCATCGGAGAAATATTTTATAAGATTGCATATAAACATCATTGTTTACGTTTCTTCGTTCCCCGTTTTAACAGTCTCTTCCTAAATATAACTCTGCATTTAATTCATGGAATTTTAATCGTAAGTTACCTTGTTTGCCTTGGATTTACATTCATGATTGAAGATTCTGTTTTGACAAATGTTCAAACGAAAATTGTACAGTGGATGAATTATGGGATATTAATGAAAAAGTGTTGTATAACGTAAAAACTATGTACATTTGCACCATCTCGTCAATTTAGCCAAACTTATCCATAACGATTATAAATGATATCTGGGAGTCTGGAACGTCAGAAAAATATACTCGATCTGAACATGAATGAAACATTTGCCCCTGGACGTTAGACTACAAACAAAATCAATCATTTTCTTTGCGTGCTTCAAATTATATTAACAGTATACTATTCCAAGAAGAGAACTTCTCATACATGTACTTTTCATTTTAAAATAAAGTATATGAATCAGTCATGTGAATGTTGGATGATGCCGTTAAATAGTTTTGTTTAAAAACAAACCATCACAAACTACTGACTTAAAAAGTTACTTTAGTGACGGTTCATTATTATGGATACAGAGAGGAAATAATGGCACGCTAAATTGATGTGGACAAAATTTTAGATATGGTATACATTGTGTTCCAAAGTTGGTGTCATCTTTATCATACGATCCGTCCTGACATAGAAATATTATTGGTTTACAATGAGGCCATATATATTTATTTGATAAAGTGTAAACGTGTTCAGTTTAGGTTGATGCGGTCAAATAATTTTGTTAAAACGAATCAGTCTGATATATTGAAACTACTGAAATTTGTTTACGATTCAATATTTTGAATAAAAGAGGACATGCTGGTACTCTAAATTGACTTGGAAATTTTTCCAATATTGCTGTCATTTGAATTATACAATCCATCGTGATATGTAACTATAAGTGATTTACTATGCGGCTATATATATATATATTAAGATTTACATAATAAAGTGTAAATATGGTCAGTTTTGTTGATGCTGTCACATATGGTCAGTTTTGGTTGATGCTGTCAAATATGGTCAGTTTTGGTTGATGCGGACAAATAATTTTGTTATATGAGTCAGTCTGAGATATAAAACTACTGAAATTAGTTTACGATTCAAAATTTTGAATAGAAAGAGGACATGCTGGCACTATAAACTGATGCGAGCATAATTTTGTAGTCATTGTTTTCCAATATTGCTTTCATTTACATTAAACAATCCATCCTGATATAAAAATAAAAGTGATTTACTTTGCGGCTATTAAGATTTACATCATGTACATAATAAAGTGCAAATATGGTCAGTTTTGGTTGATGCGGATAAATGATTTTGTTATACCAGTCAGTCTGAGGTATGAAAACTACTGATATTTGTTTATGATGCAATATTTTGAAAAAAGAGAACATGCTGGCACTCTAAATTGATGCAAACGAAATTAGGTAGCATTGTGTTCCAATATTTCTATCATTTGTCAAAATGTTTGTATTATACAATCCATCCTTGCATAAAAATATTACAGATTTACTATGCGACTATAAGAGTTACATAAAAAGAGCAAATATGGTCAGTTTTGGTTAATGCGGTCAAATATGGTCAGTTTTGGTTGATGCTATCAAATATGGTCAGTTTTGATTGATGCAGACAAATAATTTTTGTTGCATGAGTCAGTCTGAGATATGAAAACTACTGATATTTGTTTCTGATGCGATATTTTGAATAAAATAGGAAATGCTGGCACTCTCAATTGATGCCAAAAAATGTGTGGTCATTTATTTCAATATTGCAGTTATTTGTATGCTACAGTCCTCTTGACCTAAAATTATAATTGAATTACTGTGCAGCTATATAGATTTACATAAAAAAGCAAATGTGGTCAGTTTTGGTTGATGCGGTCAAAGATTTTATTACACGACTCAGTCTGAAGTATGAAAACTACTGATATTTGTTTACAATTCAATATTTTGAATAAAAGAGGACATGCTGGCACTATAAATTGATGCGAACAAAATTGTGTGGTCATTGTTTTCCAATATTGCTGTAACTTGTAGTATATTACAGTCCCTCTTGACCTAAAATTATAACTGAATTACTGTGCAGCTATATAGGTTTGCAGAAAAAAGAGCAAATAATGTCAGTTTAGATTGATGCGGTCAAAGATTTGTGTTAAACAGGTCCGCCTGAGGTTTGAAAACTACTCGTAAACAGATATCGCATTTGTTTACGATTCAATATTTTGAATAAAAGAGGACATGCTAGTACTATAAATTGAGTGCAAACAAAATTTTGAAGTCATTGTTTTCCAATATAATTGCTGTCATTTGTACAATACATCATTGCCTAAAAATATAACTGGATTACTGCAGTGTGCGGCTAAATGTATATAGATTTACATGATGAAGAGCAAATATGGTCAGTTTAAGTTTAATTTAAAACATATTTATTTATAATACATGTAATAGTGGATTGGGAAACAAGTTATTACATTTGGTTAATGAGGTCAGATAATTTTGTTATGTGAAACGAGCCATCCTGACTCTCGGAATGACAAATGTAAAACAATTCTAATAATAATGCCCCCAATACTAACGGCCTTATTTATGTACAAAAATGAACGAAAACAAATAATTTATGTAACACATCAACAAAAGAAAATCACTGAATTACAGGCTCCTGACTTGGAACAGGCACATACATGCAGAATATGGCGGGGTTAAACATGTTCTCTTGATTAACAATCTGAAATAAAACCGTCAAACTAGCAAAACTCTATATAATATTAATCGCTATTTTGCCGAAGCCTTTATATTTAGACAAAGAGTTCTTAAAACTTATAAATCAATTCTAGCTGTATAATTTATAAATCAATTCTAGCCGTAGAATTTCAATTTGTAATCAATTCTAACCGTAGAACTGTTCTAGAAGTAGAACTGTCTAAAACTGTTATAGGGTAGAACTGTCAGGATCAGTTCTAGGTTGAACTGTCCAAATCAGTTCTAGGTAGAACTGACCAAATCAGTTCTAGGTTAGAACTGTTCTAGCTAGAACTGACTAAAAGGTGTCAGGCTGACAGTTCTACGTACTGTCCTAGAACAGTTCTCCTGACAGATTCTGACAGATTTAATGAGAGGTTAGAAGTGATCTCCACTGTATATGAGATATCTTATAAAGTTTATTAGATATCTTGAAGTTAGAATACATAGTAAAACGGCTTGCCATACACGATTGTAACCCGACTAGACGAAATATTGTTACGGAACACACCTTATTGTCGCGAGTGCTTGGTTGATCTCTCAGTTCCGGATGATAGGACATACCAGATCATTGAGAATAGTAATCCGATTTTTTCACTTTTCGTGCCGTGGCGCTGTCTGATCTCAAACAGAAGCTACAATCGGCATTGTGTGAACGCCGCATTAATGAAACAACACCAAGGATAGTAAAACTATAATATCCCTGTGATTTAAAATTTATTGAAAGATAATGTTTTGAATGTTTTGATGAATTTAGAAAGTAAGCTGTTATTAATGTTCATGGTGTAAATACGTATTTGGCAATCCCATTTGTACCATAAATATTTATTGTAAAATACTCACGAAGAAAAAGATATCGTCAGATCTAATTCAAAACACCATGCTCGTTCCACTTACTTTGTATAGGCAGGGATACAGTTTACAATATACCTAGGCGTTATTTCACTTTGCAAAAACACGTTAAATTGGATATAAAGTCAGTAATTGGTATATATCAATTTTCAGAGGTTTGTATTATAATTTACACGGAAACATGATAAAGTTAAGACTCGTAACATTTCAAAATATTTAAAATTTCCATAACAGACATCAACTTACGTTTATATTTTGATGATGTATGTATTCGCTCAGCTGAAAATTATGACTATTTCTCCGTTATTCTCTTTTTTTTATGCAAATACATATATGATCAAGTGAATAATATTAGTTAGATGGTTATCTAATACGATATATATGGGGTCAGTAAATTCCATATGGGGTGAGAGCAAAGCTCGAATCCCCATATGGAATTTACTGACCCCATATATATCGTATTAGGTCACTAGCACACTGTGTAACGAATTTATCTTACTGACTATTTTAACATGTGGTATTTAGACTAGTGGCCAATCAAAGTGATCAAGTCTTCAATACTTAGTAATATGAACCTACTTCCATTGGTCTAGACAAAAAACAAATGCCAACAATAACAACTTGTTAGCTTTAAATGTGTTTTATGAATTTATTTCAATCGTTCTTCATCGATTTCTTCGTCTGCTAAAACCTTTCAGATTTTTCTTCAAAACCGTGTTGTTTTTTACAAAGGGACGTAACACCACTACTAACCGTATATTGAAATAAACCACGCCTACTAACCCCATATGAAATATACACGGTATCCATGCCGTTGCTTTTAACCAATCATATTCCTAGAAATGTATAGGAGGTAAAATAATCTGCGATACAGAGTTCATATCCGTTTCATAACGTTACGTGCTTCGCAATACTTCACTTTAAAATGACAAATTCCGGCACAGAGTTCATATCCGCTTCATACGTGCTTGGCGAATATGAACTTTGCACTTTACGAGATATTAATACGAATAAAAAGACAGTCAATCTCTTTATAGAAATATATTATGACATGTTTTACTGTTATTTGCTAGTATTAAATTTGTATACTTTTCTTGAAAAATTTCTCGTGAATCTGCAGTCAAAAAACTGTCGTGTTGAATTGTAAGAGTTCTCTATACAGTATATCACTAGTCCAAATAATTATGACGTCTTGAAAGCCTCTTTTGATTTTTTCTGTGACGCCTGCTTTTTCAAGTGCTGCAACCTTGCGGCAAGTTTGCAGAAACATCCAATGTTTACAGTTAGATTGCAAGAGATCGAGTTAATTATAAGATAATAAAGAATGTTTGCCACAAAATTGCAGAAATCTTTGACATATGTTTGCAAGAACATTGCAAGAATTACACAATATTGACCGGGCATGCCTAGCTGTCACTTCCTGGAAGCTAACAATTTAAAATTTCGGGCTAGGTCATGTTGATTGTGTTTGAGAAATGTTAATGTAAGGAATTAAGGAGGCATTTCGGTTCAATAATATAGAATATTCAATATGTAGTTTTGTAAATACAAATTATTCATACAACTGTAGATTTAATAAAATAATTAATGTCACCATCATACATAATTAAGTTAAGAACTATGTTGGAAATACTCTATTATAAGTTTAGATTTTACAACTGATTAAGTAAATATAGTGTTTTACTAGAGTTCATTTTAATTCTGTAATGAAATTATTACCAGTAGCTTTATGCCCAATACAACTTTGATATATATCCTTTTATTTCTTAATATATAATTTGGGCATGAGCTCTCATTCAAAAATGAAATACATGTTTTCCCTTAAATATATTGACTAAATCTCAGATAAGTTTGCAAGTATACCATTTACATATTTCCGACTTTTGACTCCTGAGTTTATTTTTATCGACAGGTTACCTTCTTTGTGGTAGGACATCCTTGTACTCGGTCAAGTAACAGCAACTTTAAGAAGTAAAATCAAGCTTACAATCGGTACAATTGTTTATGAGGTGTGGGGGGGGTAGTTTTTCTATATTTTCTGTACCCCATAACCATAAAAAAAAACAATCAACTTTCCCCCAAAAGTGCACCGATCGTGTGTTTGATTTTACTTTTTATGATTGTTCTTACTTGACCCAGTAACAGGAGGTCCTACCACACAGTGGGTAACCTGTCAAAAAATTGTATAATCTGGAATTAGAGAGTTGATACTATTAAAATAGTCTATTGAATGTGTCTACACACATGGCATTGGTATATATACGTGTAGTTCCTGAAAGTTTGCTGCAAACACGCAGCAGAAAAAAATAACTCGTATTAAAAAGTTTGCAGCAAAAACTTACGGCAAGTTTGCAGCAAATATAATTTGCATAATTATGTTTGCCGCAAGCTTACCGCAAGCTTCATTTGCATGATAAAATTAAGAATGGAAATGGGGAATATGTCAAAGAGACAACAACCCGACCAAAGAGCAGACAACAGCCGAATGCCACCAATGGGTCTTCAATGCAGCGAGAAAATCCCGCTCCCGGAGGTGGTCCTCAGCTGGCCCCTAACTAAATTGTGTGCTAGTTCAGGGAAAATGGACGTCACACTAAACTCCAAAACATATAAATGAACTAAAGCTAAAAAACATACTAGATCAACAAAGGCCAGAGGCTCCTGACCCGGGACAGGCGCAAAAATGCGGCGGGGTCAAACATGCCTTGTGAGATCTCAACCCTCCCCCTATACCTCCAGCCAATGTAGAATAAAGAAACACATAGCAACATGCACAGCAAAACTCAGTCAAAAAGAAGTCCGAGTCCGATGTCAGAATAGGCAACAAAAGAAAATGGTTGCGGCAAGATTGCAGCAATTTATGCTTCCCCCCCCCTCTTTGCTGCAATGTTTGCTGCTAGTTTGCTGCAAACGTTTGCCACAAGGCTTTTTTCGGTAAGAATATGCATGGGGCTCATAACATCACGTCTACTATTAATGGTGACGTGATCTATTAATGCTATTGTATTTCATTGTATACTTTTATACAAAACTTGGCAGGAAAGGTCCTGTGTTTGATAAATTCGTGATATACGGTCACCACTGACCACCTACGGATCCATAGAGGGCCTCACCACCTATGGATTTTACTAACCCACTATGGATCCGTAGGGGGTCAGTGGCAAACCGTATAACTTATAATATAGCCAGCTATAGTTTTTCACTGCACTGCATAATTTGGGGATTTAAAGGCGCCATGATTAAAATTCACATGCAATTCCTCCCCGTATTCCGGTAAGTAACCTACAGACAGAAACACCATTTCCTCCCTCGGTCTTCCCTTCAAACTGATATTCGCTAGTATTAACGTTACGCTCAAACAAGGTTAAAAAGTCTAAGATCTATCTATTCGACTGAGAACGTCCAGCTTATCATCCCTTTTGACGCCATTTTGTAATAGTGCTTTCTATCACGTCCGCTATATTTTAAAAGTTGCAAATTAAGTGGAACGAATCCCAACTCAATTACAATAGATATAAGTTAAGCATTGATCAATGTAGAGAAGAGTTATACGGTCATTTAATCTTTATTTTGAATTCATAAATAACATAGACAGGTACACCAATACACGTACATCTCAACATATTTAGTTAAAGAAACGACATAAGCAGTTGGAGAAAAAAAGGCCTTCTGCAATAGACAATCATCTTATAAATACCGTGGCAAACTAACAACTTAGCCAAATTTGCTTCGACATTCTTTCGGTCTTTAAATAGGTAAAAAGATTCAAGGACAAATTCAAACAAAAATATAGTCACAAATATCATAGGTACTTGGGGACAGGACAATTTGTTTAGTCCTCCCCCTTTTTTTTCCAAAATCCGTTATTTTTGGTTTTCTATAAATTTCAATTATTTTCGCGTTTTTCTGTGTAAGAACATAAATATACTAGAAATAACTCGTATTTGCTATCATAATATATCAGTGACCGCTGTGGATAGTAAACTTGGAATTGATACATGTAGCAATAGCAAATACAAAAATGAATACAAATTGTCCTGTCCCAAAATACCTATGACAAATATATGCATTGCATTGTGAAACAAATGAAAGATAAGATGTATCTTCACCATATAGAATAAAGTGGTGTCTTCCTAAACATATGATACCTAGTGTAATGTACCCATAGCATCCAAATTACATTCAGAGCTTAACATTTTCCTTGAGACACTTTTGGACATTTTATAGATATAAGAAGATGTGGTATGAGTGCCAATGAGACAACTCTCCATCCAAGTCAAAATTTATAAATGTAAACCATTATAGGTCAAAGTACGGTCTTCAACACGGAGCCTAGGCTCACACCGAACAGTAAGCTATAAAGGGCCCCAAAATTACTAGTGTAAAACCATTCAAACGGGAAAACCAACGGTCTAATCTATATAAAACGAGAAACGAGAAACACTTATGAACCACATCAACAAACGACAACTACTGAACATCAGATTCCTGACTAAGGACAGGTGCAAACAAATGCAGCGGGTTTAAACGTTTTAATGGTACCAAACCTTCACCCTTTTTCTGAAACAATAGTGTAACATCACAACATAGAAAGATTTTATGTTTGGATAGCAAGTGACACGCATCATTACGCCCCATTTTTCCCTCTATTACCCGTTCCCCTAAAAAAAACCCAGATAAACACCTAGATCGAATCAAAAGGTCAACAAAATAATACATGTGCACAGAAAACTAAAGACATAACCATTTGTACAACTTTGTCCCCAGCAGAGCTATAGAAAAATAGTACAATAACGGGTGTTACACGGACACTTTTTATGAATAGAGTCACTCGTGCATTCAGTGAGTTCATAGGCACTTTATCGTACACCTTATGACCTAATTACCTTTTTTATAAATATAATTTATATGAAAAGTGTTCATAAAAAGTATAATTATAAAAAAGCTAACTATGTCCCGAAATGCTGAAATTAAATAAAGTATCTACGAAGTTACTGACTGCAAGAGTAACTGCAACCATAAAATGTTTCCATGTACAAACCTCTCGTGGGTTTGCTTAGCAGTTAAGCTGAAATCTTTTAAATCGTCTAAATCGAACTATACGGAGGATTTCCCCTTTTCTCTTCATGTTCAAGGAATGTGCTTAAGTCGAATTGTGATATCGCAAAATCAGTCTCAACGTCAATAAACGTCCACACATTTGTGATATAGGGATGGAAAATGAAAAAAATAGTGTGTGACGTGATCAATACTTGGGTCTACTCGAATGTTACATTACTGTAATGAGCATGAAATTAAACAAAACAAAAATTGATTTCCAAAATAAGTGGATCAAAAAATTTAAAACGAGATAAAATAAATGATTTTTGATTGAATGTTATTCCCCATAAAACAGAGAAACAGCTTCTTTTCTATATTTCTGTATTGTGTTCTTTATTTTATTGATTTTGACAATATTTATACATGTTATATTTACGTTTGTCTGATTACTCTTTCTTATTTCATTTGCTTGCGTTCGTGAATTTCTAAATGTCTTAAATCATTATCTGTTATTCATATTTTTTTCTTTGGGGGTTGAGCCGGGGAAAGGGGCAATTTCCCCCCACTTTCAAAATTGGAATGGAGGAGGCAAAACACATGTCTTTGTTTGAACGTATGTATGCCTTTTATCTTAGTGTGGAGGGGTATATTTAAATGCAGGGGCGTAGGACCGGGAAAGGGGACCATAACCGCATTATACAATTGCAAAGAGGAGGGGCAAAACTATAATACCCCCCTTGGCAATTCATTTTATTATTAAAATATAAAGTGGCTTCGAGGACATTAACTTATTTCTAGACTATTAGACTATTATAATAGAAAATATAAATTAAGGGTCTTTTTTTTTGCTTGTCACTTTAAGAGCTCCTATTTCGCTGATCTGTATCAAAGGAATAAGCAATAAATTTACTCGCACCCAGCTGATAGAATTGAGAAGTGTGTTAACGCAAAATCCCTAGTTTATTAAAGACTATATATCTCTCGTGGTACATAAACCGGTATGCAATTTTTTTGTGTTCAATCTTTTTAATTATGCAGTCGTCTTAAATGCAAAATGTATTACTTTCTAATCAAAAACGTCGTACAAGTCAGATACAAAACAAAAGTAACAAAATAAACGGGATGGTAAAAACCAACCGTATAGTTTTTTCTGCACTTGCTATCGCCTCGGACTTGACCTGAATACTCGTGCAGAAAAACTATACGGCAACGGTTGTTACCCGCCTGTTTTTGGTTACCTTTGTTCTGTATCTAATACTTAAAAACTGTAATACTTACATAACTGAGAGTATTGGAAATAAACTGACACGTATATAAATGTTCAGCATGTACATTACACTCGTTTGATTTGCTGATAACAGGTTTTATGTGTAAACAATAGCATGCCTTTTCAATGATTTTATTGATTGTCGTCAATATTTATACAATGCTACTAAATTAAAATGATTAAGTATTAGGTGATTTCTCTTATCAATAAACTGGTCCACTCCCTTTCCAGCATACTGCTATCTTCCACCAAAGATGTATATTTTGCAGCAAATCATAAAAGAGTATCTGTGCAACAACTCCATCAAAACTTCAAAGTTGACATGAGTGTTTTAATTGTGGGTGCTGTGTTATCACATCCTAGATAATTATTCCATCTGATTTATACATAAGAAAAAAGAATCAAGAACCTATTTTTGTACCCACAACAATGCAGAAATATGATTGCCGCATGTGTTAGATTAATCAACAAGGCATTAACTAATTAAAGGAATTACATTGCTACAGTTGCAATCATTTTATGAGGGTCTGGAAGGTGTTTACAGAATAGGGAATAATGGGCCAAATCTACAGAAAAATGGACCGAAAAATAAAGAATTGAGAAAAATAGGGTAAACATATAAAGAATGGAGAATAATGGCCAGGGGTGTTTGCTCAGGGTGTTTGATATAAAGAATAGACTGAGAATAATGGGGTACATGTACGTGCTAAAATATACAGAATAGAAAATAATAATCACAATAATATATGTAAACAATAAACAGAACTAGTTTAATTAAACATAATTTGTCACAAATATGCAGGAAAAAAAGCAGAATTAGAGTTTCCGTTTTAGTTTCCAAAACTCCTGAGTATCATACGGTTTCTTCCTAAATTATAAACATTCGTTACATTGTACTCAAAAGATGTTTTGGATGATTTTATGTACAAATATAGCACAGGAATGATACTCAGTGCTTAACATTGTTAATTGAGCCAAAGATACAGCATTGCACTTCAGCGTTAGGATCTAAAAATCCTTTACGGACATGCATCGTTATAACAAATATGAATTAATTCATGTAAATGTAGAAAAAAACATACCTTACCTAACTTCCGATAGAAAATTGCTTCTGGTCTTTTTTATTCATTTCTCATGATTTGTCATAATTCATCAAATCGAGACGTTGAGCCCACTGTTTAATATTTTGTCAAATATTTCGAAATATGCATACAAAATGTGAGAATCTCAAAAATGCAATAATGAAGCTGTGATATTGTTTAACTTAGTAAAAGTTGAAAGATGTAAAAGGCTCCATGATAAAAACAATTCATCGGAAATTTGCACTACCTCTTTTCAATATATACACGCGGCTTTATATGTAATCAAAATATTCGTAACCCTCTCCTAAACTTTTAAACAAATGCCCTTAAATTATTTCAAAAAAATGTATATTTATCAATTAATTTTTGCGAAATATGTTTGATACATACACGATAATTGTATAATTGGACCATTTACAAACGTCTTCGTGCAGTTTTCAATGTCATTCAACGCTGACCATTGTCTAAAATATACAGGACGATGTCGTTTGTTTACTATTACATCCCAACTCCTTTGTTCTAACAGGGGTGATCTGAGTCGGATCACCCCTACCAGATCACCCTACCTTGAGTTTCTTTGTTCTGCATGCTTTCTTTTGTTCTGTAACATTTTGGCGGGAATGTCGAACACACAATAAAACTTAGAAATATTTATGCGGAAAAAACTAACTTTCAAAATTTACGTAGAAAAAATCCACTAAATTTCCAGTGCGGGAATCGAACTCAAGACCTCATGCATATGAAGCCACGATACATACCCCTACACCAGGACGACTGGATACAAACTCTTCGTTAATTTAATATATTGAAACATTGTATCCGGGGCTCATAAAGGGTATATACTATATAGTAATATATAAAGTATATTATAATTATTGTATGGCATTCTGAACTAGATGTTATGAAGCGTAAATGTTTTTTTCGTTTAGTCTAGAAGAGCTGGGATGTAAAATAGTTATCCCACTCGGACTTGGTGTGTCAGTGTAAGATCACCCTCTGGCCTCCGGCCATCGGGATGATCTTACACTGACACAAAGCGTCCTCATAGGATAACTATTACCTAATACATCAAACTTATTGACCTAGAATAGGTCCTGTTTTATTTACTAAAAGTAAATCAGGCATGCCGTGCATGGACAAAAACATGGTTTTGATAACTTACTATGGAACGCCGTAGCTGCATGTCTGATGTGAATGTATGTTTATATATGCACATGCTATATATGCACATACTTTTTCAATATATGCACATACTTTTCCTATATATGCACATAGTTTACTTTATATGCACATACTTTTCCTATATATGCACGTAGTTTACTTTATATGCACATACTTTTCTATATATGCACATACTTTTTCTATATATGCACATAGTTTACTTTATATGCACATAGGTTTTCTATATAAGCACATACTTATTCTACAAATGAACATAATTCTTCGTGTGCATAGTTTCTCTTTATGAACATAGTTTTTCAATATGAGAATTACCATTCATATGATACTTTACTGTTGTTTTTCAGACTGAAATAAGGCTCCCAAGGCCATAAGAAGAATGTTTATTAAGTATTTCTTAAGGATGCATGTTGCTCAGTTTAAAAGTAACCAACTTTTGGAATCATTTTATATGACTGCAAATAGTTTTGGGTTGTATAATGGTATGGCGCTGTTGTCTTCATCTGTAATCACTTGTTTTTCATGCCATAACTTTGTATTAGTCGATTTATTTGTATTAAATTTTAACACAAGGTTTCTTACCACTAATGGCACGTTGGAATTGATTTTGGTGGTTGTTGTCCCAACTGTAAAGCGTCAAAAGTTGTAAAAAAGCATTTTATAAAACTAAGTTTAAATTGTCTATTTCTTTACCAATTTTAATGTGTTTTAAGTCTTCAGTATAGATCTGTAAATGTAAATTGTTTTCTATTATTATGATGTAATAGAATGGACCAAAGAGGGGGAAATTAAAATTTGTGTTTTTATGCCCAGCCGCTAGGCGAATGGTGCATTAAGTATTACCCTTGACCGTCCGTCTTTCCGTCCGTCCTTTCATCCGTCCAATTTTTTTTTCGGCACTCTTACTTAAGTTTGCCTCTTCCTAATTTGATGAAGCTCATACACAATGGTAAGAACTATAACACGCAGACAGAGTTCGAATGTGGGCCGTGAGTCACTAACCGTTCTAGAGTTATGCCCCTTTATAATTTGGAAAATTGCAATTTTTTGGTTTCCGCATTCTTTCTTTAGTTTGCCTTATCCAAAGTTAATGAATCTCACACACAGTGTCAAGAACCACAACAAGCAGAGTTCGAATTTGGACAGTTGAGTCACTTGCCGTTCTACAGTTATGCCCGTTTATGACGTGAAAAATTGCAATTTTGTTCGTTTTCGCACTCTTATCTTTAGTTTGCCTTATCTGAATTTTCTAAAACTCATATACAATGCTAAGAACTGCAACATGCAGACAGAGTACGAATTTGGACATTGAGTCATTTACCTTTCTAGAGTTATCCCCTTTATAACTTGGAAAATTGAAAAGATTGAGCGGGGGCTTTCTTGTCCTTAGATACATTCTTCTTTTATTCTAATGTAATGTTTTTTGTTAAAACACTAGTAACAGCAGTATGCAATTTTCTCTGTGGGAATAATCTATTAATAGTGAATGAAAAATGATTTACTTAGTTTTGTCTCGCCTGCGACGAAAGTCGCAGAGTGATACATAGTGTTACGGCCAGAAATCACCTTTAAATTGCAACCAACAAAAGACACAAATCAATAATAAAATTTAACAAAATTTATTATACAATTTTACAAGAAATATTATACAAATTGAAATATCAACTTAACTGATAAAATATATGTCCGATCCTTTGTCTTTTCTTTATCCGGAATTCTTCTTTTCACTGTTACGGGAATCCAAACAGAATATTATGTCCAATAAGTCACAATCTAGTATGATGTTCGTAAATAAAAATGTCAATGTAACAACTCCAGAGAACTTCTGAGAATATTAATGTCTAATCTCAAAGTCTAACTTTAGTGTCTGTATATATATATAGTTTTCACGGAAATCTCTAGAACACTGTAGAAGGGAAACTCCTAGAAAATTGTAGAACGGAAACTTCTAGAATACGGTAGAAGTTTAAATTACACATCGTAGATTATGATCATTCCAGAATCATTATGTAAGTCAAATAGAAAGTTTTAATCATTCCATCAGTATCTATGATTGTTCCAGTGATTTCTAAACTGCACATTTATAAAATTATTTTGTAAACAACTATAAATATTATGTAAACATATTATACATGTCATAAGGCCACACAAAACAAATTAGGCCAAGATAAATAAACATGATAATAACAATAGGTATTACTATCCGGCGACGGCGTAAACTATTTGTATAAAGCTTTATATTTCAGAATGTAGCAGACCTGAATTCTTCATACCTTGTATGCAGATACCTTATGTTACGAAGTTTCCGTCTGTCATATGTCCATTGTCCTTGACCTCATTTTCATGGTTCAGCGACTGCTTGAACAAAAATATGTTTTTTTTTGTCATGTGAATTTCTCACTAATTACGAGTAATAGAATAACTATATTTGGTATATAGGTTCTTTGCAATGTCTACATGTCCGTCAGACATGGTTCACCTGACCTCGACCTCATTTCATGGATCAGTTATCAAGGTTAAAGTTACGTGATTAGGTCCATTTCTCAAATACTATAAGCAAAAGGTCAACTATATATATGTGGTGTATGGAATGATTGTAAGGGGTACATGTCAGTCTGGCAGGTTTCATCTGACCTTGACCTCATTTCCATGGTTCATTGGTCAATGTTAAGTTTCTGTAGTTCGATCCTTTTTCAGATACTATAAGTAATAGATCAACTGGAATGATTGTAAGGGGTACATGTCAGTCTGGCAGGTTTTATCTGACCTTGATCTCATTTTCATGTTTCATTGGTCAATGTTAAGTTTCTGTAGTTTCTTCCTCTTCTCACATACAATAAGTTATAGATCTACTATATTTGGTGCAAGGAATGATTGTAAGGTGTACATGTCTGTCTGTAATGTATCAACTGACCTTGACCTCATTTTCATGGTTCATTGGTCAATGTTAAGTTTTCATGGTTTGGTTTGTTTCTTTGAAACTATAAGCAAAAGGTCAACTATATTTGGCGTATGGAATGATTGTAAGGTGTACATGTCTGTCTGCCAGGGTTTATCTGACCTTGACCTTATTGTCATTGATCAATGATAATGTTAATTTTATGTGATACTTGAAGTAAAACTTTTATTTTTAAGACTCAACATTAAATCAATCATGGTTAGTAAACCAGGCGAAACATTTCAGCGTGTGCACTCTTGTGTAAATAATACATGTATGTCTGAAATATATTCTGTGATTATGATTAGAGGAGGCAATTGGCCATTTATCACACTCCAACTGAAAATGTCCCATTAGAATAGATTTGTTATAAAGAGTGTTAAATAATGACCCATTGAAATTATAAATGTCATTAGAAAATGGCCAATTATCAAAATTTTAATCACAATCCAAATGAAGATGTGTCAATATAAATAAGAAGATGTGGTATGAGTGCCAATGAGACAACTCTCCATACAAGTCACAATGTATAAAAAGTTAACAATTTAACTTATTTAAAGTGGCCATACTTGCTCAAACTGTTCAGGGTTCTACATTTGCAGTCATATAAAGCTGGGCCCTTGGGAGCATTTTATAAATTTAATAGGTAACTTTATATTACCTCAAAGAGACAAAAATATTGATAGGACCATATGCTCATTTTCAAGTTTTAAGCTTTAATTTGAAAATTGGGTGCAGGGTGGGGGTAATGGCTCTCTCTTGAATTTTTATTTCTTTGTAAAGGCAAGTAAATTAACTTTGTTAAAATATGAAAAAATTACAATGATGTTACAAGATTTTCTCAAATGGTTCATTAACATGCATAAAACAATACCACAGTGAGAAAATTGGGTGTTAGCATGCTAAATATTTTACAGCATTTTGGTGGATACAAACTGAGTATTTTGAAAATAACCAAACAATCTAAGACATGACCAGCAAACAACCTTGAATTCATTTTATGCTTGCTAATGGTTAACATGGCTACTGAGATCATTTGATAAAATATCGATTTCTACATCTAACAGGTAAAAGAAGAGCAAGAGTGCCCACAAGTAATATAATGGAATTTGTGACAGGGGCATCAGAGGAGCCTGTTTTGGGTTTTGCACAACAACCTTCAATTGAATTTGTTTCAGTTAGAGATGAACTTTGTTTCCTCCCAACAGCAAATACATGTTCAAATTCGATGATGCTACCAAGACCATGTAGTGAACATACATTACCCGCAGATGAAAAGCTATTTGACCTCTATGATTATGGATTTTTAAATGAATTCTATGGTTTGGTGTAGATGAGGCAAACAAGATGCATTACATTTGTCGAATTTGATTTATATAAAACAATTTATGTTTTATTATCTGTTCCACATGAAAATGTAAACGTATTGAAAATCTTTAAAAATGGTGAGAATAACATATAGGGTATGACATGCTACCGTTCTGTCATGCTGTGCTAGGCGTAGTCCTTTATTTTATAATTTGACAGATTTACTCTGCAAATTTGTTTTGCGTCAACATTTTCAGAAAATTCAGATAAGGCAAACTAAAGATAAAAGTGCGGAAACGAACAAAATTGCAATTTCCCAAGTTATAAAGGGGCATAACTGTAACGGCAAGTGACTTACTGCCCAAATTCGAACTCTGCTTGTTGTGGTTCTTAACTTTGTGTGTGAGTTTCATTAAATTTGGATAAGGCAAACTAAAGGTAGAGTGCGGAAACAAACAAAATAAAAATGAAATTTTCCCAGTTATAAAGGGGCATAACTCTAAAACGGTAAGTGACTCACGGCACAAATTCGAACTCTGTCTGCGTGTTATAGTTGTTACCATTGTGTATGAGCTTCATCATACTATGAAGAGGCAAACTTAAGTTAGAGTGTCGAAAAAAAAAATTGGACGGATGGAAGGACGGAAGGAAAAATAGACGGTCAAGGGTAATACTTAATGCCCCATTCGCCTAACGGCGGGGCATAATAACACATACTTTAATTCCCCCCTCTTTGGTCCCTTCTATCAAATCATAATAACAGAAAACAATTTGCATTTACAGATCTATACTGATGACTTAAAAAAACATTAAAATTGGTAAAGAAATAGACAATTTAAACTAAGTTTTAAATAAAAATGTTTTTTTTACAATTTTTTACCCTTTATCACTGAAAAGTTGGGACAATCACCACTAAAATCAATTCCAACGTGCCATTAGTTTTAAGAAACCTCTTGTTAAAATTCAATACAAATAAATCGACTAAGCACATCCTCATTTTTACGGAGATGTTGTTTACCGAGACTGAAAATTTGGAAACGATCCGGGTAAACTTATCGATCCTTTAAACAAACTTATTCTAAAAGGTTACCACTTCAACACTGTTATTAGATCTTTGAATATTGTTTTTATTGGTATTAATATTGATTTTGTTATCAGTAAATTAAAATCAAACTAAATATTATTTTTATATACATATGCACATTCATGGTTCTACAATCTGTCGATACCTGTATCTTGGCATTGCACAAGGTCATGTTTGTCTCTGACTGTTTATGACGTCTTTACACTAAATCCAATGGATGTTGGATGTGTACTATTGATATTTTAATCTTAGATGCATGATTTTTTCATTAGTTGTTATTTGCTTTGAACTAGCTGTCAGTAACTGCGAGTACTCTTAGATCTGTACTTAGTGTCTTTCTGTTGTGTGGATGTATAAGTACCCGTCCACGTCAAATCTGTGTTTTTGTTAGATGTATTTCTATTTGTATCCATCTGATGAGTTCAGTCCTTTTCAAATGATTTTTATAGTTTGTTCTTATGGTGTACTGTAACACCACTGTCCCAGGTTAGGGGGAGGGTTTGGCGCCAACAAGCTAGTTTAACCCCGCAACATTCTGTATGTGCCTGTCCCAAGTCAGGAGCCTGTAATTCAGTGGTTGTCGTTTGTTTGTTGCTGTGTAATATATTTGTTTTTCTTTCATTATTTTGTACATAAATTAGGCCGTTAATTTTCTCGTTTGAATTGTTTTACATTTGTCATTTCGGGGCCTTTTATAGCTGACTATGTGGTATGGGCTTTGCTCATTGTTGAAGGCCATGCGGTGACCTATAGCTGTTAATTTCTGTGTCATTTGGTCTCTTGTTGAGAGTTGTCTCATTGGCAATCATACCACATCTTCTTATTTTTATGATACAAAGTTATGGCATGAAAAACAAGTGACTACAGATGAAGACAACAGCGCCATACCATTATACAACCCAAAAATATTTGCAGTCATATAAAAATGATTCCAAAAGTTGGTTATTTTTTAAACTGAGCAACAAACATCCTTAAGAAATACTTAATAAACATTCTTCTTATGGCCTTGGGAGCCTTATTTCAGTCTGAAAAACAACAGTAAAGTATCATATGAATGGTAATTCTCATATTGAAAAACTATGTTCATATAGGGAAACTATGCACACGAAGAACTATGTTCATATGTAGAATAAATATGTGCATATATAGAAAAACTGTGTGCATATAAAATAAACTATGTGCATATATAGAAAAAGTATGTGCATATAAAGTAAACTATGTGCATATATAAGTAAAGTATGTGCATGTAAAGTAAACTATGTGCATAGAAAGTAAACTATGTGCATATTTAGGAAAAGTATGTGCATATCAAGTAAACTATGTGCATATTTAGGAAAAGTATGTGCATCTATTGAAAAAGTATGTGCATATATCATGTATATAGAAAAAGTATGTGCATATATTGAAAAGTATGTGCATATGTAAACATATGTTCACATCAGGCAGCTACGGCGTTGCATAACTACCGTCAGGAATGCATGGTTTTTGTTGAACTTTATTATTGTAAGGGATACAGTATGCTTATTTCAAATGTACCATCTTATTCAAGATGCACTCGATAAATTTTACCGTTTCATCCCGGTTGAATCACTTCTCAATAATAACGTATTTAAACTATTTTCGTTCTGAATATGCATGAAATATTTGTCACTGGATAATGTTAAGTCTCATTATAATCAAACAGTTCTTCTTATTTAAAATGTTTTTTAATCAATCATTTTTTCTGCAAAACTGATTGACATGGACGACAGATATCTGTACAACAAAAAATGCTTTCAGCTGCATGACTCGAGTGGACCGTATCAAGTAAAACTCAGTTGTTTGTTTATTTTACCATCTTCTGCAGACTTGAAAAAAAAAATATATAATTAGAATGCATATTAGTTTCATATATCTAGGTCCAGTCATTCATTAAATCTTTTCAAAGTGAACAGGTGTATCTGTACTAATAATTTAGTGGGGTAAACACGATTATATTTTCAATTTCTTGTTATGAACCTTAAGCGAGTTTATTAACTGGGTCTGACAAGTTTGACATTGCCATTACATAGAGAGGTTCTAAAACTTTTACATAAAGGAAAATACAACTAAAAGAATATTATTTATACATTTAAATTTATAAAACGAACGAGCGAAAAGTTTACTGATGGTTGTTGAACATTCAGCTGAATAAAAAAACAACTCAATAAAACGTTGTTTATATTTCTTTGCGATCGGATTTTCGGAAATTGTTCAAATTCTGAAATAAAAACGAAGAAATGATAAGTAGCGTCCAGCGACAGAAAGCTGGATCTGTATTAAGGGAGATACGTTTTATATTTGTACGAGTCAGCAACCCATCGACAAATAAAACGAAAACATCGTTTTGTTTATAATACTAGTAATAAGTTTTGTTGTGAAAATCCATTGATGGTACCAGCGGGATTCGAACCCTCAATCTCGGGATTTAAAGGCAGCGCTCTAACCAATTGAGTCAAAAATTCTCACAGGTCCACCACTGTACAACCCCGAGTTTTTTACTCGGAAACTCTCTGGCCAGTTTCCTGCATGTTACCTAGACATGTCACTTGTAATCAAATGACCCTGTCAAACCTCATGACCATATCTAACACCAATTTAAACTGTCAGGCAATTACATACACTCGTGTGTATCAGTAGTAGATGCTCGCAGCGCCAATGTTGTGAAAATCATTGGATGGTACCAGCGGGATTCGAACCCTCAATTTCGGGATCTAAAGGCTGCGCTCTAACCAATTGAGCCAAAGAAGATCTTCACTGACTCAACCAGTTAGACTACCTTTATATCTCCAGGACTACAACAGTTTATAAACAGTAGACATATGTTAAGCTCTATAACTCGCCCTATGTTTATAAATTTTATTATTGTATCATTCTAATTTATATTTCACGATGCCTAATTTCATGAAGATTGAAGACCTTTTACCATTTTACGTCAAATACATTTTTAATATCAGATTAATTGAAAATGTTCCTTTTTTGGCTTCCCATATTCAATGTTTATATTTTCACATGCTTAATTGTACTATAGTGTCCGTTTGTTTTTGTATATTGAGATATCATGTTTTAAAGTACATCAAGCAAGCACACTTGATGACCAAACCAAAGTGTTATTGAGAATGGGATTATTTGCAATGACTTTCCTATGTCTCTGTGTATTGTATGTTATTAAAAGAAAAATATTTGAATCGTGCAATTTTCTCTTTAAAGTCTGACTCAACAATTTTGTTGACCGTTGAAGCCCAAAATTTTCATTGCTTTATATACGCTACTGAGATATCGCAAATACTAACCCGATACAAAAATATATATATTTTTTTATATTAAATGTATATTAAAAACGTTAGCTGATAATGATATTAAAAGTCTGCTATTGTCTCCCTACTCAGTATATCCATACACATAATATTGACATGTATATTATGTACTAGTTGTTCCTTATGCAATTCGCCCGAAACAAGATAACATTGCTTCCCCTTTAACATTTTGCAACTTTCCTGGATGTATAACAAAATTGTAGGCCAGAAAGTGAAATTAACAATAAGTGTTAATCATGACAGGGATGTACATGCATGTGTAAACTCCGAATTAAAAAATAAAATGAAATACAAAACGCGTGTAGGTCAAATATCAATTTATTCGTTTTACTCTGTCTTTACTTTTCTATGTTGTGTTTTGTGTACTGTTGTTTGTCTTTTGGTCATTTTCATTGTTTTGGCATGGCGTTGTCAGTTTATTTTCAACATGCAAGGATTAAACCAATGGTTTAGAAATTGTACGGACGCTATCATTAGTTGGTTGACCGTCATGGAATATCTGTTTCACCGCTGACAACGGGTTTTGGTAGGGTTCGTGTTGCTCAATCTCTAGTTTTCTATGTTGCGTTTTGTGAACTGTTGTTTGTCTTTTAGTCGTTTTATTTTTATTTTTTGCCATGGCATTGTCAGTTTGATTTTGATTTATGAGTTTGAATATCCCTTTGGTATACTTCGCCTCTTTCTTTTTTACAACGGCCTTGTTCAAATTATCGATACCACGATCCTGTCCTCTTTTCCTCGAATGTGACCTACCAAATTAGACTTATCACTGTATTTTACTTACTTGGGTAACACAACGGGTGCCACAGGAGGAGCATAATCTGCTCATCCTTCCGGAGCACCCTCGTATTTTTAGTAAGGTTCGTGATGCTAAGTCTTTGGTCTTCTATATTGTGTTTTGTAAACTGTTGTTTGTCTTTTTGGTCGTTATATCGTTTTTGACCATGGTGTTGAATATCCTTTAGTAATCTTCCGCTTCTCTGTTATAGTCATGATTTGCTTTTTTTAGTTATCCTGTAAACTACAGTTGGGTGCAGACCAAGCATTACATGTAGACGGGCGGAAAAAGTTAACGCGGCGTTTACTCGCGTGCATTTCAAGTAAACGCCGCGTTAACTGTGCGTTAACTCCGAAATTTCAGTAGACATAAAAAGTAAACAGGCGTTTACTTTCGCGTTTACCTCCGCGGTAACGCAAAATCGGCGCGTCTTCTAATTTTGTAAAGAGTAAACGGGCGTTTACTTTCGCGTTTACTTCCGCGTTAACGTGAAAAAAGGCGCGTCTTCTTATTTCGTCAAAAGTAAACGCACGTTTACTGTTTGTAGTAAACGCGCGTTAACGCAAATTGTCATCGTATCCTGGATACACTGACCTTAAATATTAAATGATAAAGTACATCAAAATTAAATAACGAACTGTTCATTTTTCGATTGACATATTGTCGAGTACAGTTAATTAATAATGTTATTACACCTCTTTAATTAATTGAAAATTAATCATAGTAAATTTCTTTTTTCTGCACAAATAAACAGTTCAAAAGCATGTCCTTCTTTTATTCAAATAATTAAATCATCACTAAAATCCAGCAGTTTTCACATCTCAGACTGTATGACCCAGAATGACTATATTACAAAATTATTTGAGCTCATTAACCAATACTGACCATATTTGCATTCTATCAAGTAAATCTATATAGCTGCACAGTAATTCAGTTATATTTTTAGGTCTGGAGGGAATGTATAATACAAATTGCTGCAATATAAGAAGACAATGGCTACAAAATTTTGTTCGCATCAATTGAGAGTGCCAGCATGTCCTCTTTTTATTCAAAATATTTAATCGTAAACAAATATCAGTAGTTTTCATACCTCAGACTGACTCTTAACACAAAATTATTTGTCTACATCAACCAAAATTGACCATATTTGCTCTTTTTTGTGTAAATCTTATAGTTGCATAGCAAAACAGTAATATTTTTATGTAAGGGTCGATTGTATAATACAAATCATAGCGATATTAGACCACAATGACTACAAAATTTTGTTCGCATCAATTGAAAGTGACAGCATGTCCTCTTTTTATTCAAAATATTTAATCGTAAACAAATATCAGTAGTTTCATATCTCAGACTGACTTTTATAACAAAATTATTTGTCCTCATCAACCAAAACTGACCATATTTGCTCTTTTTTATGTAAATCTTATAGTCGCATAGTAAATCAGTAATATTTTTATGTAAAAATGGATTGTATAAAACAAATGATAGCAATATTGGACCACAATGACTACAAAATTTTGTTCGCATCAATTGAGAGTGCCAGCATGTCCTCTTTTTATTCAAAATATTTAATCGTCAACAAATATCAGTAGTTTTCATACCTCAGACTGACTCGTATAACAAAATTATTTGTCCGCATCATTCAAAACTGACCATACATTGTGTATTTGCTCTTTTTTTATGTAAATCTTATAGTCACATAGTAAATCAGTAATATTTTTATGTAAGGACGGATTGTATAATACAAATGATAGCAATATTGGACCACAATGACTTCAAAATTTTGTTCGCATCAATTGAATGTGCCAGCATGTCCTCTTTTTATTCAAAATATTTAATCGTAAACAAATATCAGTAGTTTTCATACCTCAGACTGACTCGTATAACAAAATTATTTGTCTGCATCAACCAAAACTGACCATATTTGCTCTTTTTATCTTCCATCTTCACCCACATTGGAAGCTTTAACATTATACCCTCCCAGTCTTCCGGATTATCTTTACAGGAAAAAGCGTGTAGCTGAAAGAAACAAATTTGAAATATATTAGTTTATTATGAAGTCAGTTGTTTAAGGACATTTAAGAGGTCTTTGACGAAGCTAGAAATTTGAATAACACATACAAAAAATGATATCGCTTATAGAGAGAGGGCAAGTTGTACTCAGGGTTATAAAATCGATCAATATATGAAATGTATAATACCAGTCTATTGCACACGACCCTTTTTCGTGAAAAATTTTTATCGGGAAGACTCAACGGATTTCAAGCTCAATAAATAAAAGTGTGGACAATAAACGCAAAAAATCATTTAGTACTTTAACATCATAAAATTTGAGGCTTTGGGGTCCCTGTACTTTAGGATTACGATCAGTTTAAGGTTAAGGTTAGGTTCTGGCCCTTAAGGGTTACATGTATATAATGGGACATGGTAAGGTTTAGGCTTATGGTTAGTGAAGCATATAGCTCTTTTCCATTTTTAGACCCCTAATGCAACAAAAGGCCAAATGCTAGACCCGAAATTTACAATTTTAGTTTAATTGATATTAAACTGAAAGTTTGAAACTTGAACACGGGTACTTCAAATCATGTGAATTTGAAAGACGGACTTAATGAATGTCTGATACTGAAATTTGATCAGTAGTGGTACTAGTCAAGTGAAAATGATATAAGCATATAAAACAGGCCACAAGACACTTGTTTCTGGAAAAGTATTCGCTAGGTACACTTAGAACCAAAAGTTTTGGGGGCAAATTATTAAGAAACATGCCCGTCTTTCACCAAGTACTTTGAAAATTTCAATCTCGATCTGTCCTTTACTGGGTAGTTCTAGAATTGAAGCTGCTTCGTCTCTCCAATATTCCACAAATTGTTCTAATGGTATACCTGTCAATCTTACAAAAATATATACATTAAGACGAAACGAACATTTGCACCATAATCAATGTATTACATTGTAACTTGCCTTGATAATTCAGAATTATATCGTATATATTCTTACACATATTGATATTTTATAAACTTAAATATTTTTTATATCATACACTAAGAAGTTGCCTTTGAGAGGAATATTCAACCCATCAGTTTAAAAAAAGAAATCGGTGTTACGGACGATATGATGATGTTGAATGTATCATTTACAATATTCTGTTCATATTCTGATGTATCATGTAAACTCTGACACTAACTACTTGTTATTTAGAGCAGAACAACATTAACAAGTAATCCTGTGTTAGGATGCTAACACAAAAGTCGCCAAAACGGCCCCCAACCATTATTCTGCTGTTTTCATGATAACGGCAGCCATTTTGAAATTTCAAAATCGGATATCACATCTACACGTGACAGGTCATATTACTTACAAGTTTCATAAAAATTGGACCATTTTCAAATTTAGGCATTCGTGTTTCCATGGTTACGGGGCCATTTTGGAAATTCCAAAGTCAAATGCCACATCTACATAAGACAGTCAACATTTGTGTAAAGTTTCATTAAGTTTGAAGCATTTTGAATTTTTTGACATTTTTGCAGTTTCCATGGTAACGGCAGCCATTTTGAAAATTCCAAAGTCGGATAGCACATCTACACATGACAGGTTACATTACTGTCAAGTTTCATAAAGATTGGACCAAATCTAGATTTTTCGCATTTTGTTGTTTCCATGGCAACGGCGGCCATTTTGGAAATTCCAAAGTCAAATTCCAAATCTACATACACTTGTGAACATCTCTGTAAAATTTCATTAAATTTGAAGCATTTTAAAAATTTCACATTTTTGCAGTTTCCATGGTAACGGCGGCCATTTTAAAATTCCAAAGTCGAATTACAGCTACATATGGTGCTACCTGTAATAATCTATCATTATATAACATAAAAGTACATAGGAATAATTCAACACTATCACATGACTAATCACATGACTATTGTTCTAGAATGTTCCATGAAAATTGACCCCTAAAATAATGCCAAGATGAACCCGGGCTGAAATAAAAATGTGGAATGGACACCTGGACATCGGTCTCTTGTATTACACAAAACTTAAAGGTTCTACCAGTAGCGAATCAATAGTCGAAAATGACCCCACCCATGTTCCGGCCCCCAAAAGTGCCAAGTTGACCCCATTTGAAATAAAAATAGCGAATGAACCCCTAGGGATACTACCCCAACATCATACCAAATATAAAGTTTCCATCATTTAAGGCTTGGAAGAAAATGGTCGGACAAATTAGGGTTAATAATAATAATAATAATAATAATAATAATAATAATAATAATAATAATAATAATAAACGGGACAAAAACATAAAGTCTCCAAAACTCCGTTTTGGCGACTTAATTACGTTTTAGTTTAACTAAGCATTTTTTTCTCTAAATTTAGTTTTTCTACGTCTTTTCTTCCGAAGACAGCAAAAATCCCTCGTATAAAACGTGTGATGTACAATTTTTTTTTTCAAATATCATATATGATCTGTGTCAAGTGTACTGTGTCGTATAGTGTTTAATATATTGAATATTTTTGTATTGAAAAAGACATCGTATGTATATAAACAATGGTAATAATATCAATTACACAATACAATTCAAAGATCAAAATACATACATGAATAAGCAGAGATGTGGTTTAGCTGGGATCTGGGGTAAGCAGAGATGTGAGGTAAGTAGAGATGTTAGGGGTAAGCAGAGATGTGAGGTAAGTAGAGATGTTAGGGGTAAGCAGAGATGTGTGGGGTAAGCAGAGATGAGAGGCAAGCAGAGATGTGGGGGTAAGCAGATATGTGAGATAAGCAAATATGTTGGGTAAGCTGATATGTGAGGGTAAGCAGATATATGGGATAAGCAGAGATGTGGAGTAAGCGGAGATGTGGGGTAAGCAGATATGAGTGATAAGCAGATATGTGGGGTAAACTGATATGTGAGGGTAAGCAGATATATGGGATAGGCAGAGATGTGGAGTAAACGGAGATGTGGGGTAAGCAGATATGAGTGATAAGCAGATATGTGTGGGGTAAGCAGATATGTGGGGTTACCTGATATGTGAGGGGTAAGAAGATATATGGGGTAAGCAGAGATAAAATGAACTCATTAGGTTAGAAGTAACCACATTTAGAACTGTTGCATCTTCTACTTCAAGAACTAGATATATATTAAAAAAATATTTTTTCTACTTTTCCACTTTTCCACTCACACACACACATATACTATAGCTAACACGTAATGCATTTGGGAGAGTACTACAACACAAAGTCAAATGCAATTTTTTTTTAGCTGTAACAAAAAAAAAAAAAAAAAAATGCAAAATATTTTCATATAATTATCATAATTTTAGTATAAATATAAAAAGGAAGATGTGGTGTGATTGCCAATGGAACAACTCTGCACAAGAGATCAAATGACACAGAAATTAACAACTATAGTTTACCGTAGGGCCTTCAAAAATGAGCAAAGCCCATACCGCAAAGTAAGCTATAAAAGGCCCCGAAATGACAAATGCAAAACAATTCAAACGAGAAAACTAACGGCCTAATTTATGTACTAAAAAATGAACGAAAAACAAATATGTAACACAGCAACAAACGACAACCACTGAATAACAGGCTCCTGACTTGGGACAGGCATATTCATACAGAATGTGGCGGGGTTAAACATGTAAGCGGTATCCAAGCCTTACCTCACACCTGGGACAGTGGTGTTACAGTACATTATAAGAACAAACTATAAAAACAGTTGAAGGCTTAACTCATCAGATGGATACAAATAGAAATACATCTAACAAAAACACAGCGTGGACGTGGCCGGGTACTTGTACATCCCATAAACAAAAAGACACTAAGTACAGATCTGAGAGTACTCGCAGTTACTAAGCTGATAGATGCTAAATAAGGACAAAGATCATACAAATGGAGAATCATCAATTCGATTAAGCTATCAGAACTGTGATCTGAAGTCTTAATTTTATCTATTTTATCTTTACTTTATATAGGTGATCATCGTAGGCTTAGTGGTCTATCTATAGGTGATCACTAGCCTATCAACTCAGATGTTGTGAGTTCTATAATCACGATCGTGACCCTGATCTTAGATTGATAAGGATTTCCCATTTTGCAGTCAATGGTGTTACTAGGTTGCTGTATAAGCATAACTGGAATACTAAGTACAATAAAAAAAAAACATACTGAACTCGTCTTTGTTAGTTAATGCATTACATGTCGTTTGTTATCATTCGAGTAGGATGTATACCAATAAAACTAAAATAATGTTTAATAATCTGAGAACTATAAAAAGTCTGATTTTAAGCAGTCAAGATTGAAATCAAATGTCATTAATAACTATATCAAAGTCATTGAAATTTTGTTTTACCTCGCAATAGTTCTTTAAGAAGGGAATGCTTTTTTTGTAAATTTGTTAGGGTGTAAAGGCGCTGACAGAAACACATTTTATATTGCGCGGAGACGCTTTATACTTAAAATTTGCGCACGTTCAACGCTTCTACAAAAAGATGCATCCAATGCTAAGAATTGCATTTTATGCTTCAACCCTGAATTTACAATTTAAATAACGCCTTTTCCTTTTATTCTCTGTATTGTTTATACGTTATCACGGGTAGTACGTACAGTGATAGATGTTGTTTTCTCTACTGAATTCTGGAAAACCTCGGCCTACATGTTTCAACATTACAGAATCGTATGAAACTTCTTTGTAGTATTATTGCATTTATTAAGATTTGTATATTATATAATTACAAGTTTCTGAACTTACTCGCAATAATTTTTGCTTCTCCAATAACCTGAAAGTATTTCATTATATTTAGGGAGCTACCATTTGATTTTTATGGGGGGGCTAGGATGAAATTTGAAAAAAATAGGCAGGACAGGAATTTTGAGTAGGATGAGGCAGGATGAGCAACTTGGTTAAAAAAAAAAAGGCAGGATGACAATTTGTGTATAAAAATTCAGGATAAACTAGTAAAAAAAAAGGCAGGACCGAATAGAGTAAAAAATAAAAAGGCAGGACAGAGATTACAACTAAAAAAAAAAAGCAGGACAAAATTTTTTCATCCTAGCCCCCCCATAAAAATCAAATGGTAGCTCCCTTAATACCATCAATATGTTTGTAAGTACATATATCATGACAACACAGTAATCATCAACAAAAATAGAATTAAGAAATTCGTTTCGTAAATTGTTTTCAGAATTATTAACAGGTCGTTATAACTAGATGCTATAAAGAGCCTCTGTCGCTCACCTGCATCTTCAACAATGATCACTTCTAAGTAGAAGTCATCATTATAGGGGAATAGATTTATCAAGAGCTAAATGACATTTTCAGTCATGTTGACATATATGTGTAGATCTTGTCCTGCTGATCTTATTTTGCTTTTAAATGAATCTATCTACATTTGTATCTATTAAACTTTTCAAGATGATAAGCGAAATCTAAAAAACAAAAAGGTTAAAATCATTTTAAAAGGGCAATAACTCCAATAAAGAGTCGACTGGAGATTTCAGCAATGTGGTTTATTTGTAGATCTCGTCTTATTGATCGTGTTTCAATCTATAGTTTCTATCTATCTATTATAATATTTAAGATAATAGGCAAAAAATGCTAAAAAGATGGAAAATTCATCATTAGAGGGCAATAACTTCAATAAGGAGTCGACTGACAATTTCGGTCATGTTAACTTCTTTGTAGATCTTGTCTTGTTGATCATTTTGTCTATTATAGTTCCATCTATTTATTAAGATATTAGGCAAAAACGCCAAACAATTGGTAAAAATCGTCATCAAAGAGCAATAACTCTAATAAAGAGTCGTCATTGGACTTATTTAAAGATCTTGTCATGCTGATCACTTTTCCACAATAATGATTCGTTCGATTTATTATAGTATTTTCAAAATAATCAGCAAAAATGACCAAAACAAATGGTAAAATTTGTTATTTATGGGCAGTAACTCCTATAAATAGTCGTCTGACACTTTGACATAAATAGACAGCAGATAGATCTCAACATTCTGAATATTTCTATATTTTCACATGTTCTCTATTCAAAGCGATTTTTAAGATAATAATAAACCAAACTTGCATGTTACCCGTATCTTCTATTTTTAGCCATGTCGACCATCTTAGTTGGCAAGTGATGTCATCTGACACATTTGTTAAACTTGATACCCTAATGATGTTTGTGACTAAGTTTGGTTAAATTTGGCCAAGTAGTTTCATAGGTGAAGATTTTTGTAAGATAGTAATCAAAAACGCAAAAAATGGTAAAAATCGCCAGTAAAGGACAATAACTCCAATAGGAGGTTTTTTTGTAACAATTTCGCCCATGTTGACTCGTTTGTAGATCTTATGTTTTTGATTTTTTAATATTAAAGTTTCTCTCTATCTATAATAGATTTCAAAATGACACGCAAAATCTGCGTGGTACGAAAATTATGTTAATACCTCTTTTGAAAAAGCAGAACACTCGTTTTATATTAAATTTGATGGTGCGGATGGGGGTTTACAGAAAAAGAGAATAATCGGCAAAAATATAAAGAATAGAGAAAAATGGACATAAAAAAATTAGGAATAGAGAATAACCAGGTGTTAAAAAATAAAGAATAGAGAATAATGGTCAAAAAGTATAAAGAATATAGAAAAATGGCCTAAAGAATTAAAGAATACAAAAATGAAAGACCAAATCCAGACCCTCAAATATTGTTCCTAACATTGTTATATCTCACCCTGAATTTAAATATTGCGTAGTTTCCGATGTAATTGTTAGCCGTTGATATGAGTGATTCAACTTGTACTCCCGTTTTATATTTTATTTCAATTGACATGAAAAACTGCATTAGTCCAGACATGACAACCTAAAACAGAATACTTTTATCTATTGTTATTTTTTTCTGTTATGATAGGTACATGTTATCTGGATGTGGATATGTAGATATAAAAAAATATCAACCCGCGAGCCAGAATATGAAGCTAAATGTCGAGTGAGCCTAGCGAACGAGCCATTTAGCTTCATATTCTGTCGAGCGGGCTGATATTTTCCAATATCTATACAATCCACATTCAGATAACATTTTATCATCTTTCAAAGCAATGTTTTTATCAAAATTTCCTTTTTCAATAATTTTGCGGAATTGTTATTACCAGAGTGTCTCTGTTATTACTAGGCAACACACGTCATCAAAATATTAAACCGCGGATACACCTTGTGGCCAAAATACGCAGGGTAAAATATTCCCATTAACTATAGGAAGAAAAATGTTTCGTGTACATGATAATGCATATATGAGAGTATAATATTTGATGATGATACAAAAAAAAAAAGAAATATTAAAGATTATATTGAAAGATCGTAGTATTTCATATCACCAGAAGAAGAAAATTTCTACTCGCTGACTGCTGAACGACTTTTAAGCATACGCTTCATAAAAAAAATTCCAGAAACGCATCAAAATGCTATTTGTTTTCAAGACTAAAAGTACACATATATATTTAAGTAGTCGTAATTCGTAAAGGAGAAGTTATTTTGAGAAAGACAGATGTTGGTAAATTGTTCTTCTTGTATGTAAAAACCTCGACATCTCGCACCTTGTACACCGGCGCCATTTGTACGTGAGAAGACAAGGAAGGTAGGTGTTATTTTTGTATCGACTTACTATCCCACCAAATTGCATTGGGACGGTATTCTGGTTCGGGTTATGGGGTACTATTTCCTATAAGTGCTTTGCCAAATGTTATCATTGAGGAAAACAGATTTGGTTCAAACATGTCAAAATTTTCCGTCAGGTATTTTCTTCTCTATTGAAAAATAGCAGACCCAGATCAACTGGATTTTTGAAATATTATACAAAATTGCTTCGCTGCATTCTGTTGGTCCATGTACATTGATATATCATTCTTTTGATGACTTGGAGTTAAAATGACAAGGTACATCATGTTTATGATTCTTGAAAAAAAATATGCCTTCAGTGTATTCAACTAGGTAGCTCAGGGGTAGGAGCATCTCTTTATGAGAAGGTCTTAGGTTCAAATCCTAACTTAGTTACACTGAAACAGTAAATACTATAAATGGAATCTTAACATGTATTAATCATTCAATATTTTGACCTCTTCAGTCTATCTCATGTGAAATATCAATGTACATATACAGATATAGCCAAAATATATGATTTACACCAGTTTTCACAACAAAAACATTAAATTGTGACTTTTTGTGGAATATTTCAGGATACCAATTCAATATGCAGTGAACATTATTATAAATTGTTGTATGTGTGCTTTTTTTATGAAACAATTATTTTTTGTTTTTCTTTTACAAGCAATTTAAGAAAACTTGGTAAATGTAATTCAGACTCAAATAATTTGACATTCAATTTAGTGATACATGTGTACCTACATATGCACTCAGTGTAAACAACTAGGTAGCTCAGGGACCAGAGCAGCTTCTTTTTTCCCTATTTTATTATTTAAAATTAAATGTTTAATCTAGAGTGTATAATATATGTGCATTTAATTAATCAATTTTTATTATTAGTTTTACTGTGAATTTTATGTTCACTATAAATTTTTTTAATAATTTAAACTGCCACCCCCGCATTGTTGACATTTGTATCCATAGATTGATCTCAATACAGGTCAGATCAATAGTTCAAATTAGGTCAAATAGTTCAGTTCTGAAAAAAAGTAGTCCCGGCGGAACTTATCAAGACTGCCGTCGACACCATTTTATCAACATCTCGTTTCAGAATGTAAAGTAATTTTAGGAAAAAAGAAATGGTTCATTGTAAAATATGTACTTCAAATATAATTTATTTTATTAAAAGAATTTATTTGGTGACTTATCACCATTACAATACAAGGCAATATGTTGGGAGAATTTGTTGATAAGTCCTGCTCACTTGATAATGTCTCCTCACTTGCACGCGCTAACTGGATACGAATTTTACAGATATTTTGATGAAGCTGATATAGCGGTAGGGAAGGATGATAGTTCATTTTATAAGACAAAGGACAAAAGATATTGTATTTCACTAAAGCCCCAACATGGGGTATGTTAGTACACATTTTAACAAACAATAAAAGTGTGAACATAATTACATTAGAACAACACGGTAAACAAAGGTGCAATAATAGTATTAAAGATTACTGTTATGTGACAGGCAGTGCACATTACAGTAACAAGATTAAGCACATGTATTCAAAGGTTTTAATAACACTTTTGCAAAATTTCAAATGAATAAAAGGACTGAGATACGGGAAACATGTCAACAGCAACCAAACAACACACATAACACAAAGACAACTAATAAATCTAAAACGCCGAGCGGTATTCAAGTGCATTTTTTGCGACAGTGCTACACAACTGTGTATCTGACTATTACAATTTCAGTTTTGATTCAAGCAATATGAATTTTGGAAGTGAAAATGATATGGCGTGTTGTCAAATTTTACTTTCTTATCAAATGTGAGTCATTTTACAGGCAAATGAACTAGTTTTTGTTCTGTAATTTTCATTGCTTAAACATCATTTCAATTTCCGGTGGCGAATTGATATCCGTTCTTTTCCATACTAAATATAACTCAAATAATTCAGCGCCCTCTATCCACTACTTTTCTCGAGGGCTTGAAGGCATAGTGACCATTGGTCGCGTCAGCCCTGTCCAAATTGTACAGACCAATCAGAGTCTATCCCATGACGAGTCTGCGCAATGATAACTTCCGTGGTAAATACCGCTAGTTTACAAAATTCAAAATGGATGTCGATCAATGCCTTCAAATGATAGAAGATAAATATGACTTCAAGTTTAAAGAAAAACAGGAAGAATCTATTAAAGCAATTGTCCAATTGAATGATACATTCATTACACTGACGACGGGTTATGGAAAGTCCAGTATTTATTTTTATCTGCCCGAGATATTTGAGACCTTGACTGGAGAGAAATCGTCTATTGTTGTCATTTCACCGCTACAAGCATTGATGCTGGACCAAGTGCAAAAGCTGGAAAACTGTCAATTACATCGGTTGTGGTTGGTGAAATTCAGAAAGATAAAGGTGTTGGCCAGAAAATATCTGAAGGACAATTTTCAATAGTATTTTCTCGCCAGAGGCTGCATTGACATCTGGAATGTGGAGGAAGAGTCTGACATCAGGTGTTTTCCATGATCGTGTAAAGGCAGTTGTCATTGATGAAGCACATTGTATAACTGAATGGTGAGTCTTACATATAATCTCTTATTGATTGTTTTATAGCAGATGCCGGCGGATCAAGGGTAAAAGTGTGTGTGTGTGGGGGGGGTCTGGTGATTTGAACCCCCCTTTTTTATGATCAATGCTTTTATAAATGTCATTATGAGGACATATTGTTGGACCCCTCTTTAAACTTTTAAACATGGTTAGATCCGCCCCTGTATATACAGTGACATTATATGAAAAAAAAGTAATTCTTTTTTTTTTTAATGATAAATTCTAAATTTTGTTGGTCATGTATAATAAATTTTATTGCATATGATAATGATATACTGTAAATTCATTTTTGCATGTATTCATTACTGTAATTTTGAAGAATTAACAAAAGTTAAAGAGTTTAATTAATGCATATTCGGAGGAAAGCTGCATTTGATATATGTTTTTGGTATCAGAATGCAAGTTCTTATTTATATTACAGTCCTCAAGTACATTGTAGTCGCATTATTCAAATTAACAATAAAAACCTTGCAAAGATTTCTGAATTTACAGATACACATTGTTTTTATAGATATTTTATAGACCTTATCTGCAATTATTAATTGATTTATTTAATTCAAATAGATTGAAACTTCCCAGCATAAAATGTATAATCAATATGATTTTGGCCGGAGAATAAAATAAAAGAAGATGTGGTATGATTGCCAATGAGACAACCTCCATCTGAGACCGAATTACATAGACGTTCTATTTTTGTAAACATGTTGGACACTCACAGGAAATATTGCTACTGAAGGGTTAATATATAAACAGATTATTATTTTTATACGCCCGTATTTTTTGACGGGACGTATTATGGTATACAAATGTCCGCCGTCTGTCTGTCCGGCATAAACGTGTCGCACCGTAACATAAGAACGACTTATCCAAATTTCATGAAACTTTAAATAGTTGTTCTTATGATGGTCAAACAATCTTTGTAACTAAAACAGGGGTGTGTTTTTTTTTTTCACATGTCGCGCCGTATCTCAAAAACAATTTATGATTATTGCTTAAAACTTTACACACTTCTTAGTTATATTAATCTTAAGATCTGTATACTTTTTGGTCATGATTCAAAATTTTATTTTAGAGATATTGAGTATTTTGTTAAAAAAGGGGGAAGGGTTTTTCACATGTCGCGCCATATCTCAAAAACTGTTTATGATTATTGTTTAAAACTTTACACACTTCTTAGTTATATTAATCTTAAGATCTGTATACTTTTTGGTTTTGATTCAAAATTTTATTTTAGAGATATTGAGTTTTTTGTAAAAAAAAAGGGGCTTTTCGCATGTCAGGCCGTATGTCAGAAACTATTTATGATTATTGCATAAAAATTCACACACACAAGACGACGGGCGTATCATGCGCTCATGGCGCAGCTGTTTATTAATAAATGTATTGAAGAATTCATTGCAAATGTAAGCATGAAGTAAACAAAATATGCCATAAATGTATGTCAGTTGCTTAAATAAATTACACTGAGTTTTAATTATGTTGAATTGATTGTTTTAAAATAGATAAAATTTGTTTTATTATTAACTTGACATATTTTAAGTTTAAATGTACTCTTATTTCAGGGGTGGTGAATTTAGAAAAGAATATGACAGACTGAATGAACTCAGATCAGTTTTTCCAGAAAAAACAGCCTTTGTAGCGCTTACTGCAACACAGGGTTTCCGCTGGCGGTCGCCATTTTCGCATTTTGCGAAAAAATAAAATTTGTGGCGATTAAAATTCGTTATTGGCGAAAGAATTTGGCGAAAGAAATATAACTGTTCGACTGCGTCCATCTTGTTTACTTTTTTTCGTGTTTCTTGGACTTTTTCCCTAATCAGACAATACTGGGAATTCACCTTGAACTCGTTACGACAATAATCATCTGATTGCATTTTATAGCCATCGGCAAGAAAGGATTATAATTAATAAATGTGTTGATTGTATTGTTTCGTGAGATGGTGTGGTTAAATGGCTTCACATGTCACTTAAAGGATATTTTACAACTTTGATTGAAATAATTGTTTTGAAGTGGGTACTTTACAATTCTTTTAGCGACGCACATTTTACGCCTCCTCTTTTTCTTTTAACGATGGTCTGGAAAAAATCTGTTGTTATGACAAAAATGTTCAAAAGTAAGAAAAATCTCTGACTTTAAATTTTATCTTATAACTTTTGAGAGTAATAATTCTTTTGAAATTGGTAATTTACAATCGTTTTAGCAATGCACGTGTTTGAGACATAATTTTACGTCCAAACTTTTTTAATGATGGTCCGGAAAAGAAATCTATTGTTAAGAAAAATATTCCAAAGTAAGAAAAATCTCTGATTTTATCCTTCAACTAGACGGGAAGTATCTTATAAACTATTATAGATGAATCCCGTGCTCCTTTGCAGAAGTCAACATGATGATTTCATGATCTTATCTATATTGCAATTTTACAGTATCTTTTAAAAACTAAATGTTTGTTATTATTGAGTGTTTATTTATGACAATGAGATTAAAAAATATATATTTAGAATTATAAAAGACATAGTTAGTTTTCTCGTTTGAATTGTTTCACACTTGTCATTTCAAGGCCTTTTATAGCTGACTATGTGGTATGGGTTTTGCTCATTGTTGAAGGCTGTACGGTGACCTAAAGTTTGGTAACTTCTATGTCATTTTGTCTCTTGTGAAGAGTTGTCCCATTGGCAATCATACAACATCTTCTTATTTTCATATACTAGTAGCAATGTGGCAAACTAATTTTTTTTGTTAGAGAAGGAAATTTTAAACGAAAAATATGTTTTTGTTTGTTGGCGAAAAAAAAAATGAAAGTGGCGAAAAATATATTGTTTTGGCGAAAGAGGTGGCGAAAAAGAAAATTGACCCAGGGGAAACCCTGCTGCAACAGCAACACAAGCAATGAGAACCAAAATAATGAAGAAACTCCAAATGATACGAAGTGACACATGCACAGTATCACTTCTCCCTGACAGACCAAATGTGATATATTATATGCAGAAATCCAGCAAGAAGAAAGAAGAACTAAATTGGCTTCTTAATGATTTAAAGACAAATGGTAAAAGTTCCAAAAAAACAATTGTTTACTGTCAAAACATAATGTCTTGTGCTGATTTATATGAACATTTCTGTAATGAAATAGAACAAGGCAGTGATCTTGAGAAAAGAATGGTTGCAATGTTTCACCGCTCAACAGCAGACACAAACAAAACCCATGTATTGTCACAATTTCCTTGTTATGACACTAGTTTGAGAGTTATATTCGCTACAATTGCATTTGGTATGGGTGTGGACATTCCAGATATTGAACGTGTTATACACTGGGGTGCACCTCGAGGTCTGTAACAATATTCTCAGGAAAGTGGGAGAGCTGGTAGAGACGGTAGAGAATCAGTATCTTGTATTTATTATTCCGGTTATGACATAGCTAAAAATCGCTGCAAGGAATCAGTTCGGGACTTTTGTACAACAACAAAATGCTTACGTATGCAGCTGACTTCACATTTTCAATTAGACGACATTGCATCACCATCATCAGGGACCAGATCAAGCCAACCAACATCATTGTGTCGCTGCTGCAGTAACTGCAAGGTCAACTGTGTATGTGGAAACTGCTTCAGCTTTAATGATGAAAACAATTCCAATGACCTACTCTCTAGAGAAGACGACTTCTTGCTTGGACAATTTTGTGGTTTTCTTAATGAAGCAGTGAGGGAAAACTTACTTGATTACTATGAGTTCCTTGTAGAAGAAGGAGAAGGACGTCATCTTCTTTTTAATAAATCTATGATAGAAACAGTAGTAGAAAATGCAGACTTCATTTTCAGTGAAGACGACATTGTGTCTCTTGGACTTATAGATCATAACCTGGCAGGAGATATTCTAGAGCTCATTGCAGAAGTTCAAGATTGACTTTATTACTATTTTAAATTAAAGCTGTTATATATGATCCTTAAGACTTAAATAAGCCCTTTGATACCTTGTTCTATATATACATGTAACTGAATACTAGTACAGTAATTTCAAAATATAAATGCAATATGGTATAATTGCAAGAGGTTCAGTTTTGTAACAATAACAATTATCACTTAAATTTTGTATAGCAGTTTGTAAAAGCTTTTCCTTGATCAATAATTTATTTAATAGTCTCTTCAATGTTCAACAATTGCAATTAAAAATGCAGGCAAACGTTTCTGATCTACCAATATCTGTTCTAGTATTTTTTACAATTCCTCCAATTCAAAGTAGACAAGCTTTGACTTGTGCATTGCAGTTACTTTTTTGTTGTATGCTTGTTTACAAATATGATGTGGCATGATGGTCATTGAGACTACTCTCTTCCTGGTACCAGAGAACATATGACATAAAAGTAATTAGCAACTGTTAGGCCTTCCACAATGAGCAATGCCCATAACAAGCAGACTTTTAAAGACTTCAGAGGCATATGTAAAACCATCCAAACAAGAAAACTAATTACCTAATTTATCATTACATTATGTCCATGATTTACAAAGCAATAAAAGAAAACAAATGTGGTAAACAACAACAAACCACACAGAATTTTCAGGCTCCTGACTTGGTACAAGTAACAGGTACATGTATGTACATAAGGCATGTGTCGTGGTTTAACAGGTTCATATATATACATGATTTCATTCTGTCCTATTGCCATTTTTTTTTTTTCGCTTGTTTCTAATGTGTCAGTCTTGTCTCTGGGCATGAATTTATGCAACCATAAGCCAATATTATGGCCTGCTGTACAGCCTCCAACAATTAGTTAAACTAATGCGTAAAAATTGAGTCAGCAATAAGAAACAACAAAAAACCAAATAATATGAAAGACAGCAACCACTGAATGACAAGCTCCTGAATTGGATAACAAGGTATCAATGTATCCAGAATAGTCAATAGTCAGTATAAGATTTATGTTGCAGGCTGGGAAATCAAATATTCCTATTTCTAGTATAGTTATTCTGAGCAGTTCCAGTTATTTTCAAAGAGTTTTTGTTTTTGGTTTTGATCACTGCTTAACCTTTTCAAATTTCAAAGGCATGCATGAAATAATTGCCACTTGACGTTAATCCAACAATCAATCAAGTTCCAAAGTAACAATACTGTTTTTGCACAGAAAGAACACGAAGTTAAGGAAATAATGCAAGTTGTTATCAATAAAAAGTATTTATTTTTCAAACAATAATCAGGCAGTAAACATTTGTACAAACAATACATCAATTTACTCAATTTCGTATTACTTGTGCAATCTTTACTAATAATGAGAAAAAAAATAACAGATTTCCTCCAATTTAAAGTGAATTTTACCACACATCTCTTTAGTTATTTTCAATAGTTACTTCCCCTGTGGAAGAGTTGTCTTTCTGAGGAATAGGTATTTTGAAAAGACGAGGGGTAATAATTTTGACATTTCAATCCATCAATAAAATTTTCTATTTGATATTTGAACACAAGCACTAATAAAACATAGTTCTTAACTGATAAGTACATTTTATACACACATAGACACAAACAGCACTATAACAACAATCATTAATGTAAATAAACTTTTGCACAGTGTGTAATGAAAGCATATAAAATAACACCTTCAATGTACTTTAAACATTATATGTCAACAAAACTTGCACAAAACATCACATGCCATGGTATATATAAAATAACAGTTAAAAGTTGAAATCATGGTATACTAAAGACATGTAAAAAGATGCTCTAAAAATACCAGGTACCCTCTGCATACATTTCACGTCTACAAAATTGATTATTTACATGAACACGTTGCACTAAATTCAAACATCAACTGTACATTTTCATAAACAACAAAATTAAAAACAAAGTGGTTATTGAATGTTTTGGTATTATACTCAACATATTGCACTTCATCACAAAACTGACTTCATACTAAAACAAATGCAGTTATTTACATGACCTATTGCACTAGACAGGAACTGATATATGTCTCTTTATGATATGCACATTCATCATTATCATAAAAAATAACTTAGATTTGAGCATTTGTTATTGCACTAAAATTATCAGACACTTATACTAAAACAAATGTTTGAATTTACATGATATATGAATACACATCAACAAAAAAAAAACTTTTATTTTAGAGTTTTCTATTGCACTAAATATATCGCACTATAAAAATATGACAAATTGGCTCCAACCATAAAGATATTGCACTAGAGTATGAAATGCACACTTTTGATGACAGTATAAAGAAATAAAAACTTTCATATAAGAGTTTGCTATATATATACATGTATTGCACTAAAAATATCACAACAACAAATGTGGTTATTTCTTCAACATACATTTTATAAAATGCATGTACATGTATATGACCTTTGGTGGCTTAATAAATAATAAAAGGATTTCTTGTATGACAGCATAAAAACGTTTTTCTTGAAAGACAAAAAAGGTATTTGGCAAATCTTAATTTTCAAGGTTCACAATTGGTTTAATCTTATTGTACTAAGTAAGATCTTAATCTCTGAGTCTTGGCAAAACTTTCTCTCTTGTCTGTTATCCACTGGTTTAGTTTACATCCATCCAACTTTACTAACGAATCACTTTCTATTGTTGAGAATGACCTGTGATGTCGACCAGGAACGGTGGCAAATAAATTTTCTGAACCCAAATGTTCCACTAGCTTTGAAATGTCCTTTTTCATTGATGGTTTTGAATTGCTAGGTTTTCCAAAATACTGAACTAGGCCTCTAGTATATGAGTCTATTATATTGTTGCAGCCTTGTAAACTTCTACCGCATCTCTGAATGGAGGCTGACGACATATTGCCATGCAATAAATTCAATGCATCCTTTGCCCTCATGTTCAAAAACTCAAATGCTTGGTCGGCTGGAACATTACACCCCTCAACTCCATGAATGTTTATGCATCGGTTGTGTCTCAGCTGATGTGCTAATTTTGGTGGTAAAAGTGCCATTAACTGAGCCTGTAAACGAAAGGCTAAAAAGCGATATTTGGTGTGGTTATTGAGAGAAAATCTTAGAAAATCAAACCTCCACATTCTCACTAGCCTCTCCCCATCGTTCTCCTTTGATGAATCTTCTCTGATCCAGTCTTGGAGACCTTCTCTTAGCAGACAACAGGAATAGTTGAATTTATAATCCGGTTTTTCCTGCTTTTCCTCTGACTGGTTTGAAGTACACTGTTGATCTAAGTCTGTCTTTACATCAGGTACACTCAAATCTGTAAGATGTCTATATGGGCAGATGCTACGATGATTTTGTCTACATTTTCCGTCCCTAAAAAATGTCTTTTGACACCCCGGAAAGCCACATGGTACACGGTTCTCGTCATTAATATTATTCCCAGGACCTTTCTGCTTTAAGGATGGCATCTCTGTTTGAAGGAATTTGGCAACTATACTTTTTGATAATTTTTCCATAAAAGTCTTCTTCTCTCCCTTTGTTTTAGTACTCAGGCTCTCTTCAATGTCATTCACTGAGTGCATATTTAGCACATTCAAAGCAGCAAGGATGACATACCCTTGTGTCACAAAACGCAGGAAGTCCCGACAACTATTTACAGCATCTTTTACCTGCAATACAATAATGGTACATATTAAATCAAAAGAAAAAGTAAAAAATCTGGTCTTAAGAACATATGTTTGCTTTCTTTATTCCAATCAAATCCAATATCAGTGTGATGTAGATTATTATTTAGGTAAACGGTTATATTGCTTTCACCTTACATGTATAAGATACCAGTCCTATGCACATCAACTTTGGTCAAAGTAAGAAATATATATGTGACTTTGAGATTAAGAACAGCAATAAAAGCGCTGTTCCTTTGCTTTTTGTGTGTTTTTTTGGGCTGTGCATGTACTGATTTTGTATCACGGATGGATAACCCCTAACCTTTATTTTAAGCATAGTTTGATTCTTAAAGTTTTCATATTTTTTTCTCAGAAAAAAGATTTATTATAAAAGTGTTTGTTAATCCCAATTTTATTTCATTGTGGCTTCCCAACTTTCATGAAGATCACTAGTGAACTCTAGTTTGAGGATACTTTTATTTGTCAAATTTAAAGTTGAAACGCTGTCTCATATGACATATACAGTGTCTTGTCTGTGATGTATCCTTATCTATATACATATACTAATACATACCTCAGACTTAACACCTCTGTGTTCAAAAAGGTTCCGTAACTGAAATAATTTTCCCTTTTCTGATGAGGAAGCTCCTTTAAACAGCTGGTTGAATGTGTCCTACAGGTAAAAATGTGAACAGTTAGTGGTATAAAAAGTAGCTTTGCAAGGATGTTTCACAATATAACTTTAGTTGAATCAGAATGATGGAGAGTCTGTTGAACAAAATTGGGTTTTTTTTGGGTACCATTTATAAATTAATTTTCCGATGTATTGGTCAGGTTATATTGCCATTGAACAAATTAAACAAATATATATATATATATATATATATATATATATATCAATACAAAACTGTAGAGGCACTCATATGCTTAAAGTTTATATGGAAAAAAATCACTTATAATTGTTTATTTATACTTGTTGTCTCTTTGGCAGTCATATATACCACATGTCTATCTTTATCTATACAATGAAAAAAAAATTAGTTCTGTTATTTGAACAATAAAATATTTTGAATTGGATTGTTAAAATAAGTGCCAGTTGCTATAAGTTTAAATGCTATTATAAAAATAATAGCTCAATACTAATTCTCACCTGCAATGATATGACATGGGCATGCCAGTCTTCGCTTTTCCAAATAAAACCTTCTAGGCGATCTTCTTGCGAAATCCCATCAGCCCTTGCTCTCTGTGCTCCTTCCCCTCTTTCAACAGAGAGTCCATCACCTCCCATCAAAAGTGGCATCATCTTATCGTGTGCTTTTGGAGTATACTGTTGTAGATGTTCAATAATTTCTATCATTTCTTCGGTTTTATTTTCGTCTTTCTCCAAAATGCCAAGTGGTATCTGAAAAATAATATTATTATTGATTATCACCAATGCACTATAAAAGTACACATAATAACAACATGTTTTTACCTTTTTTTAATGTTTGTACTGTTTAAAGACATGTATTTAAATTAAATTTGAATTGATTGTAACTATTAAGCTTATTTATCTTTAAAGTATCTTATAGTAAGGGCATTATAACATCAGCAGCAACAACTTCGTTCCTGTTAAATATGAAAAATACTTAGTAGTAGCTCAGCAAACTGAACATCTGTTCGAATTAAGACTGGTTTAAAGTACTTGACACATTGATCAGAGAAATGAAACAAATACATGTACTTACCACACAACTTTTTTTCCTGGATTCTTTTGAGAATTGATGCGGTATATGATAAATAACGAATTCCTTGCAATCTTTCAACTCTTTTATATTTTCAACAAGAACCCTTTGAATCAAAATGTTGTATTCCTGGTTCAGTTGGTTGTAGTCCTCTTTACTTGGTAGGAAAGCTTCATTTGGTATAGTTAGTATGTCAGCCTGAGGTACACAGTCTTCCAGGTCATCTGCAGAAACTCTGTCTTGAACAGCTAATGCATGGACAAGATTAAACATTTTGTTAGACGTGTCTTCTGTTTTGTGTCTAGCTGTAGTCATCATATTTAAGTTGTCCATAACAATTTGGAAAGATGATATTTCATCTGTTTCTGTTGCCATAACTGTGGTGTAAGGTGACTCTGTGAAGACTTCAGCTGATGTACGATCAGGTGTATCTGTTAAAATCAAATTGTAAAAAAATGAATAATTTTTATTTCATGTCTAGGCTCTTGGTTGAAACAATAAAAATAAATGACCTTTTAGTTTTACATTTTTTTTTAAGATTAATAAAAAAAAAATAAATAATTAACTGTAATTTCATGACAACCAATTCATGCTTTTACCGCACATACATGTACGGGTAACGAAAAAAATATTCAGTAAGCATACCACAAATAACTTGTTTGCCAGGGACAAAAAAAGAAGAAAATCAACATACCGTTAGATGAAAGTGAAGTCCTAGGTGTCTCTGGTAGCGGTGAAACTGGTACTGCTGTATACATGTATGTAGGTGATTCACTTTCTGGAGTTGAACATTCAAATGGTGACTCACAGAATAATTCAACTGGATTGGTACCTATAAAAATAAATATAAACCATATAAATATATGTATTGGTGTAATAAAGTCTCACAGCAGTCAGTGGAAGGTACCTGTACTGATCACTTAGTTCAAAGTTTGCTTATAAAAATTTGAATGTCAATAAATAATACTTTTACTTTTTCGGTTTATTCATATTACTGTGCCACTATGGGTTTAAGGCTTGTCAAGAAATTCCAAACAGCAAAGTACATTAAACATTAAATTCAATCTGCTTGCAAACATACATACATGTATTAATGACTAAATATTCAATCATGAAATATACATTATTGAAGTGAAATTACCTGTATGTCCTTTTGCTGGTGTTTCCAACACTGGCAATGTAGTACTACATGAAGTGTGGTCTTCCATTGAAGACAATGCATAGTTATGTTCATCTACAGAAAATTAAAAAAAAGTGTAAATAAGTTGTTCATCTTGAGTCTTAAGTATGTATCGATCAACATGCATATACTTACATGTACCAAATTCAGAAATTATTCAGATGTTTTCTGTATTGTGAAAAATGTTTCCATGGTTATTATCGCAATAATTTAAACCCTCATTTTGGAATTTTCAATATGAATTAAAAAGGATTTAAATTTTCTCAATATCGCAAAAAATATAAATACCATTTTAGTCTAAAATGACAAAATCGCAATAATAAATGCACGCAATATATTCTGAATTTACAGTACTGAAATTTTTTTTTTAATAATCAATGAATATTAATATCAAAGAGTGCTGCTCATATCAAAACTAATAACTTGACTGTCATTACTTCTTTTAGTCTTGCTTATTTTCTTTACTTAGCACCTTATACAAGTACATGTATTTTAAACATCAGGTTATATAACATGTAATTTCTGTGCCATTTGGTCTCTTGTGAAGAGTTGTCTCATTGGCAATCATACCACATCTTCTTTTTTTATATGTAAATGAATTTCTATTAAATAAATTGTGCATTTCAACTAAAGGTCAATAATTTAAAGACATTTTAATTACCTAAATGTGTAGTTTCTCTCAATTTCTTGGTGTAATGACTGGCTACTCTATTAGTCCAATTCCGAACCGGCTGGTCAAAGTTTTGGCATATCTGGTCTACATGTCTGATAGTTGATTTGTATGAGCTGCACAAGCCTGCACGGTTAAATGTAGTGTAAATCTGAAAAACAAAACATATCAAATGTTCAAATTGAAACAATTCAACGATAACAGTACAAATACAGATCGACAGAAACTCATTTTACTTTACATATATATATATACAAGTTTTCTCGTTTAAACTATTTTAACATTTCTCATATATTCAGGCCTTTTATAGATGACTTTGAAGTATGAATTTGCTTATTGTTCAAGCTCATACAGTAATCTATATAGTTGTTAACTCCTATGTCATTTGGTCTTGTGGAGAACTGTCTCATTGACAATCATACCACATCTTTTTAATCTATATACATGTACATTTTGAATATTTTTTTTGTGTGAAAAACCTCCTCTATTTACCTTGGTGCGAATGTGACCTCTGAACATCAGAATACTATTAATGGCTTGTATTGTACCCATCTGTGAGTTTCTGTTGAAAAGCAATATGGCTATGCTGGATACAATTCTTGGTATCTGTTTATTCTTATTTCCCGCAATTAACAACATAAACTCTGTTACCAATGGACATGTTTGTTTGAGTTCATTGTAAGCTCTCTTCCATGAAAATTTTTCTAGATTCTTCGTTCTTAACACACTCTCCTTTGCTTGACATATTTGATGCAGCTCCTGGTTCATCTTTTTTTTTTGGTTATTTGAAAAATGTCCTTCTTTAAATCCTCAATCTGGAGTAAATGGTTAATTGCTGTTTTGTACAGCTTCAGCACAATTGCTCTGCAAGCCAGTTTACTTGTACCTTTCAATGTAGTTTGTCTTGAACTTCCTTTAAATCCCAGATGTACCTGTGAAGACAATACCAACATGTAAACAAAGAAGGGAGTAATTTATTTTGCATGTACATGTTAAGGGGCAGATCCAGAAGTTTGTTGAATTTGGAACACCATGAAGCCAACATTATATGTTTCTTTAGAGATGTATATATGAGAGTGTTAGTGGTAATGGATAAGAAAATGGAAAAGAAACACATCATAGGCGGATCCAAGGGGGCCCTGGCCCCCCTTTTGTGGGAAAAATTTGGGTGATTATATAGGGAATCACTGAAGCATGACGGGAGCCCCCCCCCCCAGGTCAGTCAGTGGGCCCCCTTTACAAAAAGTTCTGGATCCGCCACTGAACATTCCAACATTCAGTTAAAAAAAATATTGTATGATATCAAAAAAAAATGTTGTGTTGTTGAAGGAAGTCACATAAAAGATAGTTTCTACAAAACAAAAAATATGTTCACAAGAAATTGAAAAGTGAGTATTTTTTTATGAAGACACGTTTCATAAATTGATACCAACAGTCTTGACCCTTAACATCTATTTCTATTTATTCTTCAAAAACAGATTTTAGTTGGTTTTTATTTTCCTTGTCAGAAGATTTAACCTGTTCAAAATTTTTTATCTGTACCTATAGAAATTAAAAACCAATAAAAATATTCATACCATTCTAATCAACATGTACATGTAGTTTACATTAAAGGATCAAAGTGACATATTACACATAGGTGCCAATATTTAAACACCCACAGATAAGTTGTCAAAATCACACACAAAGAAGATGGGATTAATTAACAGTTGATTTAAGAAGTCAAATCCAGCTGTGATTAATTTCATGTCCAGATAACACATGAGTAAGCAGATTCAGTAGCAATAAAATTATGTTAGAAAATTTGTTGATGACCTTGATTTGAAGGGCACATGCCCCTAACACCCCAGTGAATCCGCCACTGATGTTTACAATTAGGAAGCGTTATACAGCTGATCATGTGAATGTTAGGTCATGTTAATAAAGGACATACAGTTTATCACCAAAATTTCAATTTTAAATGTCATATATTATTTGCCCTATCAGGACATGTGTTTCTCGTTTTTTATATAGATTAGACCGTTGGTTTTCCCATTTGAATGGTTTTACACTAGTAATTTTTGGGGCCCTTTAATTAAAGCTTGCTGTTCGGTGTGAACCAAGGCTGTGTGTTGAAGACCGTACCTTGACCAATAATGGTTTACTTTTATAAATTGTGACTTGGATGGAGAGTTGTCTCATTGTCACTCGTACCACATCTTCCTATATCTATGGTAGGTCATGGTAATTTAACATCAGATGAGATTTTGTTGACTGGTTGCATTTGCTACCCATCTTTATATCAAGGAATTGTCTCACTATACAAATCCTTGAGTATATATGTCCATATTGCATGTGCACAAAAGTTTGGCACTGTATTAAACTTAACAAGTATTAATTTTTACTGTTTGATAACACATTAACTTTAATGCCATGTAGAATATGGTTCTATCTTATTATAAAATGACTTACCTTCACTTTTGGACCTGGACTGACAGGAGATTGTCTAGTAGATTTAGGGTCTGTCGTGGAGTTTTGTTGAAATTTAATCTCTTTCTTCTTGCTTTTGAGTTTGACATGATGCTGCCAATGGTTTCTTTCCATGGGTGTGTATCCGACTTCACTGGAGTCAAACATTCCCTCGATCTTTTCTTGGTTGGAGATTGTTTTTCCTGTGCAAGTGAACATGATTTGATCCATGGCGTTACTACAGTTGTGTTTTCAGGATTCAGCGATGAAAATTTTATAGATGCTACACTTTTCAAAGAGTCTGTCAAAGTAGAAAGTTTCTTCTGACTCCTATATATACCCTGTATAACATTATAGCACTTACTGCAAACAAAACAGTCTTGTTCAAAACCACTGAAATCATGCAGTTCAACACCACCGTAAACTGACTCCAAAGTTTCTAATATATTGATTTCACCGTGAATCTTATGAATATTCCTTCTGCATTCCTTCGTTAAATTCTTCAGATCAAACACATGTGTACAATGAAAACACGTTTCTTGCTCCATTGCACATGTTTACAAACAATTTTAAACTCCTCCTCTATTTCGCGCCATACGTCAAGATATATTAATCCCATGATGCAGCTCGTTTCTTTAATTTCCGGTTGACGCGTTTTGACTGTAAGTGCATTCAGGCGTTAATGGAGTGATCGTAGTGATCGTAATATAACGACTGGATTATTCGGGTTATACTAAATAGTAACGTAACACTATACAAACAATATCACAGTGGAGTTTTCCGAATGATGAACGGAAAAATTATGAGATTTGCAGTGAAGATTGCGCTGCCCGACCTGTATCCTCCCAATTGACCGTTACCAACATTGTTTGTTCAAATCAAGATTAAAACGCCTTCTGATAGAACAAACAAAGAGCTGCGTCATGAGCGCATGATACGCCCGTCGCTTTTTCAAAGAATAAAGTTCCATAACTACTCAATGTCACATCAGAAATTTATAAAAACTAAATAGATGTTATTTTAATAGATATATAAACCAGTCATCACTGCTCAAAGCACTTTTGAGTTATTGTTCAAAAACTAGAAAATCCCCCTTTTTTAATGAAAAAAAACCCATAACTCGGTCAAACGTAAAATCTAAAATTTCTAAAAATCGAAAGGATCGAAAAACCTTCACTAAATTCTTTATCACATATACCTGTATAACTCTTATTACAAACAGGATATCACACCCTAATGTTTACTGTGATGTCCTAAACTCTGTCGATACATATATATTTGGCATTGCGTAAGGTTAATATGTTTATCTCAGACAGTTTATGGCGTCTTAATTTACACTAAGTTCGTTAAACTTGTAATGATGTGATTTTAGTCTGGGTAATCAGATAAATTTTACTCACCTGAATTTCACATAAATCTCACATGGAATTCACCTCAAACGAGCTTAAACGTGAAACTCACGTGAAATTTTTCAAATAGCTTTCAGTGGCTTCGAGCACTCTTTAATCGGTACTTTGTTTTATTTTTTCTATTTGTTTTTTGTCGATCTTTCAGTCAAACCTTTTAAAAAATTTTGTTCTTATATTATACTGATACACTTATGTTCTAGGTTACGAGAGGTTTGTTTTATCCCGTCTAATTCTTTATGTGTCTACATGTCCCAAGTCAGGAGCCTGAAATTCATTGATTGATATTGAATGGGTTCTGCCAGATTTGTTTTTCGTCTATTGTTTATAGCATCAATCGGGCCGTTGATTTTCTCTTTTTAATTTTTTCACATTTGTCATACCGGGGCCTTTCTAGTTTAATATATGGTACGGGTTTTGCTCATTGTTGAAGGCCATACAATGACCTGTATTGGTCTAATGTGCATAGTTCTCTCATTGGCAATCACATCATTGTGTTTGCTTAAAGTCCAATGGCAAATATTTCATAAGGTACTAGCTCCACGTCTGGTATCAAGATTTATGACATATGAGGTTCTATTCTATATGCAGCTCTAAGTTTGGTATCAAGATTAATTACGGCAGAGGTTTAAGCATCACTTCCGCTGTATCAATATTTATTACAACAGAGGTTCTAGTGCTATGTCCGGTAACAAGATTTATTACAGAAGAGATTCTAGTGCCATGTCCGGTAACAAGATTTATTACAGAAGAGGTTCTAGCTCCACGTTCGGTATCAAAATTGATTACAGAAGAGGTTCTAGCTCCACGTTCGGTATCAAAATTAATTACAGAAGAGGTTCTAGCTCCACGTCTGGTAACAAATCTTAATACAGAAGATATTCTTACGAGCCATGGTATATTTATACACGCACTGTGTTCCAGTTAAATTACTCTTTGATATTGACAAAATGAAAATAAAGGTCAGTGTCATGTATGTGTATTTTCTATATATATAGTAACATCAATGTGCAACGTGTGCATGGTGTATCGTATGATAAATTATCTAGATGTAAGGCCATGGTAATCTTTTTTAGATCTTTTGTCTTATCTCGGACAATTTCTGACCGTAAAACATGGCTAACTTCAGAGAAAAAGTTGTCCTTGTAACAGGTAGGAATCATGTTCTGCTGTGTCTAAATTCTTATTAATATTGAGACACTTATATGCCATAGTTTTCTATAATATGTGAAAATTATCAAATTTGCTGTACATAATATAATGCATATGAGAATATAAAAATGAAAGACCCCTTCCTGACCATCAACTATTGTACGACTGAAGATTCCTATCATTGTTATATCTCAACCTGAATTTAAATATTGCGTGGTTTCCGATGTAATTGTGAGTGATTCAACGTGTGTCTCGGTTTTATGTTTTATTTCAATTGACATGAAAACTGCATTAGTCCAGACATGACAACCTAAAACAAAACATTATCAGAATATTTAAATCTATTGTTATTTTTTTTCTGTTATGAGAGTCATTTCATAAGACATAAGATAAAATATTTCACTAAAGCCCCCACATGGGGTATGTTAGTACAACATTAACAATAAAAGTGTGAACATAGTTACATTAGAACAACATGGTTAACAAAGGTGCAATAATATATAATGAATACTGATTTGTGACAGGAAGTACAAATTATAGTAACATGATGAAGCACATTACTTTTTGTATTAAAAGGTTTAAATAACACTTTTGCAAAATTTCAAATGAATAAAAAGACTGAGATATGGGGTACATGTTAAAGAAACAGCAACGAAACAGTACAAATAACCCAAAGACTACTAATAAGTCTAGAAAGCCTAGCGGCATTCAAGTGCATGTTTTGCGAGAGTACTACATAAATGTGTATCTGACTATAACATGTATAACGATTTCAGTTTTGATTCAAGCAATTTGAATTTTGGAAGTGAAAATGATATGGCGTGTTGTCAAATTTTACTTTCTTATCAAATGGGAGTAATTTTACAGGCAAATGAACTAGTTTTTGTTCTGTAATTTTCATGGCTTAAACATCATTTCAATTTCAGGTGGCGAATTGATATCCGTTCTTTTCCATACTAAATAGTAAAGTAACATTATACACACAATATAACAGTGGAGTTTTGCGAATGATGAACGGACAAATTATGAGATTTGCAATGAAGATTGCGCTGCCCGACCTGTATCCTCCCAATTGACCGTTACCAACATTGTTTGTTCAAATTAAGATTAAAACGCCTTCTGATAGAACAAATAAAGAGCTGCGTCATGAGCGCATTAACGCCCGTCGCTTTTTCAGAGAATAAAGTTCCATAACTACTCAATGTCATATCAGAAATTTATAAAAATCTAAAGGGATGTTATTTTAATAGATATAAACCAGTCATCACCGCTCAAAGCACGTTTGAGTTATTGTTCAAAAACTGGAAAACCTCCCTTTTTTAATGAATAAAACCCCATTACTCGGAAACGCAAAATCTAAAATTTCTAAAAATCGAAAGGAAGCTCACGTCAATAGATATAGATATTTCACCAAAGTGTCATGAAAACTCCTCAACGTATTTTTGAGTAATTGTTCGAAAACTGGAAAATCCCCCTTTTTTAATGAATAACACCCCATAACTCGGAAACGTAAAATCAAAAATTTATAAAAACGAAAGGGAGCTCACCTCAATAGATATAAACAATTCACCAAAGTTTCATGCAAATTGGTTAAAGCGTTTTTGAGTTATTGTCCGACCTGTTGACGACGGACGGACGGACGGACGCGAACGGACAACGTTATACCATAATACGTCCCGTAAACGGGCGTATACAAACTAGTAATTTTGTAACGGTTTCATTAACAGTTGGTCTTCATGAGTATCAATGAAATATTTGCCACTGGAGGTTATTCAAACTTCTTCTACTTCTAATTCTACCGGTTAGTGACCAGCGCCATCAGGTTGACTATTCTGTCACTTTTGGGTGTGCGGAAAAATAATTTTGAAATACAATGACAAAAAAGGGTGCTATACAAATATTTAACAGTAGTGATTATAAACAGGGGGCTATTGATTTATTTGTTAGTCAGGAGCCTCTTGACTACAATCAATGATCCATTATTATGGAATTTCAGTTCAATCAGGAAACTTTATACAACGATTTACTTCAAAAGCGACGAGACGATCCTCTATCATTATTGTTCATTTTCGTCTGTTTTGTACCGTGCGTATATGTATATTTCCCATATCAAGTCATGGATTTCGTGACCACTAATTAATTAAAACTCTCACTAAATTCTTTATTACATATACCTGTATAACTCTTATTACGTACTGGATATCACACCCTACTTTTTACTGTGATGTCCTAAACTCTGTCGATACATATATTTTGGCATTGCGCAAGGTTAATATGTTTTTCTCAGACAGTTAATGGCGTCTTAATTTACACTAAGTTCGTTGAACTTGTACTGATGGGTATTTTAGTCTGGGTAGTCAGGCAAATTTTATACTCACGTGAATTTCACATAAATCTCACATGGAATGCACCTCAAACGAGCTTAACCGTGAAACTCACGTGAAAATTTTCACGTGAATTTCACGCATAAAAAAAAATAGCATTTTTAATGATTTTAATTTAATCTGAAAATTTACATGATATTTGAATAACCTTACTTTGAAAATTCACGTGAAAAAAAAATTCCTGTGATTTTCATGTTAAATTCACCTGAATTTCACGTGACTATCACGTGAGTGAAATTTCCCTGTGTAAACATCATGATGGTTTATTAAAAGTTGACATTTGTTTTCAAATAGCTTTCAGTGACTGAGAACACTCTTTAATCGGTACTTTGGTTTATTTGTTCTATTTGTTTCGTGCCGATCTTCAGTGTTACATTTATGTTCTAGGTTACGAGAGGATTATTTTATCCCGTTTAATTCTTTATGTGTCTACATGTCCCAAGTCAGGAGCCTGAATTCGTTGATTGCTATTGAATGGTGTCTGCCAGCTTTGTTTTTCGTCTATTGTTTATAGCATTAATCAGGCCGTTGATTTTCTCTTTTGAATTGTTTAACATTTTTCATACCGGGGCCTTTCTAGTTTAATATATGGTACGGGTTTTGCTCATTGTTGAAGGTCGTACAATGACCCTATATTGGTCTAGTGTGGATAGTTTTCTCATTGGCAATCACACCAATTCTTGTCGTTATAAAATGTATTAAGTATATTGAGTGGTTGATTGTGTTTGCTTAAAGTCCAATGGCAACTATTTCATGAGGTTCTAGCTCCACGTCCGGTTTCAAGATTTATGAAATATGAGGTTCTATTCTATATGCAGTTCCAAGTTTGGTATCAAGATTAATTACGGCAGAGATTTTAGCATGATCTCTTCCGCGGTATCATTATTTATAACAACAAAGGTTCTAGTGCCATGTCCAGTAACAAGATTTATTACAGAAGAGGTTCTATCTAGCTCAACGTTCGGTATCAAAATTAATTACAGAAGAGGTTATAGCTCCACGTCTGGTAACAAATCTTATTACAGAAAATATTCTTACGAGCCATGGTATATTCATACACGCACTGTTAAATTGATCCTTGATATTGACAAGTCAGCGTTTTCTTTATGTTCAGTAACGTGTGCAAGGAGTATATGGTTTATTATATAATATGTTATCAAGATGTTAGGCCATGGTAATCGATTTTTGATCTGTTGTATTATCTCGCACAATTTTATGAGTAGAAAATTAGAGCTGTGCTATCAAGAAGTAATCATTTTTAGATTGTTTAGAATTAAATAGTTAAATGGTGTATTTTTCAGTCATTTATTACTTCACACTCTAATCTGAATCTGTTCAGAAAAAAAACAATTAAAGGAGTAATTAAAAAAAATATAGTTGAACAACTTTGTATTTTTCTAACACTCAATCATGAACTACAATAGTCTTGGCCTTATAAAGTTTGTTTACATTTAAAACATGGCTAACTTCAGAGAAAAAGTTGTCCTTGTAACAGGTAGGAATATATCATGTTCTGCTATCCGTTTTACTAATATTGAGACACTCATATGCCATTGTGTTTTTATAACATTTGAAAATTATTTAATTTGCTGTATATTGTATATGTTGTGTATGTATATTTTCATTGTAATATATTCCTTCCAGACTGAGCGAGAGACGTCCTTGGTGATAATGATTACCTTGACAGAGAGACGTCTTTGGCGATAATGATTTCCTTGACATAAAAATTCAAGGAGATATAAACGAATTTAACAGAAGCAACAGGACGGGTCTTACTAGCAGAACAGGAAATGTTGACATTTTCTGAGAACCTGAGATGACTCTCGGTTTTTTGCTGTTCGCGATGCTCAATATTTAGTTTCTGTGTAGTGTACTTTTTAATCGGTTGTTTGTCTATTTGTCTTTTTCTTTTTACTATGTTACGGTCTGTATGTCTTCCGTTTAATGATTTGTTTTAAGGATGTTCGCTCGTCTGTTTCAAAATAACAAGCTTTTTAAAAGACTGTTATAATTGAAAGTATATAAATGAAGAATTTTAAAAACCAGAAAAAAAATGAATGGTCCGTGTGCTTGTTTTCGAGATATAAGCAATTGAAAATTTGGCGGGAAATGATTCTCTCTAGATTTTTCATACATTTAACATTGGCACCTTTTTTTCTTTCAAAAACAATGAAAAATAACAAGGAATTTATAAGATTTTCAAATATGGCTTTTCAAACTAGATGTAATAAAATTATGAAAAGAAAAGTAGGGGTTAGCGGGCAAACATTTCTAATGGCACTACATGGATAAAACTAGAGGATTCGGAATATCTGGCAAAAAATCAAAAACAAGAGGAGCGAACAACCTTACACTGTCAATTAATTTGTTGTAGACTTTTACCTTTACTCTGTGAATTGTGACATCAATAAAAATAAGAAAGAAAATAAAAAAAAAAACGCCCTCCTGAAATTATTGTTGTTTTACAACATGCAGAGCTAATTGGCGGATCCCCCTTATTCGATTTATTTATTTTTTTTTTATTTTTTAATTATGTGAACGTTTCATGGTGTTTCGGCAGTTGCAACCCTCAGTTTTCAAAATGGCTGGTTCTGCACCTGGAGATTGTGTTTATATTGATCTTTCAGGAGCAAGTTCTGGCATAGGAGAAGCCACCGCTATTAAGTTAGCAGAACATGGTGCCAGATTATTTTTAGTGGCTCTTGAAGAGGACAAATTGCAAAATGTACAACAAAAATGCAAGGAAAAGGGTTTAGTGGAAGAAAAAGTAAGCTATTTAAATCTTGATGTGATTATAATTTTTCCGCTTATTTATCAAGATCATCATAACAATTTTATAACATGTATACTCAATCTTGTTTTCTAGTGTTTCATAGACTTATATTGAAATACCTGGATTGAAGGATGAATGAATTACCGTTTAACGTCCAGTGGGAAATGTTACACGTATATAAGGACGAGAAGATGTCAATGTGTTACGAACATGAACCCTGCTTTGTTCTTTACCGACACGCTATAAAATATAGAAATAAGAAGATGTGGTATTATTGCCAATGAGACAAGTCTCCACAAGAGACCAAATGACACAGAAATTAACAACTATAGGTCACCGTACGGCCTTCAACAATGAGCAAAGCCCATACCGTATAGTCACTAGTTTGCAAGATAACAATGCTCGTGAATATATATTACCATACCTGGACATGTTATTCTGAATCCGAGCCGACCATGCGGTCTTTGCCATACGCTTTAATGATGTGTGCTTATTTTTTTATTTGATAATACCTTGAATCGAACCCGCAAACTCTCGCACTCGAGGCCGGAATGCTACCACGAAATTTCTGTATTTACTCTTTTTTTTCATTAAAATACATGTAGGATGAAATATAATAATTGGCATATATATTGTAAAGACACTTGAATGAGGGTCTGGGTACCGTTTCACAAAGCCTTCGTAAGTCTACGTGTCATCGTACGTTTATCGTAAATAAATCGTAGGCTTTACAGCCCTTTCACAAAGCCTTCGTAAGTCTACGTGTCATCATACGTTCATCGTAATAAATCGTAGGCTTTACAGCCCTTTCACAAAGCCTTCGTAAGTCTACGTGTCATCGTATGTTCATCGTAATAAATCGTAGGCTTTACAGCCCTTTCACAAAGCCTTCGTAAGTCTACGTGTCATCGTACGTTTATCGTAAATAAATCGTAGGCTTTACAGCCCTTTCACAAAGCCTTCGTAAGTCTACGTGTCATCATACGTTCATCGTAAATAAATCGTAGGCTTTACAGCCCTTTCACAAAGCCTTCGTAAGTCTACGTGTCATCGTACGTTCATCGTAAATAAATCGTAGGCTTTACAGCCCTTTCACAAAGCCTTCGTAAGTCTACGTGTCATCGTACGTTCATCGTTAATAAATCGTAGGCTTTACAGCCGTTTCACAAAGCCTTCGTAAGTCTACATGTCATCGTACGTTCATCGTAAATAAATCGTAGGCTTTACAGCCGTTTCACAAAGCCGTCGTAAGTTAAGATGAGCGTAAATAATACGTAAATCCTGGCGTAACTTACTACAGCTATACCCAGTCGTATCTCGATCGTAGTTTTTCCGCGAATATGAAGTAAACCATATCTAAGATGGCTTTATTCTCGATCAAGATGCCGCAAATGTTAGAAGACGAAGAAGAATCTTCAATATTAGAACCACACTTTCTTCATTTGATCATTTTGAAAATGAAATGGATATTATATCCAGATACAGACTGGATAGACACAGTATCAATGAAATAACATTGGCAATAGAAACAGATATAAAACATAATACAACTAGGTCCCATGCACTTACTCCTGAAACGCAGGTTTTGTTAGCTTTGCGCTACTCACTGGTTCTCCGGTAAAGCGCCCATTTTATGACACTGATTTGTCCCACCGTAACAAAGCAAAACTAACGACTTCGAGTTATATACCCGTAGCTTGTTATACTTATAACTGAGATTTTTATATTTCTTTATTATCTATATTTTTAATTTTTATAAAGTTTAGTATATATTGCACAACGATAGTGATCGTACCGGTCGTCATAATGTTTTCTTCGTAAACCTGTAATTCCCGTTAACGGATAGAAGACCAAGCAAGACTAAATATTTAGCACAACATAGAGTGTGATATGAGTTAAATTTGATTATAAGGTTACCATAAATAATTTTGTTAAATGGTCATTTATTCCAAATCATATCAGTCTTGAAACTAAACAAAGTTGAAAACTGCAGAGATTTGTTAAGCATGTAATCTCCTTGGAATGGTATATTCTAAACAAACACCTATTTTGAAAATAAATTCTACATCCAACAGATCGATATCGGTGTCAACATTCAATTTTAATACAACTTCTATCTTCAGATTCACGTATTATGTTTTATAAATGACGAAATCATCGAAAAGTAATCTCCGTGGAATGTAATCTCCGTTCACGTTTTTGTGAAGAGTGCTTTCTTTCACGTCCGCACTTCTATCGAGTATGGCATGCCAAATAAACATTTTAGATAATAATTACGGATGGCGGATATTAGATCTACAACAACAACAACAAAAACCGAACTGGATGTTTTTTAAATCAATATTAATGCAAGTAAATAATTTTAACCCGTTTTCAATATTAAAGATCTGAAACTTTTATTATTAATATAAATTTGATACAGAATTTAATACGATTAAACAATTATGCAAGTAGTCATAAAAATTGCTCTGCCTAATGAGTTTAATAAATCATATTGCACAGGGAGAGAAGCTTTAAAATACTTTCTTTCATTAAAAATGAAATTACGACGTCGGCTGAGAGGACATGGTATATATTGTCCGTTAAATTTATTAACAACACCGTGTACAATTATTCTTTCCATTTTTCTCTATTCAGTAAGAAATAGGCTTATTCTGTAAATTCTTGTGTTCAGACCGTGCATATGAAAATTTCCTGTTATGTCATGATTTTGACATGATAGATCTTTCTGTCTGTATCAACGACATATAAATATTTGAATCTACATTTTAAATTGATACAAAAAATCAAAATTCTCTGCTCTATAGATTTTCATAAATGGAGTCTAAAATATATCCATAATAAATACACCGTATCAAATGCATATATGAGAACAACTACTAATAAACTGCTACGCGTCGCATACTATGTATAGAGACATGCATCATAAATCTAAGTTCAAAGACAAATTAAAAAAAAAAGAAATTCTAAAAGCTTTCTTTGACAAATTTTATACTAACTTCATTTTAACAAGTTTAAATTACTTTTTCTAAAATAGAGCTAAGAACTGTTTGTAATGTTGTAAATTAAATTCGTTTGAAATTTCTATTCAAATACGCTGTTGAAGATTACTAAGCGCCAATAAAATACAATAATTTTGTATTTTATAAATTAGTGTCTTCGATAATGAAACATTCGTCATCGAACAGTCTCATTATTATGTCGGTATTTGAAATGACTCGTTTCATTGTTATTACAAAAGATAGGTCATAATAACATGACAGAGTTTTTTTTTTGCTTCAGAATGTTCTAGATGAATATACAAAAAGCAAATTTTAGACAATGTACCCTCATAAGCCTGGAAGTGGCTAGTCACATATAGTTAACGGCGTTTTTCTCACAATGATGTTCTACCTCCATAAGCCTGGAAATGTCGTGGCGGGTCACATATAATCAAGCCTTCTGACTTCATAAATTTTGTTAGAGAGTCGGCTGAATAAAGACGTTATGTGATGAAAATAAATTAATTTCCTTCCGTGAAAATGCATCGCATGTACAATAGAAATGAATCGCCCCTACAGTGAAAATGAAAGTCTAGTATCATTATTCGACAGTAAACATGAATCGCATAACGAAAACAGCATAGTGGAATTTAATTCAATATCAACAAGCTGAATAAAAAAAAAAACTGTTTTAAGTTATACAACATTAATAATTATGTTAAAAGGTACATTTTTCTGCAAATGAAACTTAACTACTGCTTTTAAATCTCTTGCACGCTCTGTTCGTGAACTATTCTTAATATTTATCTATTTGTGTATCAATTTTACACCTGGATGGCTGTAGGCGCGATGAAAACCTGTCCGCATCTCATACCTATATCATGAATTTATAAAAACAGTACACATTATATCTTATTTCTCATTCTATTCAAAAATCATGAATTTGTCGTCTGTTTATTTATCATTCTACATTAGAAATTCATAACGGATACAGTGAAAATGGTATTTCAGGATTCGCACATTATATACACTGGTTTTGTTTATTCTTATTGGACTTTTTTAATTCTTTTTCAACGACAACGCATGGAACTTCTTATTTCTTGTTTAAAATTCTTCTCTTGATCATAAATTTGCATGAAATATTTGCCACTGTACGTTCAGTAAACAGTAATCAATCAATCATATCTCCTCTAAAATTGCAGTACTATAATAACTTTAGACATTATCAAATAATTGTTAAAAAATCCGTTTAATCCTTTGATCAGATATAAACACGTCTCGTCACTCTCCTATTATTTCAAATTTCCGATACAAAGAAAAAAAAATATTATTGAATATCAAAGGAAGTAACCCATCAAAGATACAAGGCTTGTGTTTCGTCTACAAATGAAAAACATATGAACACACCCACTCACCTGATTCGCTCGTCCTAAAAATATAAAAATTCAAAATATAAAAACAATTATATACAAAATAAAGGATAAGGTCACTCCGGATGCCGCGCAAATGCCAAGGCAACGAACGAGAAACCGGAAAGGACATACTTGGATTCCAAACCGATACCGCTAAATGCCCAGCTGTATTCCTGGTAGAGGAAAGCCGAAAATCCTACGATAAAGCATCTCGGAAAGAACTACCGATCCATTAGGGGAACAACAGTGAAAACCCTCAGACATCAAATAGATTGGTCTGATAGTTTCCTACATGGAAACTACTAATGGATTCCATCTGACCACATGTCTCAAACAAACCTGAAAATATCTGCAGAAACTTTCCTCAACAAAAAAATATGACCCAAAACATAAAATATGAGATGTAAGGATAACAATAGTTATCCATGAAACCAATTTGGCAACACAATTCCAATGATGTTGAAGGATTCTCTCTGCAAACATTTTCATGTCCGCTCTCATCGGCATGCTCGACTCATCGATCTGTGAAAGAAGAGTGTGCCATATTCCGATGTAAATAAACTACGATTCACACCTCCTGTTTACAGAGTTCCGTTTTACGATACACTTACGATGATACACAGTGCGTAACTTGCGATCAACTTAGTAGTCCTTTACGATGCCTTTGTGAAACACACGTAACGGGAACGTAGAACCACACGTAAACGGATCGTAAAATGATACGATGATCGTAAGTTAAGAAGGCTTTGTGAAACGGTGGCCAGGATGGGTTTTACAGAGTACAGAATAATGAGCCAAATCTACAGCAAAATGGGGTGGGGGGTGGGGGGTCTGGGGCTTGTTTTACAGAGTAGAGAATAATTAGCCAAATCTACAGCAAAATGGGGGTCTGGATGGGTTTTACAGAGTAGAGAATTATGAGCCAAAATGAATATTCTGCATCACAAAGTGCAGGAATCAATCGTGTACAAAAGTGAAAATAAAAATAAGCATGCGCAGCAGCAGATGAAAATGAAAAGCAAATCCGAAAAAAAATCCTGTTAAAGGGGCATGCATTAGCTGTCAAATTCATGTTCACCGAATTGAGTCAAATTCTCATATTTGGTTTATAATCTACTTAAGGTATATCGAGCTAAAAAAAAAGGTCTAAAGTGAAGAATTAACAATGCATGGACTCGATAATATGTATCCGCTTTTCGTGTCTATTTTAGCCTAGACGCCATCTAATTAACCATCGCGGTGACCTCGGAGGACTGCCGACGATCATATAACCCGATATTAACATAAATATAGATATAAATAGATAGCGAAACGTGCAATTGGATTTTTAGGTCTGTTTGATTTCATTTTATAGGTTAAACAAATATGTTAATCATCGTTTTTTCCTGTATAAGAATGAGTTTTGTGGATCGAATCAGTCAACCAAATGGTTTACCCTTGTTTCACTTTCAATGTTGGCATTCTTTTCCTTTTGATAGCTGAACACGCCTAGTTCATGCGTAACCCATCTCTAACTAAGGGATTAAATAGAAGGTCGCATGAATACGGTTTCAATGAGGTCGAATTATTCACTTGCAAGTTTCATCAGCGATGTTTCGTAGCTCATTTTGACAAAATTGAACCAAACTGGCTGCTAAAAGAGAATTATTATTTCACTTTTTCACTTGCATTTAATGATTTAACCAAATAAAAAAAAAATCATATTTATTTTTTTTATTTCTCGTAGATAATGCCCCTTTAACGGAGCCAAGTATATACAAATATCAAATTTTAATTGACTGGTGTAAGAAACCATGTCATGTAGATGTATTAACGAAGTTTGTGATATTCGACGCATTACAATGTGTGTAGAAATCCTTACTTCTGCGCACAGCTTTTTAATGCATTTGAGCACATTCGTTGAACAAGTTAACAGCGGTAAATGTTAGCTTAGTATCAGGAAATAGGGTTTTCATGTATCCGAAAATACGTCAGATATTGTTTAAAATGACGAATTAACTTGTTAGCTTATATTGTAACACATGTAACACCTTCTTACTGCGCACCTACCACACGACGAAAGAGGGATTTCTAGCAGGAAACGCTCGTTTGTTTTGTTATTATCCAGTAAAACGAATCCTAACTACTAGAAAAAAACATAAAAAATATTTAAATTAATTAATAAATCTCAATCTGACATGCCTGTTTTTGCTGAATATTGGTACCTCTTAACTTTTTGAAAATGACTACGAACCCTGTTTCCATTCGGATATTTTTAGAATTGCATCATCAAGTCATGTACTCAATTGTCCATTTGTGTTTCCCTGTGATTTGTTTCTAATAAACGAACCTTTATGTTAACTTTCCAAAAGTGACTTAATTTTTTTTTCTCAAAGTTGGCTTCATATTTTCATGAATGGTCTATATTCATTGTAGTTTACTTGTGCGACTTGTAAAATGAATGTGCGCAAATGTAATAAAATCTTGTGCGCAATCTAAAAAAAAGTGTAAATCCCTAATGCACGCAAATGTAATGCGCCCGTGAAATTTTGTGAATTCCATTTGTATAGGAATTTTAAATAATAATGGTTGTTTTCAATGAGTTAATTGTTGTTTTTTTTTACTCTGGTTGTTTTAACAAATTTACCATGTAGTCCTGATTTAGTTTGTGAGTAGATAGATCGAATTTATTCATATTGAAAATAACCCTTTTTACTATAAGTACTGATATATTATCCCATTTAATGTATACGCATGATTATATTTTCTTCTTAGATAGGGTATTGCAGTGGTGACTTATCTCAATCTACCTTCAGGGAAGAAATTGTAAGGAACCTGGTACAGAAATTTGGAAGATTGGATATATTGGTTTGTCTTATATAATAAAATATACTTTTTGGTGCACTATTATCAAAGAAAATATGATGTAACCACCAAAGAAGCAGCGACCCAACAAAACTAAGTCGACATCCAGTTAATATTCGGTCCATAGATACAAACATTCATCATTTGTATATGACATAGTGCTAACATTGGAAATGATACCTTTCCAAATTAAAGTTTTGTATGCGGAACGTATCAAAATGTTACAAAATGTTTATCATTAATCGTCTAGACACAGTTTGAGAGAATACGATTTAGAATTAACATGTACTACATGTAACCAAACTCCTGTCACATAAATAAAATCTTAATTCCCATCATTTTCAACGACATACTTTCACTTAGAACAAGATATTGTGATCTCACGATATGTTCTCACAGTATTTATAACAATTGGAGGTAATTTAGGCAAATATTTTACATGTGGAACTGTTGGACCTTCTCCGGATCCTTTATATAAATAATATCATATTTTATTATGATTTATCATTCACGATGTCTTGAACGAATGATACATAATAAAGAAGTAAAGCTTAGCTATAGTGCTATAGTAGCATCCGGACCGAAAACTTTTGTTTCTCTAAAAGAAAGTCATAATGAGAGATTAAATATTTTGTGCATTTTAACTATTTCAGAATCTGTATTTACATAGAAGTGTTATCATTTATCGGCAATACGTTCAGGTTTTGGCAATCAAACCAAAAAAATACAAGATAGTACAGCAACTCATTTTACCATACAAAAGCAGTGATAAGGTATCAACTTGATGATAGAAAAATAGATGCGATTAAGTTTTCATTGCAAAACATAACGATAAAACATCTGCTGATAGTGTAACTGCATCTAGTAAATTTGAGATAATGACACTATTCTTGTTTTATCAAAACAAATTGCTCTCATAGAATAAAAGAAAAGATAAAACAATTATTTATTATTTCTATGCAAATAAGATATAGGTAGTCCCAAATCTTCGTGGCTAACGCCACTCAGATATGAGAAGACTATATCTCATATATGTAAATACGTTTCAGGCTGATATTGCAGGCCATGCTATGTTTTTAAATATAAGTGAAACTAAGGAAGAGGATTACGACAGATTCGTCAATGTGAACCAGAAGGCGAAATTCTTTCTGGCACAACTTTGCTTGCCTTATCTCAAAGAAACAAAAGGTTTGTTAGTATGAGGGAAAATTAAAGTCTTACTCACACAACTATGCTTGCCTTATCTCAAAGAAACAAAAGGTTTGTTAGCATAAGGGAAAACTAAATTCTTTCTTGCACAACTATGCTTCCCTTATCTCTAAGAAAAAAAGGTTTGTTAGCATAAGGGAAAACTAAATTCATTCTGTCACAACTATGCTTGCCTCATCTAAAAAACAAAAGGTCTGTTGGTATGAGGGGAAAAATATAGGGAATGGTACTTTTAATTGAATTTTACTTTGAGAAAAGAATATAGGGTTCAGTAAATTTACGTGTTTGTTAATTACCAGGCGGAAGGGAAACTATAGCATTGGAGAGACGACGTGACAATGGAATTTGCTAGAACAAATTATATATTACCAAGGGGAAACAAAAGAGGCAGAATTAAGTATTGGCGCAATTTCATACTTTCAGAAGAATGCAACAAAAATTGTTAAGATACACTGTAAGATTACTTTCATGTTCATTGCATCAAAAATCAAGATGAATATACATTTGGAATATAGCATGTATATGTAAACTGTTATGTAAACAAATTCGCCTCTTTTTGATACCTACACTCATAAGAGACGGCGTATGAATCTAAAACATACTTTTAAGTAATTAAAATTTTCAATGTAGGTAATATAATCTACATGTCGAGTATCGCATCCACGATACCGGTAAGTATATTTAATTTATAATTTAATATTTTATGTGTTCTTCAAATCTGACCTTATCAAAATAAAAATGAAATCGTACAGTTCCGTTCGAACAATGTGTTAATTGAAACGGCACCCAACAACACAACAAAAACATTCATATGTCAATATACTGTCTTCAACAATAATTTGTATGCAATTGCATGCTGTTTAATTACCATCTGAACAGGAAAGCAGTTTTCTTGGGAAGTTAATCATATATTTGCACTTAAAAGATAAAAAGAAAGCCACAAATGTTTGAAATCATAGAATCTATCATAAAAGCACATTTAGAATGTATTACATATTTCACTCCTTAGTAACTTCGTTACTTAAATTGTAATATAAATTTGTAATGCAAAATTACTATGTACAATTAAAATGTAAATAAAAAAAAAATGTTTTTCTGTTTTCAACTACCGGAAATAGTAGTTTACTGCATGGTAAAAGTAGCTATTGATATGCTTACAAAATGTCTAGCCAAAGGTAAAAGATATTTATTATACAGTAATATTTTAGATGAAAAATTTAAAGGCGGGAATTGCCGGTATCGTCAACCAATCAAAATCATTGTAAAATTGTCTGACTTGTTATTGATTGCATTGACCATTTCAAAATAAAAAGACTTTTGACACATTTCTTTTGTGATGGTACAGTCCTTGATATCATTTTTATCTTTTGTGCATCTGTCCATTTTTTCTAATCTAACGTTTATTTAAATAAGTTGTGCAATAATGTTTTAAACATATTCTTCCATGGTTGTGTCTGTCCGTACACCAAATTATTGGTCCCTTACGTTCAATACCATTGTTGAAAGACTCCCCCGTTTTTCAAAAAATGTGTTAAGCTCTATATACATGATGAAAACACTGGATCTTATCTAGAAAAATATAACGGAATTAACTTTATCGACGCATACAGTTAATAAACAAATCATTGAAAAATATATTGATTAAATAAATTTCTTTCAGAATTAGGTCCTCACGGTGTAAGAGTGAATGCTATCAAGTAAGTTCTAATTAGTGGGTGATGTAGTACCTAGAACGTTGTTACCAAGTACCTTGATTTGTAATCAATGAACAGTTGGTCCCTTAACCTTCAGTGCCAGATATCTAAAAAAATATTTAATAGAATAGATGTGCTTTCAATACGCAATGCTTTTGCCATTTGCCTTTAATAGGCAGAGACTACAGTTTGTCTTGCATTGTCCTGCATTCTGCAAAGAAATCTAATCTAAAATTGTATAAATGTCTGTAATTTGAAACTGGACTTCAGAAGGTTATTTTCAAAACTTTTTAATTGCTTGAAGTGTGTTCAATGGCGAATGGCCGTTGTATGGTGTCTGTCCGTCCGACATGACTAGCGAACTGGTCTTACCTCTTTTTACGGATCAGTGAACAACGTTTTAAAGTTTTCATTTAAGTCAGTTTCTCATTTATTATGATTAATAATCCATCGGTACTTGGTCTATAGAATGGTTGTTACATGTATTAGGTGCACATGACAGCCTGACAGAGGTCAACTGATCTTTGAATATTGTCTTTCTCGGCACTATATGTTACATTGATTTTATTCTAGAGAGTTTAATACATAACTGGAAAAATATTGCTATCGAGTTATGGGCCTGCATTATGTCGATAATTATATTTTTGCACAACACGATGTCATGGTTTTCTCAGAATGCTTATGACGTCTTCACACTAAATCCTTTACAGATGTAATGATTAGTCTTTAGTCTAAAAAAAACATGGTCTATATTTCTTAATTAACATTAGTCTATTTACTAGCTTCAAATTACTCCAGTACTCTTAGATGGTTCTATGTGTCTTTTGCCATGCTGTTAGTTGCATTCAACATTATACCGATCTACTGAGTCAGGCTCTTTCCAACTGATATTTACGTTTGTTCCAATGTTGTTCTGTTACCCCCAGTGTCACAGCTCTCACAAACATGTAAACCCCACCACATTCTGAATGCGCCTTGAAGATGAAAAAAACTGTCCACTCTCAGTTTGCACAAGTTACATTTCTAAGGGAGATAACGAAAGAAAGATATTAAGATTTGATTAAATATGATGACAATAATAAAATTCCTATTATAGCAAATGCCAACTTTTGTCATTCTATTTCTTAGTTTTGTCATTCTTTTCTGATATATGCTTTCTTATATTTAAATATAATCTATTTTAATATTCATTATTCATTTATGTTTAGTTAGTTTATCGTACATATGTTACTTTATTGTATTCTATTATCAAATTGTAGTCCTGGCTTCATTGATGATACCAATATTCTTCGTAATTGTAATTTGAAGGCTACAGATGAAGACCAAAAGAAGGTTGTGTGCACATATTGTTCCTTCAATAAATTATTAATAGAGTCGACCTTGGAGTCGATATCGCTATAATTCACTCTTAAAATAGATATGATTCTTTGTCCAGGTTTTGGATGACTTTTAGTTTGTTTTTTGGTTTTACTAGCCCTTCAACGTTTGTATTAGGTGTTTGGTTTTACATATGTTGGCCTTAAGTTTCACTGAAGAGACATTAGTTGTCGAAATGCGAATATAGTGTCAGGTGCATTGTAATTAGTACCGTGAATGTTGTTATTGCAATACACTATGAAAAAAATGACCTAAACGGAATTTTGGTGTTTTGACTTTTTTTGGTCGATATGCTAACAAATATTTTAAATTTTGGCTTTCAAAGCATTACGTCTCGAAAGTACCTAAAGCAGATTATTTCCGAAATTCATGTCAACCAATTTCGATATCTTTGCATCTTGTATTTCAATGTCTAAAATTACTTTTTTTCTTTATAGTATGCAGACAACTCAGCAAAACAAGCACACCTAAAAAGGGTCGGAAAACCAGAAGATGTTGTTTCCCTCTTGCTCTTCTTGGCATCAGATGAAGCATCGTACATTACCGGGAGTATCAACAATATCGATGGTGGATCTCATTTATATCCTTGAAGAATATTCTACCATCTCTGATATAGTTCAGATTTCAGACTTTTAGTGTAATTAACAAACATAATAAATTCAGTCTGTATTTTGGCATTCCCTGATTAAAAGATGCATCATTTTTAAAATAAAGTTTGAAATGGGATTTCATGCTATTAGATATTAATACTATGGTCTTGTTGGTAGACCCTCGAAGATTAAGCCCCAACAATTCAAAAACAAAAGGTAAATGTCGTGACCTTTTATAGCCGACTATACCGTGTTTAATTTTTTTTCTTATTGTTGAAGGCCGTACGATTGCCTATAATTGCTTACATCCACTTCATTTGAACTTTGGTGGATAGTTGTCGCATTGGCAATCATACCACATCTCCTTTTTTTTACAAAATTAAAATATACAAAAATAACGACAAAACATCGTGTCTTGTCATCATGGTTAAATCTAAGATTTGTTGCACAATTAATAGCAACGGATGACAGTTAATACAGTGATTAAAAACCACATCACAAAGGTTAACACAAAAACTTGCATCAAGTGGAGAACATTATATAAGTTATATGGTTTGCTACTGACCCCAACTGATCCATAGAGGGTAAGTAAGATTCATAGGATGTGAGGTCAAAGGTCAGTCGTGAACCGTATAACGAATTTATCGCACACGGGAATTTTCCTGCTAAGTTATGTATATAAATAAACAATGAAATACAGTGATGACGTCATCATCAATTGTTAGCATGACGCCATGAATCCCATATGAAATCTGCTGAACCCATACGGGATCCATAGGGTGTCACCACGTGACGGCGATATATCAATTATAACGTCATAATGCTTGTTGTGACTTCTTTGCCATGTTAGTTTTTCGTTTATAGTTTTTTTTGATAAACCAGATCGTTGGTTTTCTCATTTGAATTGTTTCACATTTTGTCATGAATACTAATCGTTATTGGTTTTGCTCATTATTGAAGGTCGTACAGTACCATACAGGAAGGTCGTATTTGGGGGTACCTTCATGACGAATAACGGTAAAAAAAGTCTTGCCAAATGACGTTAACGGTAATTCTTGACGCATGACGATAAAATGTACATTTTCTTTATGACGATAAAAAAATCGACTGATTTTAACGAATCAAGTTAAATACTTTTCGAGAATAACGATAAAGGATAATTATTCGAGACCTCTGACGAATCACGATAAGGATATTTTGACGAATCACGATAAAATTTTAACCAATTTGACGCTAACGGTAGCCGAAAATGACCGGTTAACGTCTGACGGTAAAGGGCATTCCTTCCCTCATATAGTTGACAATCAAACAACATCTCCTTATATTTAAAAGGTAGACTTTTAAAATGAATAGTCTTCTTTTTCTTGAACATAAATTCAAAGGGGAAAGTAACTAGTAAGCATTTTTAAAAGTGAACTGAACAATTATTATTTTGAGAAGTTGGATGAAAGTGTCTCATCCTTGTTCATAAAGGGAACAGGTTGTCAGTGGTCGACTGTGATATCTACAAAATGTAGACAATTAAGCCATAATTGATTACCCCCCTTCATAAGGATTTGTTATTAGTGAACGCCATATATGTATAAACAGGACATCTCTGTAGAACAAAAAAAATCGATTTAATCTAGATAACTTTTTCAAATAACTACCAAGTTTAAACAACAAAAAGGACTTTAACTTTCAGTCTTAGATGATTGTTTTTTTTTTTTTATTAGTTGTTATTGACTTTGAACTAGCTGTCAGTAACTGCGAGTACTCTCAGATCTATACTCAGTGTCTAAATTTTGTGCGGATGTATATAAGTACCCTGCCACGTCCACTCTGTGTTTTTGTTAGATGTATTTCTATTTGTATTCATCTAATGAGTTAAGCCTTTTTCAACTGATATTTATAGTTTGTTCTTATGTTGTACTGTTACACCACTGTCCCAGGTTAAGGGAGGATTGGCACCTTCAAACTAGTTTAACCCCACCACATTCTATATGTGCCTGTCCCAAGTCAGGAGCCTTTAATTTGGTGGTTGTTGTTTGTTGCTCTTTATCATATTTGTTTTTCGTTTATTTTTTTTGTATAGTGTGTTCTTGTTTTGTGTTGTTGCAACACTGTCCTAGATTAGGGGTAGGGTTTGGCGCCATCTAACTAGTTTAACCCCGCCACATTCTGTATGTGCCTGTCCCAAGTCAGGAGCCTGTAATTCCGTGGTTTCGGTTTTTTCAGTGTATCATATTTTTTTTTTTTTTTCATTATTTTGTACATAAATTAGGCCGTTAGTTTTCTCGTTTGAATTATTTTACATTTGTCATTTCGGAGCCTTTTATAGCTGAATATGCGGTATGGGTTTTGCTCATTGTGGAAGGCCGTACGGTGACCTGTAGTTGTTAATTTCTGTGTCATTTGGTCTCTTGTGGAGAGTTGTCTCATTGGCAATCATACCACATCTTCTTACTTTTATATTTAATAGAATATATTAGAAAAAAGTCCAGGATAAGTTCAACCAATAGTACGTCCAATACAATGTATATTTTCAACAAAATTCGGATAAATGGACCATATTATTTCTGAAAACTCCATTTTAAATTATGATAAATTGTTAAAATAACGCCTTTAAATGCTATGAAAAAGAAACAAAGAAATTGTGATTGAATAATATATATAAGAAGCAAATAAAAATTGATATTCAAGGACAAGCTGGTTTCAACTAAAAGGGCGATTTCAATACTTTTGTTTATTCGGACTGGACATATTTTCTTCGACCACAACATCAGCTTTATGAAAATTTTAAATTACATTTAAAAGATCGTGTTCCATATGAAGTCAAATTCAATACACTAAACATCATCCTCCTCTTTTTCCTATTAAACAAAACATATTCAACATCATCTTTTACATTCACATTCGTTGTTGGGCTGCTACTCTTGCAAATTCTGCAAAAGAATGATAATAGAAGTTAATCATGTGTCTGTCCTAATTTATGAACTTCTCTAGCCTGTTGTTATATTCTTATGTTTTGTTTGCTACGTTGTTTTTGTTATTTGTTTTGTTTGTTTTTTTTTTTGGGGAGGATTAGGGGGTTCGCTTGCTTTTTACAATTCTTTCTATTGGTGATCTTTTTACCATTTATGGAATTTGACATTGATTGTAGTTGTTTCAATCAATGTCAAATGGTAAAAAAGGAACACCAATATATGTTCAAGACTCAGGCATTTGCGAGCTTCAATGACGTTTTGTGTAGACATTCGTCTATTGATGATACGAGAAATATTTTCTTATTTGAGAATAGATAACAGGCCAGTTACAATAACATATGAATAAGAAAAACAATTGTTTCCAACAAGTACTCTCACCGATAGTTACACATACTTTCAAAGGAAACTTTAAGTACTAAAAGAGAGAAGAAAGGTACCAAGGGGGTATTTGAAAATCATAATTTCAATAAAAACGGGCGAACCTTGGCGAAATTAAAACGACGAAAGGACAAACAACAATAATAACATCGAAATTATAGACTGAACAACACGAACACACCCAAAAAAAACAGGGGTGAATTGAAGTGCTCCGGAAGGGTCTCACACAGAACCGAGAAGACTAGTTGTTGCATGGGCAATTCCATACAAAGCAGTTTTCTAACATATATGTACTATAGGAATCGATATGAGAACCAAAAGATAATCCACAAACAGGCTGTTTCTGATATATCTGTAAAACTGTACAACGCTTATATCAGCAAATGACCAAACGAGATTATTTTTTTCCAACATCTAAAAGCAAATACTTAATACATATTCATAACTAAAACAATTTGAAATAAACCTGTTTGGAATTATTAGGGTCGGGTGCTTCTGGAAAAAAGAAGTTAAGGGCAGTCATTATGCCTTGCAATAGGCATGGTGAACCCTTCAAACAGCTGTTGCGAGAGTTCTTTATCGTGTAGGGAGCATGGCACAGTCTATTTATGTGACATAGGATTAAACAGGATATCCCATACTTATCACAAGAACAATTTTTAACCATGGCAATTGTATTTATTATACTAAACTGAATGCACCAGTTAAGAAATTCAACGTTATTCCGAGCTCAAGTCTTCTAAAAAGATGGTTTGTCAAATGTAAAACTTGAACATAATTATAAAAGTTCTTATGATTGATTCTAATATTTGAAGAGTTCATTGATCTATACAGATGATAACGATAAGCTTCCATAGCTACATTTACATGTCAACAAATCAATTCAATCAATCAAAATTATACAAAGTTAAACCGTACCTTTATCTTAAAAAACCCAACTTGAAACAAGTTTAATTCACAGAAAAAAATCGTCACATGAATCTGGTTATAATAAGTATAGTATAAGTATATAAGGTAAGTAACAACGAGAAAGAGAGGCGAAAGAATAATACTAAAGGGATATCCTAACTCATCAGTCGAAAACAAACTGACAATTTCATGACAATAGTAAAACGAAAAACGACGAAAAGACAAGCTACAGTACACAAAGCACAACATATAAAACTGAAGACAGAGCAACAAAAACACCACCAAAGGCCGGGGGTGGTCTGAGGTACTCCGGAAAGTAACCGCAAAGTTCCACTAAAACAAATATCCTAGTATTATAGCTGATTACCTTAAAAACTGCCCTTTTTAACGTTTCCGATGCATCCATTTCTGTCGTTTCTACGCCAAGTTAGTTCAGCACTATTATCAACTCTTTGCAATTTCTCCATTTTTATCTACATCAAAGCTGTCAAAAGCTTGTCGTAGGACTTCATCCTCATAGTCTATTAAACATTGTTTGTGCTTCGTTATTAATGTGATATAAAACAACTATTCTAAGATTCCCCGTTGATAAATTAAGAAATGATAAAAAACTAAGTTTCCAACTCTCTCAGGCAAAGTTGGGTCCCTTTTGGTCATATAGCTTTTACCTGTCTATGTATTTATACATCCCTGCCTTTCAAATTGTTAGCCTAAGACTCGATGGCTTCTAATGAGGGTAAATACTGAAAAGCGCTTTGGACGCATGCAATTTAGAAAGTATTACATGTATTTTTATATGTTTTACCACGAATGTTACATGTAGATATATTTACAAATTTAACGACGCTTCTGTTTCAGTTCTTCCTGTCCAAGTTGACACAAAGGTTTTGCTTTTTGGATCAACGGTATTCTCAGATGAGCAAAATACACTTTTATTAAGTTTGGTGCAGAAATATATTATCAAAAGCAAAAGTTTTAACCCTTGATGTTACTGCTTCATCATTCAATAAGAACCCAAGCATTTCATAGTGTATACATTACAAAAATGTATGTTTTTTATTTTTTTGTTTTCTTCTCTATTGTATTTTCCACCTTTTTCATATTTATATATTTATTACAGGGCATGCCAGTATTTATATTTATGTTTTGATCAATAAGTGTATTATTTGTGTAATAGGAGACAGATTTGTAAAAGCAGATTTGCTTGTTTCTGAATCCTTAATATTTTGTTCAATTGTATCATATCGTTTTGTGATGATTTATCTGAATAAATATTGTTTAAACTAATTATTTTTATGTTAATGTACATGTATTTTTAATCGTAATTATCAAATCTTTTTGGCTGTTTACAGTTTCTAACTAGGCATTTTAGTTTTAAGGTTATAGCCAAACAGGCATGGGGCGAAATACATTGCAACGTACTGCATTATATTACAATTACTTTGACAAAACCATGCATTAAATTACTATTACAATTACATGCATTTATCAAAGTAATGCATTAAATTACAATTACTTTTGCAAAGTAATGCATTGAATTACACATTACATTTTGTAAATTTTTTATCAAGTGAAAAGGAAAATCAGACATTTTGAAAAACAACATGAAGTCACAATAGATTCTAGCATAATTATGCAGTAACTGTTCCCTATATTGAATTTAAGTAGACATGTTAAAAGTCTATTCAATACGTCTATTACATTTTAACATCATAAGGGCTTCGAAAGGTTTCATCCTTCCTGTACATTCTATCAGGCCCTAACATTTTCAAATAATATTTCTTACTAGCCGACTATTTCACAAAATCTATCAAAGTGATTGCTCTTTCCCAAACAGAAAATAAATTAACAAATTGCTTTCAAATCGTATTCAAATCTCTTTTAATTTGTGATTCTGCGATTTGTTAGTACTATTTGATTGCGATTCTTTAAACAAATTATAAACAAATCAGAATTGGCTAAATTCCACAAAACTGATTTCTTTGTGATTTCTTTTTCATTTGTATGATTTGTAAGCAATCTGTTTCTGTTTTTGCGTGATTTCTTTATGACTTGTTTACTTAGAATATCGTATGATATGATTTGAAAAAGATTTGTTGACTTTGTTAGCTAAAATGGTGTGGTTTCGTTATGATTTGTTTACTTAGAATATCATATGAAATGATTTGAAAATGATTTGTTAACTGTGTTATCTATCATGGTGTGATTAATTGATGATTTGCTACAATTAATACAATGTTGTTGCATTCGGATTTTCTGTGTTATCTTTATCTCTGACATCCGGTTTAGATCAAATTCAAATTTCAAATACTGTTCTATATTAACTGAACAAAGAAGGTTGCAAGGTGAAGAGTAAACTATACTATCAATGATGGCAGTGGTAAATATCTCAGGCATTAACTTATTATGTTTTCACACATTCAATTAATACTATTAAACATGTTAAAGGTGTTAACCTTTTAAATTCAGAAACTGTGCATTTCAGTATCTCGTAATAGTTTTGTACTGTTTGAACTTTTCAAAATAAAAATGTGTAAAAGACGTGTAAACAGATTGAGACATGCAATTAAAGACTAGCTTCTCGAGTCAGCAGAAAAAAATTCACTGGAAAGACGTTGTATGTTTTAATTTTTCATGATGTTTACTGGCCAGGTCCAGTACAGTAGGGACAAAGCTACATTAGCAGATTTGGACCCAGACTAAGACCCATCACCTATTCAACATTCTTCTAGAAAATATGGTAACCCATGTGTTTGTCAAATCTCGTTAGAGTCAAATCGGGAGAAGTAAGAGAAACCTTTCACAGAGGGATAAATCCGTCCCTCATGGCAACCACAGATAGTAATTCCTTAACTATCAGAGGAGTAGTAAAGGTAAAATGAAGACAAATGCACTTCAAAGTTTGGTGGACTCATAGGCAGAACATATGTTTGATCTAGATGTAAATGAATTAATCTGTGAATTGATGATTGATGCCAATTTATTGACGATTTGCTTGTGATTTGCTTGCGGTAGGAAAATGATTTACTTCTGATTTGTTTAAGATTTGATAACAATTTGTTTATAATTTCTTCATAATTTGAAAACAATTTGTTTGTGATTTGCTTGAGGTAGGAATATGATTTACTTCTGATTTGTTAAAGATTTGATAACAATTTCTTTATAATTTCTTTACAATTTGGAAACCATTTGTTTGCGATTTGCTTGAAGTAGGAAAGCAACGACTTTTGATTTGTTAATGATTTCAAAACAATTTCTTGACAATTTGTTTGTGATTTGCTTATGAATTGGAAGCAATGAGAAACCAAAGTCAATTATTACCCTGATAAGAATTCCAGGTGGCAGCACACTATAATACGGTCCTAGAGATTCTCTACCGATAAACAAGTTATTAGAAAATTAAATGAAGATATAAACAATGCCATCAACTTGCTGTTGTGTTCCAAATTGTTCCAACAGAGGAGGTCATGTTTTTCTAAAAAATGAAAAAATAAAGAAGAAATGGATCAGGGCAATCAAAAGAAACATGAATGGAAATAAATATCAACTTTGGAAACCATCAAAAATAAGTGTTGTGTGTAAACTTCATTTTCTTCCATCAGATTACAAGTCAGAGACCACATGTGGTAAGTAATATTTATCTGTCTAGATTATCTTGTTTATAACATGCTGATGTTATATTTCTTAATTAGATTTTTAACATGCATCAGGTATTTGTACGTTATTATTATATAGCAGGATAACATTTCTTATCAGAAATATGTAAACAAATCATTAATATTTAAAAGAATTTTTTATTAAAACATGTTAAAAATATATTCATACATATGCATATTTTAAAATAATCTTGAAAAATTTAATTTTAATTCTCCTTAGGATAGAAATAAAAATGGTATATATCAATAATGTTCTTTCTAATTGCAAGGACCCCCTTTTTTTTTTGGAATAGAAAATCAATCATATCTATTCATGTCTATCTGAAATTATAATATTTAAAAATTTTTAAATTGTTATTAATATGAAACTGTTGTTTTCAGGTACTGTTGCACTTGTAAAAAGATTGAAAAGTGATGCTTTTCCAAGTGTCTTCCCATGGATCAGCACTTCTACTTCTAATGACAGAACAGTACGACAGGCCAAACGAAATGAAGCAAAAGACATTATTGACTCTGATAGTTGTTCTGAAAGCAGTGAGGACATGCAGGCAAATTTCCTTGTGATGATGCTAATGTTGGAAATGAAATTTATTACACAGCCGAACCATGTGTAGATGTAGAAATGACTGTACCCAATGAAAGAATGAATGTTCCATCTATTGACACTTCAATTACACAAACTTTGACATGGCCATCCCTTTGTGTGGAAAAGTTTATGTTTGACTCGCCTTGGATAATGTTTTATACAGGGCTGCAGACATATGAAGATTTTACATTTGTCCTTGCAACTTTAGGAAATGCTGCTTATGAACTAATTTATTTATAGTATAGAAGTGAACAGCTGTCAGTTGAAAACCAGTTTTTCTTAACACTGATTAAACTTAGGCAACAGAAAACTAATTTTTAACTCAGTCGTCTTTTTAATATTTCTGAGACAGCAGTTGTCAACATTTGGGTAACCTGGGTAAATTTCATGTTAAGACAGTGGCGAGAGGTAAAAACATTCCCTGACCGCGACATTGTTCGATTTTTCAGCCCCCGTGATTTTAAAACAAAATTTCCATCAACTAGAATAATAATTGATGGGACTGAATGCCCAGTGATGAAGCCAAAGTCACCAATAGCTCAGCAGTCCACATTTTCAACTGATAAAAACAGGAATAATATCAAACTGTTGGTTGGTGCAACTCCTGGTGGTTTGATAAATTATGTTTCTCCAACATACGGTGGTTCAACTAGTAATAGGCAAATATGTGAATGAAGTAATTTGTCCTCAATATGTGATAAAGGTGACTCGATAATGGCAGACAAGGATTTAATGTACAAGATTTATTTGCACCATATGATGTATCGATTAATATTCCAACTTTTTTTTCGAAAAAAGAACAGAATGACTGACAAAATAGTTTTGAAAGAATAATAGGGCTGGCAAAAACTTATAAAATCCTGAAAGCACCCTTGAATATTACTGAAACCAAACTAGCCACTGAGATCAAATTTGTATGTTTTATGTTGTGTAATTTCAAAACCTGCATCATCCCAGAAACAGCATGAATATGTTAACTTCAAGAACATTTATATTCTAACCAACTTTTTGAATTTTCATTTCAAGCCTTATTCAGTAGTTTAAATATCAGGATTTAAAAAGACATAACACAAAGTACTAAATAGTGAAATATTATTCTTGTATCACATTTAACATACATATATATATATATACTCTTCAAAATTCAAGAGTCTATCCTTTTATTATATTTGGCAATCGCCAATGGCAGTCAGCAGGGTTTAAGAACATCCGTTGTTCGACCTGCTAGTCAAATGCGTTTTGTTAAAATATACTTTGTCACTTTTTTGGTCTTTTGGAAAATGTTGTTTGTGCTGTATTTAGACCCCTGTACCAAGAAATTTGTTTTGCATGCACACGTATAAAAATTGCGGTTTTTATCCAACGCAATCATAGGTTTGAACGTTGTTTTCAATTTAGACTTGTTTATTTTTTTTTCGTTTGGGCTTGTATTATATATGCCTTCGGATTTATATGATCCGTTCATCCTATTTCGACTCTTCAAAATTCAAGAGTCTTTCCTAAATTGAGGTAAATTATATGGCCTTCCAAATACCGTTTCGATTCTTACATCACTGAAGAGACATTAATTGTCGAAATCCGGATATGGTGTACTAATTTTTGCACCTTTTGTTTGCGGTATACCATCTTTTCCGCAAGTTTATTGTTTTCTGTTTGATATTAAATTAGTATTTAAGATCCATTTTGTTACATCTGGTGATCATTTTATTTGGCAATCACCAATGGCAGTCAGCAGGGTTTAAGAACATCCGTTGTTCGACCTGCTAGTCAAATGCGTTTTGTTAAAATATACTTTGTCACTTTTTTTGTCTTTTGGAAAATGTTGTTTGTGCTGTATTTAGACCCCTTTACCAAGAAATTTGTTTTGCATGCACACGTATAAAAATTGCGGTTTTTATCCAACGCAATCATAGGTTTGAACGTTGTTTTCAATTTAGACTTGTTTATATTTTTTCGTTAGGGCTTGTATTATATTTGCCGCTGGTATTGACTAACAGGTCGAACAACATATCAATCATTCAAATGTGTATATTTGTTATATTCCTTGTAAAAAAATCTTTGTAGAACCGCACTTTTGAAACAATTTTCATAGAATTCTTTTAATTTCTGCACCATGTTGTCAATAAAGATGGACATTTAATTTCAAGGATAGTTTGATCATCTATGACTGCATCATGTGATGCCCAATATATGGATGACTTGAACTGACAAAAATACCACACTGTCTGGTTCCACGGCCACATTCAGATTCATATTTTGCCAGTTCAATTGATTCATGTTTTCGCCCATGCAATATAGCAGAAGTTTTAATGTCCTTCATAACTGTCAATGAATCAGCTAAATTGTTGAAATTAGTTCTGTTTTTAGCTTTATAAGTACGGACGAAATTTGAAGCTTGAAGTCTTTTGCATCTTTCCTGTTTCCACGTCTTATTTTTGGATTGACCAGCTGTTAAAGATTCAATACATTTAATTCTATTTTCTGATATGTGCGAAATATTGGCATCTTTTAACCATCTATCTTCTGGATGACCTTCAAGATAGTCATGATCTGATGCTACAGCATACACATTTGCAGGAGGATACAGTTGGGAAATTGGAAATTTTGAAACACCTCTGCGATTTAAACAAACATTTCGAAAGAAATCATTGTAATTAGCACAATTTCTGTATTTTGCTGGCCTTGGATCAAACTGAACTTCACTTCCCTTTTTATTTGTCAGGGGCAGACTGTTTGCTTTTATGGGGGAGCCTTTATACGGTTTACATGTTTGTAGCCTCTGTGTGCAAGTTTCCTCGGATAAAATTTCACCGCTGCTGGAAAAATTTTGAAGTGCTAAAAGTAAGCAGCATACATGCTTGCAGTGTGCATTAGGTCCCATTCCAACTGCACATTCACATTGACACTCATCTACACTTTCATTTTCATCAATGGCAACATCTATTTTGTAGGACACTGTCCTTTTCATTTGAGCTCGGCTTTCAGATTTAACAAAGAATGTATTGTCATATTTAGCAAGACGAATATATTTTAAAAACTTTTCCCTGTAAAGATTTTTTGCATCTGAATCTAGAGCCTTTTCCGTTGGTTTTAAATACACTTCTATAGTTTCCATTTTAAAGTCAACAAATTCATTTCCACTTTTGACATCTTTGTAAAGAAAAGAATCTGGAAGTGTCATTGAGTACTCCTCCCCAACTTCATCCTGATTTCCAAAATCTTTGTTTTTATAGTATGCCTCAAGCCTAAACAAAAACATTGATAATTTTGGTTCAGAAATTTTCAACTATGATTTTTTTTATGGCAAACAAGCATAACTGTTATATATCTCATATGAAGATTTTAATAATAAATATTTTAGACTAGAGTTTTGTATTCAAAACATTTTATGTAAATTTAAATAAGAAATGAAACAATTACAAATATCTATAAATTAAATAAAAAGAGCAGATACTTCAATTTACAAAATAATAATTCAAAGGATTAAATCTGATAATGATCACCTTTCTATCAATTCATGTTTACGTCCAGGTATCCTTGTTTTCCTCTTTCTTAATTCTTCTTTTAATTGGGGGAGACTCCATGATCCATAATTAGACATTGTGATGAATATAAAAAAACTGGTTACAGAAAACTTGATAATTATGTGTACACCAGCAACTAGTGGGCAATTGTTTATGAAATAAAATTATATATGTGTGTAGATTTGATATAATCTATTGTAAACAAACGCTTTGGATGATCAGCAGGAAGCTGAAAAGGACCGCATTAAGCTATGCACCATCTGGATTGATGAGGAGATAAATCTGACTTTAGTTTCTCATTTTTTCGTGATTTGTTGTTGTGATTTGTTAGCTCATTTGCATGTGAAATTTTATCACTTTCAAATCAATGACAAAAAGAAATTACAGAGATGAAGTTTAATACTTATTTTAATTTTATGTTAACTTTAATTTTCTAAATATACATTTTTTTTATTTAAATCAAAATCAAAATATTTACTGATAATTTCTTTCCTAATTATATAATGAACATAGAGCTTAATCTATGACCAAGTGGCAAAATGGTGAAAAGATTGATTGTAAAACAAACTAATTAGTGTTTTATGACAATGTCCAATTATCTGTTATTTAGTCATGGCAAGGTATTCATTGATCTTTTGACAACTGTTCCATTGTAAATTACAATGGAACACTTTTACAGTAATGCTTTTCAAATATCAATCTTTTATGCAGGAAAATTTATGAAATAAAATGAAATAAAAAAAAAAAGAACTCACTCTGATATACAGTGCTGTGTTACTCCATTATAGTGATTTATGTAAAGTGTGAAAAAAAAAAATAGAAAATCAATATTTAAATGATTGTGTTCTTAATTAATCAGGAAATCTTAAATTCTGTTTTAGTTAAATCTCCAACAATCTGTTAAAGATATAGAGTAAGTGAAAAAAGTAATGCCATGTAATGCAATGTAATGCATGAAATTACACAACTTTTTGCTTAAGTATTGCATTAAATTACAATTACATGTAATGCAAAAATTGCTGCATTACACATTACATCCAATTACTTGTAAAAATGCAATACATTACCATGCATTACAATTACAAATTTGCATTACCCCATGCCTGTAGCCAAACATGTTTTAAAGGGGTTTATTGTCTTTAAAGCATAATAACCCCTTGCAAGTCAATTCACCATGTCAGTAAAATTGAATTATTTATAGCTCCCATCTAACTTATCATTTTTGTCGTTTAAAGTTACGGTCTATCTATAACTCGACTCGAGAATAAAAACGGAGTTTTAACTTTTATTAAACCTGTATCATCAGTAAACCGATAAACATTATTATTGACGATAGTTGCAGATGATACAAGCCAATGGTAAATATCGAGATTTAAGTGCAATGATTCATCTAAGGAAAAGATAAACAATTTGGCCGATGCTGACTTAAAAGCCTGGTATCTTTGACGAGCTTAATTGTCAGTACATTATGAGAAGCTGAATGAGAGGAGATTTTGGACATTCGTAAATGAAACACCTTCGCAAGGGACATATTTGCCCTGCCGAACAAGTTGTTAAAGAATTGGCACAGTTGGTCCATTTAAATTTAAAGTACAAATAATTTGTTTATCCAGTTGATAGATTACCTTAGATGCATTTGACTAGACCTTTCGTACTTTATTGACAATTTTAACATGTTTGAACCGAGCGTCACCGATGAGGTTTTGTTTTAGATGAAATGCGTGTCTGACAAAATACTTTGACAAATATGACTGAGATCGTAGAATAAATTTTGCATTATATTCCCTCGGATAAGCTTATGAACATATAAAAGTTTGACAAAATATAAAAAATTCTATTTCACTCAAATAATACATTAATATTTGATGAGAACATTGTAGTCTTTGTTATAACATCTTTGTGACAAGTTTCGTCTTCTTGTATATCTGATCTCCCATCTTCACCTACATTGGAAGCTTTAACATTAGGCCCTCCCAGTCTTCCGGATTATCTTTACAGGAAAACGCATGTAGCTAAAAGAAATACATTTGACATATATTAGTATATCATATATATTAAAAGGTCTTTGACGAAGTTAGAAATTGGACTAATGTATACAAAAACTGAAATCGCTTATAGAGAGAGGGCAGGTTGTACTCATGGTTATAAAATCGATCAATATGTCAAGTGTATAATACCAGTCTGTTGCACTTGACGGATTTTCGTGAAAAACTTTTATCGGGAACTCTCAACCGATTTGAAGCCAATAAATAAAAGTGTGTGGACCCTAACCGCAAAAAAGTAACTAGAACTTTAACATCAAGCAATAAATTCATCCAAGATACCAGGATTAACATTGTGTACGCCAGTCGCGCGTTATGTCTATAAAAGACCTATCAGTGACACTCGAATCAAAAACGATAAAAATGCCATATAATGTTGAAGAGCATGGAGGCCCAAAATTCCAAAACATTTTAGGTTTTCTTTTTTGGAAGGGGGTCCCTGTTCTTTAGAGTTACGATCAGTTTACGGTTATGTTTAAGTTATGGTCTGTAAGGGTTATATATGGGATATCGTAAGGTTTAGACTTAGGATTAGTTTAGTATACAGCTCCATATGGACCCCTTAAGTAAAAGATTACCAACTTTAAGACTCGGAAGTAACAATTTTAGTTTAATTGATATTAAACTGAAAGTTTAAAACTAGAACACAGGTACTTCAAGTCATATGAATTTGAAAGACAGACTAACTGACTGCCTGAGACTGAAATTTAATCAGCAATGACACTAGTAACGTGTAAATGCTAAAAACATATAAAAGAGTCCACACGACACTTGTTTCTGGAATGGTATTCCTTAGGTACACTTAGAACCAAACAATTTGGAGGAAATTATTAATAACTTACCCGTCTTTCACCAAGTACTTTGAAAATTTCGATCTCGATCTGTCCTTTACTGCGTAGTTCTAAGATTGAAGCAGCTTCGTCTCTCCAATATTCCACAAATTGTTCTAATGGTATACCTGTCGATCGTAAACAAAAATATACATGAAGCCGATATGAACATTGCACCATAATCAAAGTATTACATTGTAACTTGCCTTCATAATTCAGAATTATATCGCACATATTCTTACGCATATTTATATTTGATAACCTTAAGTATTTTTTTGTATCATACACTAAGAAGTTGCCTTGGAGAATAATATTCCATCCATCAGTTTCAAAAAAATGACAAATAGGTGTAACGGATGATACGGTGACGTCGAATGTATCATTTACAATATTCTTTTTGTGTGTTCTGATGTATAATGTAAACTCAGACACCAACTATATGATATTTAAAGAAAACCAACATATAATCAATATTAGTTAAACTCAGCGTTTTCCCTACATTTGCTTTTTTGAAGTATTTTCCTCCGAAGACAGCAAAATTCCTCATCTAACATGTGTGATGTGTCATTATTTTTTGAACAGATATATCATGTTATGGAGGGGTATTTGCGAAAAATACCAGTCAAGGGACTGTAAAATTTCCCAAGCCGCTAGGCGAGGGAAATTCGGTCCCAAGACTGGTTTTTTCCTTGGAGCTGGTCCTGTGAATATTTCATCAACGCCTAAAAGTTTGGCCCACCTTTCATAACAGGTGAGAGGTGTGCATGTCACTTTCAAGGGACCAGCAGTAATTAGGTTAGAAGTAACCGCATTCAAAACTGTGGCTTCTTTTACTTCAAGAACTATAAATAAACAAAACAGTTTGTTCATCTTTTCCATTCAGACACACATACGTTATATTTAATACGTAATGAATTGGTAGTGTACAACATTACAAAAATAAATGCGAAAAGAATTATTGTAATACAAATAAATGCAAAATATTTGATATAATTATCAGCATTTTTTTTTTTTTTTTTATGTATATATAAGTTGCTGGATGTTAAACGGTGACCATGAAGTGCTACTAATTGTAAGAAATCCTGAACATAATACAAATAGAGCATCACCTATTCGATTAGGGTTTGAGGAATGCAAACTTAAAAAGGGTCAAGTGAGCTTTTCTCATCACTTGGCGTCCGTCGTCCGTCGTCGTCGTCGTCGTTAACTTTTACAAAATTTTCTCCTCTGAAACCACTAGGCTAAGTTAAACCAAACTTAGTCTAAATCATCCTTAGGATATCTAGTTTTAAAAATATATCCGATGACCCCTCCCACCAATCAAGATGGCCACAATGGCTAAAATAGAACATAGGGGTAAAATGCAGTTTTTGGCCTATATCTCTGAAACTTAATCATTTAGAGAAATTTGACAAGGAATACAAATGTTCATCAGGTCAATATCTATCTGCCGTAAAATTTTCAGACGAATGAGACAACCCGTTGTTGGGTTGCTTCCTCTAATTTGAGTTTTAATGAAATTTTGCAGTTTTTGGTTATTTTCCTGAATATTATTATAGATAGATATATAAAACTGTAAACAGCAAAAATGTTCAGCAAAGTAAGATCTACAAATAAGTCAACATGACCAAAATTGTCAATTGACAATTTAAGGAGTTATTGCCCTTTCAAGTCAAATTTTCACAATTTTTCGTAAATTTTTGTAATCTTTTACAAAAATCTTCTTCTCTGAAATTACTGGGCCAAGTTAAACCAAACTAGGCTTAAATCATCCTTAAGGTATATAGTTTTGAAAATGTATCCCATGACCCTGCCCACTAACCAAGATGGCCGCCATTGGTAAAAATAGAACATAGGGGATGCAGTTTTTGTCTTATATCTCTGAAACTAAAGCATGAAGAGCAAATCTGACCCAGTTAAAAATGTTCATCAGTTCAAAATCTATCTGCCCTCAAATTTTCAGACAAATCAGATAACCGTTGTTGGGTTACTGCCCCTGCATTGGTTATTTTCAGGAAATTTTGCAGTTTTTGTTATTATCTTGAATACTATAGTAGATAGAGATTAACAGTAAACAGCAAAAATGTTCAGCAAAGTCAGATCTACAAATAAATCAAACATGACCAAAATCTTCTTCTAAAATTACTGGGCCAAGTTAACCCAAACTTGGCCTAAATCATCCTTATGGTATCTAGTTTTAAAAATGTATCCGATGACCGTGCCCACCTACAAAGATGACCGCCATGGCTAAAAATGAACATACAGGTAAAATGCAGTGTTTGGCTTATATCTCTGAAACTAAAGCATTTAGAGCAATTCTAACGAGGTTAAAATGTTCATCAGGTCAACATGACCAAAATTGTCAATTGACCCCTTAAGAAGTTATTGCTCTTTAAAGTCAATATTTTTTTAAAATTTTGTATAAATTCTTCTTCTCTTAATGTACTTCGCCAAATGGAATTAAACTTAGCCACAATTATTATAAGAGTTATTTGATTGAAAAATGTATCAGATGACCCTACCCTACAACCAACATGGTTCCCATTTGTAAAAATAGAACATAGGGGTTTTCTATGGAAGTTTATGGGGAAAATGTGAAAAAAACAATTTCAAATGGTCACAACTTGAAAACTTATTTAAATAATGATAAGGGATCTTCAGTAACTATTATTAGACTACAATGGGATGATTTGTTATTCCAGGGGGTGCTAATAATTTCTCCTTGATCTGTTCCATTTTCCGAATTAGTCAGTGTTACTTTTTCTATTAACCATTATTATATCTTTTCTTTCAGCATACTTAAATAGGGTAAATGCCCCCCTCCCCCACCAGACCCGGCGGGTTAGTCGGGCTCAGGGAACCCTGCCCAATTTTTTTTTCAGGGTGTTCCATAAAAACATTTAAAGGCATTTTTAGCATGATACAGGCCCTGGGTGAAATAAATTGTTTAACAAACTTTTGAAGGAGTGGAAGGACAAAAAAAAAAAACACCACACCCTTCCCTAGAAATTATTTGTTTGCTGCTGATATTTTTTATAATTACAGATTCTGTATGCAGTCTTAACCAAATCGTCATGGCTTTGAAGAATAATAATTTGATTATTATGACATAAGATATCCGGATGGTTCTGTGATCCATTTGAACAATCAATGTGTATGGCGGAATTTATCTAATTTAGGTGCTGGAAGCCAAGTTACAATGTACCACCTCTTCAGTGCTGTTGCCCTTTACTGAATCAACGAAAACATAATTATATTGTCATTGAATTATTTATTTTTTTGGCCTCTTGAAAATCTGATTGTTGTTGTGATGTTGTTGTAAAATTAAAGCCATGACAAATTCGCCAAATTTAAATTTGTGTTGTGTTGTTTGCAGTATATCATCTTTTCCGCAAGTTTATTGTTTTCTGTTTAGTATTAAATTTATAATTAAGATCCATTTATTACATCGGTGATCCGTTTATTTGGCAATCGCCAATGGCAGTCAGCAGAGTTTAAGAACATTTGTTGTTCGACCTGTTAGTCAAATGCGTTTTGTTAAAATATACTTTTTCACTTTTTTTGGTCTTTTGGAAAATGTTGTTTGTGCTGTATTTAGACCCCTCTAACAAGAAATTTGGACTGATGTTTAGACGAATGGTATATACAGAATGTACACAGCCATGTATCGCCATCACTGTGAAGCCTAGGTGGTCGTGTGGTCTAGCGCGTCGGATAGAGTGCAGGCGATTTGGTGTCACGATATCTCAGTAGCATTAGTTCGAATCCCGGCGAGGGAAGAACAAAAAATTTGCGCGAAAGCAAATTTACAAATCTAACATTGTTCGGCTGATGTTTAGACGAGTTGTATATTTAAGAAAGAAATAAGACTGAAAATGCACCAAATATGTATATTCAATATGAATATTCACATTTTGTCTATTAAAACATCAAATTGTTCAAAAATGTTCTCCATAGTTTCCTACCGGTTTCACTGTTTCACCAACCGATACAACCCGTGTCATCGTCTTCAATAGATCTTATGTTAGTGGGGTTACGTTGTTCAATAGACGATATGGTATACCATGTAAACATATGTTATGGGGTTATTCTATTGAAATAGGGTAACACAGTAATATAATCATGCTAGTATATGGTATGAGGTTATCTTATTCAAGTAAGATAACACATAAATTATACAATGTTAGCATATAGTATGGGGTTATCTTATTCAAGTAGATAACATAGATATTTTGGTTTTGACACAGAGGCTGAATATTGATCTATCATTGTCTTTCTTGTATAATTATATTAAAAATATACCCCAAACTTTCAAGCCACATGCATACAGAGAGTCTAGAGGATTGTAACATACATTTATTGACCAAACTATTGCGTCTTGTTATGATACGGCTAGCGCGGCACCATGTAAAGTTAAGAAAGATTCAAGTAGTTAAGAATTAATGCCTATACATACATTACCTTACTTGATATTACTACGGAGTTTTTCCGATAATTTTCAAAACAAAACATAAAACAATGGGCAACTGTTGTTGTATGCTGAACATTTCCTTTCACCATTCCTTGCCGGTATTTGTACAATCTAAGTTAATGTTTAGGCACACGGCCTGTAACCAGACGCTTAATTAAATACGGTTGTTGCGACGGATTCTAATCTCTCGTCTCGTCCCTCATTGATTTGACTTAAAACACATGTTATTATAGAATATTAAATGAGTGTCTTTAAATTGGAACACATTTGCCCTAAAATTAAAATTGTTTGTACCAAAACACACCCGCAGATTATGCCGGTATTGTCCGCCGATGAATCTAATTTAACGTGTCATGGACAATTGAGTTACATAATCTAAACATAATATTAAATCCTTTGTGTCAAACGTTAAAATTGATTAACGACGTAGTTTTTAACTGCAAAACGCGCAACCTCTCGGTCAACCGATCGCCCAACGTACAGTGGCAGTGGATACTGTCCGGAATTGTTTCACACGTTTTGAACCGGAAGTTGTGAATTTTATTTACCACTTAGTCAATTTCACTTTCACTTTCATTTTGATTTTATACGACTTCTTCACGATGAAGACTCTTGAGTCTGGATAAAATTAAATTCAGGCCTAGTTAATGGCACATTTCATAACAGGAGACACACGTGGCTCTCAACAGTTTGGTCATATATGCAAATGTTATTTTTATCACCTCCAAAATATTAAAATGAAACGTATATATTTCTTGATAAAAACAAATAACTGCAAACAAAAAATCTTACCCCCAAAACAACATGAAAAAATACATTTGTTTATCATGGATATTAGTAGTTTATTTAGTGATAACTCCACGGTGATCCAGAAGCCCAAATTATATTGCAAAATGTATGTTCAAAACATACTAATCAAGTCACTTCTGGATAGATTTTGTTGCATCAAAACTTGCAGAATTATGTTGCATAAATGGTATCCATTAAAACTAAATTTTAATATTATTAGTTTTCAACTGGTAAAGAATCGCTTACTGTACACTATACGACTAGTCCTGGACAAGGCAGTGGTATATCAAATCAAAACTTGTTTGTAACACTACTCAGTACTGTATCAAGATCTACTTCTAACTAATACCACAACAAACTAGAATAACATAGGAATCATGATACCTGTTGGGTCTGTCTGTTTTGCGATCATCTTGCAAGCTTATTCCTCTTATACCTTGAAATAAACATGATGAATGTCAATGAAGCTTTCACAGTGGTAGCACACCTCATGAGGATTTTCAAGAAGTATTTCTATGCCCCCGCCGTAGCGGAGGGGGCATGAATTTTTACCTTTGTCCGTCTGTACGTCTGTACGTCCGTCCGTCCGTCCGTCCATCTGTACGTCCCAAAGTTGGTTTCCGTTATCTAACTTTAGTTAGCCTGTGTTGTTATGAAACTTATACACAATGCTTATTACCAAAAAATACAGATCAAGTTCGAATTTTGGTGGTGTCACTTTTACTGTTCTAGAGTTATGCCCCTTTACAAATGGAAAAATTGCTAAATTTTTCGTTTCCGTTCTCTTACACATAGTGTGCCTCAACCAAATGTTATGAAACTTATACACAATACTTATCACCACAAAACTGAGATCAATTACAAATTTGGGTAGGGTCACTTTTACCGTTCTTCAGTTATGTCCCTTTATAACTTTATATGATATGCAAGCGAGGGCATCATCTGTGTCCCATGGACACATTCCCCATTTATTTAAGTCATACTTCATTAAAGGGAGATAATTGGACTTATTGTAGTATCTTTTAAGCAAAACTCCCAATGTGAATGGATTTTAATGAAACTAGACACTATGCATGTAAAACAAAAGGAAGGCATATTGAAAGTTTTTTACTTATTGTAGAATGAAAAGAATCTGCTATACTAAAAAACACCAAAGATAAGATAGTTTATGCGGGAAACAGACCACACACAAACTATGTTAGACTAGAAGATTCAACATCCAGCGAAAAGAGGAAAGTGGCATTGATTCAGTTTCAATACACACTCCTACTTTTTCCTTACAAGGTTATATGAGATGTTAATGATATTTTTAAGCAAAAACTGAATATAAGTTAGTTTGAGACAAGCTATAGGTATACTGCTGCTTCAATAATTGATTTTTTTTTACTGAATCACCAGTAAGGTAACATGGGGAACTATGTTCCCTCCTTTTACATTTCAAAACATACTGGTATAATGATGTAGGCAATTTCAATCTATTGAATGACTATTTCATATGTACCATACATACAGGTTTTTTGCAGGATTTGATATGGAAGGAAGGAAATTCTCATTCAGAATCATATTCATTGTAGGATGTAAAAAGAGGGAGAAGATGCAAATATGGCAATCAAAAACAGACAAAACAATTTTTAAAAAGAAAAACAAGAGTTACATCTGTGACTGTATTGCTCACCTGACAAAAAGATCACCAGTTTGCTAATTCAGACTATTATAGGATTTTTGCAATTTACAGGTTTAGTTTAAGCTCCTATAACTTGTAGATAACAGCCAAAACTGCCAAAAAAAAAAAAAAAAAAAAAGAAGTAAAAAATCAACATGTTTTAGTATAAATTACAAATGGACGCCAAAACAGGTTGTAAAAATTACAGATTATATAGATCTTGTCATGCTCGTTTGAATTGTTTTTCATTCGTTTCGGGGCCTTTTATAGCGGACTATACGTTATTGGCTTTGCTCATTGTTGAAGGCCGTACGGTGACCTATAGTTGTTAATTTCTGTGTCATTTGGTTTATTGTGGAGAGTTGTTTCATTGGCAATCATGCCACATATTCTTTTTATATGATCATATATTCAAATATAGTTATACAGCAAAAAATATGTGGAAAAATGCATACAAGTTCATAAAAAAAATATCTCAAAAACAGGGGGACAGATTTTTCCCCGATTTTCAGGATATATTCATCTTGGTGTGCTGAACCTTTTTGCAGGTTACACTTTAAACCTAAGCTCCTAATTTTTTCATGATAAGAGCCAAAAACTGCAAATTAATATTATTTCAGGGGCAATAACTCCAAAACAGGTCTACAGGATTTTCTCCAAATTTAACAGTAAAAAATAATACATCTTGTCATGCTGATCCATTTTACAACTTACACTTTTAACCTAGCTCCTGTACGTACGTGTACTTATCAAGGTCACAGTTAAAAACTACCAAAAAGCATTATTTTCGGGGTCTAAAACTCCAAAATAGATCAACTGATTTTTTTATACAGGTTTTAAGGTAGATACATCTTTAAGTGTTGAGCCTTGAAGCAATTTACACTTTTAACCTACATGTAGCTCTTATATGTTCATAATAACAGCCAAAAACTGCAAAAATAGAATACTTGAGAAGCAATTACTCCGAAAAAGTTCAACAGATTTTTTTTCTCTCTAATGAATAAGAAAGATACATATACATCTTGTCAGTCTGCACCTTTTTGTGATTTACACTTTTAACCTACAAATGTAACTTCTATTTTTTAGGGGTTCCCATGCCCATGGATAGTAAACCTGACAAATAGTAACAAGCCCTGTGATTGCAGTGGCAGTAACTCCAAACCAGTAAACAGATTCTTCCAAAATATTCAGGGTAGATAGAAAAGGGGGCTGATGGGTTATTTTCGTCCTTCATGATCATGGAAATTTTCTTTCCGTGATTCGTTTATTCATGGATTTATTATCCGTTAGTGACTCACGATTAATCATTTTTCGTGACTTGTTTTCAAATTTAATTTGATAAACGTTCTCCGAATAGAAGGTTTTAAATTGTTGTTATTTTGTGAACAGTGATAGTGAAGTTAGAAGGAACTGATACACTTTTATTGGGCTGTATTTATAGGAGTCCGTCGTCTGTACCATCGAACAATAAGAAATTGAACGATTTAATATGTCAAGCTTGTAATTCAAAGTATGGCCATTATTCAATTATGGGAGACTTTAACTACGTACCCTGAGATCAAGTGGGTTGATAATGAAGTATCAAGTGGTATTAACACAGATCCTTTTAAATTTTATGAGTGTATGCAGAACAATTTCCTCTTTCACTGTTCTAGAGTTATGCCCCTTTACAAATGGAAAAATTGCACACCAAAATATGTACACCAACACGTTTTCGTACTGGTCAAAATGCTAATTTACTTGACCTGATTTTTACAAATGAAGAAAATATGATAGCCAAAGACTCAATACAAACTGATTCGCCAGTTGGGAAGAGTGACCATTGCATGATAAATTTTGATTTTTGTTGTTATTTGAATAATGAGAAAACTTCTGGCGATCGTTTTTCATATTTTAGAGGTAACTATGAGCTTTTTAATGAGAATTTAAACGACATTGACTGGGATGTTTTGCTATATAATAAAAGCATTGCCATTATTTGATGAAATGTAGAAATGTTTCTCTTCTATAATGTCGGAAAAGATTGATAGATTTATTCCGAAGAAAAAGACTGACCGTAAATTTATAAGCCCACCGTTGTGGATGGATAGAGCTACTAAGTCTGCAATTGTCAAGAAACGTAAATCATGGAAAAACTATAAATATTCAAGAAATAACTTGTCATATGCAAAATATGTGAAGGATCGTAACGAATGTACTTATGCTGTTAGAAATTCCAAACTTACTTTTGAGCAAAAAGTGGCCTTAGAATCAAAGACTAATGTTAAGTCGTTCTGGAATAATGTTAACAGTACTAAACTCAAGACTAGATCAGGAATAGGCACTCTTGAGAAACCGGATGGTACTTTAGCGTCCAGTACTGCTGATAAAGTGGAAGTTTTAAATCAGTTTTTTACTAGTGTGTATACTCATACAGAGGACTTGAAAGATTATGATACTTATTCAGAGTCGAACAATTTTTTTGATGATATTAATATTTGTCAGGAAGATGTGCTAAAGAAACTTAAAAATTAAAGACAGATAAGTCGGCAGGACCTGATGGTCTACATCCGAAAGTTTTATACGAAGTTATACATGCAATTTATTATCCCTTGTTTAAAATTTTTAATAAGTCTATTAAAGAAGTTAAAGTTCCAGATGATTGAAAAAACGCCATAGTGTCACCAATATCTAAGAAAGGGAAGAAGCTGAGCCCTGGTAATTACAGACCTGTTAGTTTAACATCAGTAGTATGTAAGATCTGTGAAACCATTATTAGAGACAATATTATGAAGTATATTCTCATGAACAATCTTTTTACAAGTAGTCATTATGGCTTCCGACCAGGTAGATCATGTGTTACTCAACTCCTGGACAGTGGGATATCCAGTGAACGAAAACAAAAGAAAATTCACTCTTCTTATGATAGAGTCGAGAAAGTCAATAATAAAACAATACCGGTGACGATACTGATCAAAAGTTATTTCTAAATAATAATTGTACATTTTAAAGAAATTATTTATTAAACTGTGTTATCAGAAATATACATGCAAATACACGATGATTTATGTTCAGTGTTTATCGAGATAATTGCTTTAGAAGCTTGTGAAACCGAAATTTAAAAACTGCCAATCTTTGCTGCATATTGATAAACAAAATTGGAAAAAATCATGTACACACAAAATCGAAAGATCTTTCGGGTCACCAATTTTCTGAGTGTTCCAAAAAGTCCTTAGCATGTTACAATTTCCCAAAGTATGCTTATTTTTTCACACCTAAGTTATCGAGCACACCGGTCTGCTCTTGTCACATGTACATTCAATAGAGAACTATTGTCTTTTCGTGAATATAAACATTTAAAAGTCTGTCGGTGCAGGTTAAAAAATTAAAGATAACTATTTTTATAAAGTAGGTATCTTTCTACTAGTTTGTATACAGTTTTAAGAAAAGGTCGTCTCGAGTTTTGTACAAGTGTAACGGTCTTCTCGATCTATTCAAATTCAATGTTTACATGAGATAAGGTCTGTTTGATTTTGCTTAGTAACTTAATTTTAAAAGTGCCAATCTTTGCTGCATATCAATCGATTCCTTTGAAATTTTTTTCCGTGACTTTCTATGATCTAGCTGTATATTTATATACGAATAATTAGCATGTTCCAGAGAGGTATACAGACAGTAAAAATACTTTGAAGTTGGTACTCCAGGAATTTATTCGCATAGCAACATTTTAAACCAGTTTTACTCCAAACATCTTTAGCCTGCTGCACTCGTCGTTTGCTACTTAAGGAGGAAAATGATAACATTGAGTGGAAGTTTTGTTTTTATTTCAATTTATTTCTATTTTTACTATTTACCCAGGGGCGGATCCAGCCATTTATAAAAGGGGGGGTTCCTAACCCAGGATAAAAGGGGGGTGGGTTCCAACTATATGTCCCCATTCAAATGCATTGATCGTCCAAAAAAATAGGGGGTTCCAACCCCAGGACCCCCTTCTGGATCCGCCACTGTTACCATAACGTTTTTCCGAGAATCCATAATTGATAGCGTCCTTGCTAAAATGGGACAAACATTGAGAAGATCTAATTTTCAGTGTTTACAGGGGAGGTAATATTTTGTCACTAGATTTCCCACTGTGGAGGTTTTGGATGAGTGGTCAGAATTAATTGATAGTGGTTTTCCACTGGACTCAAATTACCTTGATTTTTCCAAGGCATTTGATACCGTGCCGCATCAGCACTTATTTTTGAAACTTGAAAACTTGGAATAAAGGGCTGCATTTTGAATTGGATAAACAGTTTTCTATCTGGGCGTAAGCAATGCGTTCGTATAAATAATACAACTTCAGCATGGTCAGATGTTGTGAGTGGTGTACCTCAGGGGAGTTTTTTTAGGACCAGTTCTTTTTTTAACATTTATAAATGACCTTCCTGTTGTAGTAGAGGGCATAGTGAAAAGTTTTGCCAATGATTGTAAAGTATATTCTAAAGTCTCGTCAGATAATGAGCGCTGTAAATTACAGGAAAAATTGGACAGTTTATATGAATGGTCAGATACGTGGAAATTAAAATGTAATGCTGCTAAATGTAAAGTATTACATATTACATGTAATCCTGACAATGACCAACAATATCGTTATACCATGTTGGATGAATCCGAAAATTTTATTGTGTTATCTAGAGTGAATGAAGAAAAGGATCTTGGAGTAACTTTCGAGTCAAATTTAAAGTTTGAAAAACATATTAGTAATATAGTTAATAAAGCACAGAGAGTTTTATCTCTTATTCATCATTCCTTTGACTACATGGATCAGGATATGTGTCTTACTCTTTATAAGTAAATTGTTCGTCCACTGTTGGAATATGCTACATGTGTTAGGTCTCCGCACCTTAAAAAAGATATTCGTAAATTGGAATCTGTCCAAAGAAGGGCCACTAAACTCGTCAAGAATATAAATCATTTAAGTTATGAAGATAGATTACGTTCATTGGGATTGCCAACCTTGGAATATCGTAGGGATAGAAATGATATGATACAAGTCTATAAAGCGTTGCATGGTATAGATGATATCAACTGGATGAGCCTATTTACTTTAGCACCATCTAATTATACTACTGGTCACTCCTTAAAACTTTTTAAGAAACAGTGTAAGACGACACATAGACTAAATACTTTTTCAATTAGAGTAGTGGATCAGTGGAATAACCTGTCAGATTTAACAGTGACGGCAAAGACTTTGAATAACTTTAAGTCGGCTTTAAATGGCGAAAATTGGAACCCGTATGAATTTATATGTTCGTGTTAATTGTGAAGCTGCGCACACCTAAATAAGTTTTATTTTTTGATAAGTAATATATATATAATATATTATTATGCGATTATTATGCGATGAGAAATTGCATTACGACATTCCAAGATGAGGGGTCAGTAGAAGCCATTGGCTTATTTAAGGACCCGAAGATAAAGATATAAAGGTATAGGTTTAAAGATATTAGACAAACTGTAGTTTGACCCATATGTTCTTTTTTTAGTTTCTTCTCCACTAGTGAAACTTCTATTACTCCTGATTAATTAACTTGAATTTCTCGTAAAAGTTTCATTTCTATAAATGTGGAATTTAGCTTTCAGAATAGGATAGATTTACAATGAAAATGTTTGGTTACCTACAGTGTGTGCCAGGGATAATGGCCGCGCCCCATCATCAACATCGTGATAGATCTAGCTGAGTTCTGAATGAGAACATGAGTATTTCCGAAAAAAAGTATTAATTTTTAATACGCTACAAGTGTGGACACAGATCGGTGTGGAAAGTAATTGTTAAATTTGTGTTAGTATGTTTATATATTGGTTGTGCCCTCTTCAGATGTTTTTTGAGCTATGTCTTTGTCTTTTACACATGATTCTATGTTAAAGTGTGTTCAATGGTGACGGTCATCTCGCCTTTTCAGATAATAAGCAAAAAGCTCAATAAACCCGGCGTGTTGCGGGGTTCGACATAAGTATATTTTTCAACAACTTGGCTTTTTTGCAAGAAACCATCATCTGAAGGAGACAACAACTTGCTGAAATTTTGAACTTGCTAAGAAATTTCTCAGTATACGGCCATTTACTGACATAAAATGATGTAAAATTAGCGTTCTGCTTTTCTGTCGAAAACTTCCCTAGAGAAAGCTGTCGTGTCATCTTTTAATAGATCAGCTCGAGATTATTATTTAGTTTAGAAACATTAAATGCTCATTCGAGGAAAATGCTGGGAATAAAACTAGTTTCAAGGTCCATGCGATTTATCTGGGATAAACAATGTATACTGACACATCTCTTGTATATTTTCACCCACAGAAATCCTTTCCTTAGATAAAGTAGTGCTAAACTTTGAAAAAGCCTATAAATTAAAAAGTCTGTTCTGTGGAGGTTGCCACCTTGAATTTTGATTGGCAACAAAAACTAAGAATTGGTTTAAGGCTATCTATTGATCATTTGTACAATGTTTGAAATAAATAAGCAAAGAAATACCAAGATATTTACAATTTCATGTAATCAGAATACATTTTAGTCCTTCGTAACTATTATAAAATCCAGATCCACACTAAAAAATATTTTTGTGAAGTACCTACAAATATGAAAATTCCAGTCAATTTGGGTGTTTGGTTGGCAAGAAAGATTTTGCAGAAGTTTCAAATGTGAACAGTTTTCAGACGATTAATCAAAAGTAAGATAACATAAAAATGATGCTATTTTATCATATGATATAGACTTATACTATTCAAATAGGGTAAAACGGTACAACGATGCTGAAGCCAATCATTTTTTTTTAATCCTACACCCGGAATTTAAAACTGCGACCTAACCACCATATACCATGAGACTGACACTTTATTTGGTTATTTATTGTTGACCTTATATTATAGATTATAAAGATGGTTAAGTTTGACGGAATTTCCAAATCAACAGCCGAAACCGCATTCGATAAAAAATCGTTTGTGAAAAGCTTTAGATAATATCGAAGATGATTATCTTTGATAATACGCATCCCTCTGAAATCACCAGTCTATGGAAAATGTGTGATAAAATTGCTTAGATTAGTTCATAATAACTTATTCAAAGTATAAAAAAAAAAATAAACACTGTTCCGTAAAAGAATGGTGCAATAGAATACCAATAACCACCATAACCTATAATTATTTACTTTATTAATAACAAAGTTATTAGTATTATTTGGCTTCCTGAATTTATAAGAAATTATACTGTATATACTGTACAGTATGGTACAGTATAGTTTTAGCCTATTAAGATGTTTTTATTTAATTTTAACCAGGACTTGGGAGTCTACGGAGAAAACGTTTCCAGACAAACAATAAAAGTATTGTTTCGACACCTTTTAGGTCACCTAGGGTGAGCCCCAATACGTCATTTGAGGTATCTGAACTTACTCGCAACAAGTTTTGCTTCCCCAATAACCTGAAAGTATTCCATAATATTATCTTTTAATAATTTCAATCATGACCATAACCATAATGTATGATAAGGCTGTTATTGATACGTTTTTGAATACATATATGTATATATATATATACAAGTCTAAATTGAAAACAACGTTCAAACCTATGATTGCGTTGGATAAAAACCGCATTTTTTATACCTGTGCATGCAAAACAAATTTCTTGTTAGAGGGGTCTAAATACAGCACAAACAACATTTTCCAAAAGACCAAAAAAGTGAAAAAGTATTTTTTAACAAAACGCATTTGACTAACAGGTCGAACAACAAATGTTCTTAAATCCTGTTGACTGCCATTGGCGATTGCCAAATAAACGGATCACAAGATGTAATAAATAGATCTTAACTATAAATTTAATACCAAACAGAAAACAATAAACTTGCGGCGAAGATGGTATATATACATATACATATATATATATTATATATAAAAATTGTCATGAACTGAAATAGAAATAAGAAATTCGCTTCGTAAATTAGTTTCCATAACAGAACGTCATATAAATGAATAAGCACACTTTTCAATATTTTTACAAAAAATCTAAATATCAATTCAATCAATCAAAGGTCAAAGATGAACAGACATGCGTCGCTACACGCAATTGATTGGGGTAACATTTATACTAACGCATAACACTAACGCATAACTGATCATTCACTAAAATTATTGAAGCCAAGAAAACTTTTATGAACTTTTTCCTTGAACAACGAATACTGTAAAATTTATTTTTAGCAAACAGAAAGTGTTTACTGAGTGTTTTAAATTTGTAAACTATCGACAGATAGGAAGTGGCTGCACGGCGATTGTAAAATTTGTAAACTATCGACAGATAGGAAGTGACTGCACGGCGATTGTAAAATTTGTAAACTATCGACAGATAGGAAGTGGCTGCACGGCGATTGTAAAATTTGTAAACTATCGACAGATTGGAAGTGGCTGCACGGCGATTGTAAAATTTGTAAACTATCGACAGATAGGAAGTGGCTGCACGGTGATTGTAAAATTTGTAAACTATCGACAGATAGGAAGTGGCTGCACGGTGATTGTAAAATTTGCTCACATGCCACAACTCAACATAATCATGATGCAGACTAAATACAAAATTATTTCCTTTCAAGGAAGTCAAGAAAACTTTGACGAAAGTTTTCTACCCAAGATCTTTCGTTTGTGTTCATTTGTTATTTAATTTTAATAATGTTGTCTTCTTAGTATCTAATTCTCGTTCCCTTAGCTTCCCACAAACATATTAATCTCTATTTGTCTTTTAGTTACAATATTTGAATCGTTTGTCTAACTGATGGTTTATCAAACACCTGCTTTCAATGATGTACATGTTTTGTTTTCTGAATATCTTTTCTCTCTTTACTTCTTCTGCTTTAATCCATTCGGCGAATTTGTTCTCAACTGCCTGGTACGAAATTATAAAAATACCTCTTTTGAATAAGCAGTAAAACTCGTTTCATATTAAATATGAGGGTGTCGACAAGCATTTACAGAATAGAGAATAATGAGCAAAAAAATTAAGAATAGAGAAAAATGGACCAGAAAACAAAGAATAGAGAATAATGAGGTGCTGAAATATAAAGATTAGAGAATAATGGGCAAAAAGTATAAAGAATAGAGAAAAATGGCCTAAAAGTATAAAGAATAGAGAAAAATGGCCTAAAAATTAAAGGATATAAAAATGATGGACCCCCATCCAGACCCTTAAATAGTGTACGATTGAAGATTCCTAACATTGTTACATCTTACCCTGAATTTAAATATTGCATGGTATTCGATGAAACCGCTAGCCCTTAACATGAGTGATTCAACGTTTACTCCGGTTTCATGTTTTATTTCAATAGACACGAAAAACTGCATTAGTCCAGACATGACAACCTAAAAACAAAACTTAATCAGAATACTCAGTCCACATATATATTGGTTTGTTTCTGCTATGAGAGTCATTAAACGAATAAAAAAAAACAGAGATATGAGGTATATGTCAATAAAACAGCAACCAAACAACACAAAGGACCCAAAGACAACTAATAAATCTAAAATGCCGAGCGGTAATCAGGTGCATTTTTTGTGACAGACCTACGCAAATGTAAATCTTACTATAACGATTTCAGTTTTGATTCAAGCAATTTGAATTTTGGAAGTAAAAATGATATGGGTTGTTGTCAATTTAAACTTTCTTATTAAATGGGAGTTATTTTATAGGCAAATAATTATTTTTGTTCTGCAATTTTCACTTCGGAATCCTTACATATCATTTCAATTTCCGGTGCCGAATTGATATCCGTCCTTTTCCATACTGAATAGTAACGTAACACTACACAGACATATACAGTGGAGTATTGCGAATGATTAGCGGAACAATTATGAGATCTGCAATGAAGATTGCACCCCGACCTGTATCTTCCTAATTGACCCTTTCCAATATTGCTTGTTCAAATTAAGGTGGATCGTCGGTATATATTTCCTTATATAAAATTTTCCTATTCTTTGCCAAAATGAAGATTTTACTACGATTTTTTAAAAAATATAATAAAAAGTATAAGTCACCGTGTTATTTTTCAAACTACAAGTCGTGCAAAATTGCCCAAATGTGCATAGATTGTTCATGAATAAAACATTTGTGTAAATAAAAAGAAATCTATGAGGTAGAATTTTGAAGTAAAATATGAGAAGATAGGTTTGGTTTCATAATATGCTTTAAGAAAATAAAATTGAAAAATGGTATCACCAAACCTGGGGTGGGTGGGGGTGGGGTGGGGGGTGGGGGAATGGGGCTACTTCAATACTTAATTGATAGGGTGCCTCAATTTTTTTTTTTTATGCAGATTTCGACAAAGAAGTAGACCGATCGTGTACTGTTATTGTACAAGCAAAGGTGGCAGTATGTATACAGTGAATCTACCTTAAGGATTAAACACGTATTAATCTGATAGAACAAAAAAACTAGTTATTTAGTAACGGTTTCCATAATTGTTTGCCGTCATAAGAATGGATGAAATATTAGCCACTGGAGGCTATCCAAACAACAACCGATCAATTACAATAATGGTATTTTATTTCAATCAGGAAACTATAATCTACAAATATATATTCCAAAATCGACTTGATGATTTTCTGTCATTGTTCATTTTCTTTTGTTTTGTACCGTGTGTATATATATTTCCAATATCAAGTCATGGATTTCATCATCACCACTAATTAATTAAAATCTTCACTAAATTCTTTATTATACATAAAGATTTGGTTGGAAGTTTGGTTTTATCTGTATAACTCTTATTACGAACTGGATATCCCATTCTAATTGTTACTGTGATGTCTTAAACTCTGTCGATACTTATATTTTGGCATTGCGCAAGGTTAATATGTTGTTGTTTTTTTTTCTCTCTCAATCAGTAAATGGCGTCTTTACACTAAGTTCGTTGAACTTGTACTGATTTGTATTTTAGTCTGGGTTCGCAGGCAAATTTTACTTACGTGCATTTTACATGAATCTCACATTTTTCATACCGGGCCTTTATAGTTTAATATAGGGTACGGGTTTTGCTCATTGTTGAAGGCCATACAATGATCTGTACATTGATCTAGTGTGGATAGTTTTCTCATTGGCAATCACATCAACTCTTATTTTTATAAAATGTAACAAGTATATTGTGTGATTGATTGTGTTTGCTGAAAGTCCAATGGCAAATATTTCATGAGGTTCTAGCTCCACGTCTGTTATCCCGATTTTTGACAAAAAAGGTTCTATATGCAGCTCCAAGTTTAGTATCAATCAAGATTAATTACGGCAGAAATTTTAGCATCACAACAGAGGTTCTAGTGCCATGTCCGGTAACAAGATTAATTACAGAAGAGGTTCTAGCTCATCGTTCGGGGTCAAAATTAATTACAGAAGAGGTTATAGCTTCACGTCTGGTAGCAAAACTTATTACAGAAGATATTCTTACGAGCCATGGTATGTTTATACACGCACTGTGTTCCAGTTAACTCACTACACATATACTAGCGTTTTCTCTATGTTTAGTAGCGTGTGCAAGGAGTACATAGTGTATTATATGATATGTTATCAAGATGTTAGGCCATGGTAATCGATTTTAGATCTTTTGTTTATCTCGCACAATTTTTTGACCGACATTTTTTCAGTTGAAAACAGATTGATTCTAATACTATATATTTTTTTAATTTTCATAATTTTTTCATCCGAAAGAAAATAGTGGAAAATTAGTGCTGTGCTATCTTTTGTTGAGAAAAAAAAATTAAAGGAGTTATTGGAAAAAAAAAAAGTTGAACAACTTTGTATTTTTCTAACAAGAAAACACTCAATCATGAACTACAATAGTCTTGGCCTAATAAAGTACGTTTAGATGTAAGACATGCATGGCTAACTTCAGAGAAAAAGTTGTCCTTGTAACAGGTAGGAATATATCATGTTCTGCTATCCGTTTACACTAAAATTGAGACACTCATTTGCCAAAGTTTTTTTATAACCTGTGAAAATTATCAAATTATGTGTATATATATTTTCATTGTAATAGATTACTTACGGACTGAGCGAGAGACGTCCTTGACGATAATGATTACCTTGTCGTAAACATTCAATGACACAGAAATTAAAAATCACGCAGGAAATTTAATTCTAGTTTAGTAAGAAAATTAATGTTCTCATATAATGTTTTATTCAAAACATAAGTACAATGTACCTTGAATCGATTTTCAATCTTTTCAGCCATTAATTCATCAATCTGACATTGTGTGATGCCTTATCACTAGAAATGATTACAAACGAATTTAACAGGAGCAACACGACGGGTGTGACCAGCAGAACAGGAAATGTTGACATGTTCTGAAATGTCTGAGAACCTAAGATGACCCTCGGCTTTTTGCTGTTTGCGTTGCTCAATATTTAGTTTCTGTGTAGTGTATTTTTTAATTGATTGTTTGTCTATTTGTCTTTTTTCTTTTTACTATGTTACAGTCTGTCTGTCTTCCGCTTAATGATTTGGTTTAAACTGTCAATTAATTTTTTGTAGACTTTTTACCCTTCAATTGACAAAGGTACTCCGTGAATTGTGACATCAGTGAAAATAAGAAAAAAAAAACGCCTCCTGAAATTATTATTGTTTTACAACATGCAGAGCTAATAAGCGGATCCCGGAAAGGGGGGGTTAGGGTTCGGGGGTCGGAACCCCCTTATTTGATTTACTTATTTCTATTTTTTATTGCACCTGGAGATTGTGTTGATATTGATCTTTCAGGAGCAAGTTCTGGCATATCTTCCTAATTGACCCTTTCCAATATTGCTTGTTCAAATTAAGGTGGATCGTCGGTATATATTTCTTTATATAAAATTTTCTTATTCTTTGCCAAAATGAAGATTTTACTACGATTTTTTAAAAAATATAATAAAAAGTATAAGTCACCGTGCTATTTTTCAAACTACAAGTCGTGCAAAATTGCCCAAATGTGCATAGATTGTTCATGAATAAAACATTTGTGTGAATAAAAAGAAATCTATGAGGTAGAATTTTGAAGTAAAATATGAGAAGATAGGTTTGGTTTCATAATATGCTTTAAGAAAATAAAAATAAAAAATGGTATCACCAAACCTTGGGAAGGGGGGGGGCTACTTCAATACTTAATTGATAGGGGTGCCTCAATTTTTTTTTTTTTTTGCAGATTTCGACAAAGAAGTAGACCGATTGTGTACTGTTATTGTACAAGCAAAGGTGGCAGTATGTATACAGTGAATCTACCTTAAGGATTAAACACGTATTAATCTGATAGAACAAAAAAACTAGTTATTTAGTAACGGTTTCCATAATTGTTTGCCGTCATAAGAATGGATGAAATATTTGCCACTGGAGGCTATCCAAACAACAACCGATCAATTACAATAATGGTATTTTATTTCAATCAGGAAACTATAATCTACAAACATATATTCCAAAATCGACTTGATGATTTTCTGTCATTGTTCATTTTCTTCTGTTTTGTACCGTGTGTATATATATTTCCAATATCAAGTCATGGATTTCATCATCACCACTAATTAATTAAAATCTTCACTAAATTCTTTATTATACATAAAGATTTGGTTGGAAGTTTGGTTTTATCTGTATAACTCTTATTACGAACTGGATATCCCATTCTAATCGTTACTGTGATGTCTTAAACTCTGTCGATACTTATATTTTGGCATTGCGCAAGGTTAATATGTTGTTGTTTTTTTTTTTCTCTCTCAATCAGTTAATGGCGTCTTTACACTAAGTTCGTTGAACTTGTACTGATTTGTATTTTAGGCTGGGTTCGCAGGCAAATTTTACCTACGTGCATTTTACATGAATCTCACATTTTTCATACCGGGCCTTTATAGTTTAATATAGGGTACGGGTTTTGCTCATTGTTGAAGGCCATACAATGACCTGTACATTGATCTAGTGTGGATAGTTTTCTCATTGGCAATCACATCAACTCTTATTTTTATAAAATGTAACAAGTATATTGAGTGATTGATTGTGTTTGCTGAAAGTCCAATGGCAAATATTTCATGAGGTTCTAGCTCCACGTCTGTTATCCCGATTTTTGACAAAAAAAGGTTCTATATGCAGCTCCAAGTTTAGTATCAATCAAGATTAATTACGGCAGGAATTTTAGCATCACTTCACTTCCACAGTATCAATATTTATAACAACAGAGGTTCTAGTGCCATGTCCGGTAACAAGATTAATTACAGAAGAGGTTCTAGCTCATCGTTCGGGGTCAAAATTAATTACAGAAGAGGTTATAGCTTCACGTCTGGTAGCAAAACTTATTACAGAAGATATTCTTACGAGCCATGGTATGTTTATACACGCACTGTGTTCCAGTTAAATCACTACACATATACTAGCGTTTTCTCTATGTTTAGTAGCGTGTGCAAGGAGTACATAGTGTATTTTATGATATGGTATCAAGATGTTAGGCCATGGTAATCGATTTTAGATCTTTTGTTTATCTCGCACAATTTTTGACCGACATTTTTCAGTTCAAAACAGACACTACAAAAGTCTATAAGTCTGAAAAGACCAGTTTTTGTCTTGATTTGCATGAACTTTTACTCGACATTCTCCAAAAGTATGACTCGTGTCTTAATTTTTCTTGACAAATTCTCATTTATATTAAATTTGTATGAAATTTACTCGACATATTCTCGACATTCTGAATATGGTCTTAAAATTTCCTGACAAATTCTTGACAATTGAATACTGTCTTGATATTTCTCGACATATTCTCGACATTCTTATTTTTCTCAGTATGGCTTGACACATTCTGAACATTTTGAATTGTGTCTTAAATTTACTTGACAGTTCTGAGTTTTACAAATCATGACCAATATTCATGATATAACTTGAATCTTTATTTCTCTTTATATGATATACTGTTGTTCCAAGTTACACTTCTTACAACAAAATAAAAGTTGGGCATGTAAAATAATTGAAAATTTGGGTATATAAATATTTTTACAAATGCAAATATGGCTATGAAATCTAAAGTATAAAATAATTCAAATGAGGGTGTGTTGATATAAAACAATTTGAATGTGGGTTTTAAATAATTACAAATTTTGATTCCTAAATCTTATAAATTAAATGATTAAAAGCAATCATACTGTAGACATATTTCATTCTACATTCATAATATTCAATGTTGATATGGTAAATAATTATTATACCAAAATGTGGTTAATATAAATAGCAAATTATGATGATATACAAATCATTCATTTAACAGAAGAAAAATTTGTGTAATGTCATCTGTTGGAATATATATATTAAGTATTACACATGGACAGGATGTTCCCATAAAATTAAGGTATTCCACACCCAAGAGTACACGCAACTGTCAAATAGAAATTACTGCTTTACCTGTAATCAGCCATACAACTTATCAGTTGACCGAACATGCCACTACAATTTAAAAAGTTTGTTGATAGATGAAAATGAAAATCATCATTTTGATGAAAAAATTGAATTAAAATGGATTTTTTCATCAAAATTATGAAGTTAATTATTTTAACATAAAACAAATTGAATAATTCCCAAATATTAAAAGAAAATTATTATCTACTCCAGGAATAATAAAAAATATATTTATAATGGTTCCATCAATGATTTCTATAGAAATCATTGGTCTTATGAAATGGATCTCAAACAGACATGCACAATATAGTTCAAAACATTCGTTTTCTTTTCAGGAAGGAGTTATCACAAATATTTATTTTGATAAAAATTATAAAATTCAACACTAAAATTTGAATAAAAAATGTTTTTGGGTTGTTCTAAAAAATGAATAAGGTTTTGAATCAAGATGGGAACAAATTCTTTGACCTAAACGAAAGCTCCCCTCTTTTTATCCACATAAACCCAAAAGATGAATTGTGGGGTCCAAAGAGACACATGGTCACATTTTAAAACTGCCTATAAGACACCTATCTTAGTAAAGCAAATTTGACTGGCAGTTTTGCGAACAGCAAAAATCTAAATGCTGTTTGTTAGTAACTTTGACTTATATTCCAAGTGAAAACAATTAATTAAATGTTTAATTAAAATAAATCAAAATTAAACTACATGGGGAATTATTCAGGGTATTCCAACTTAGTTGCACCAAAAGGGTATCTTACTATACCAAATTGATCCTCGATTCTTCAAAGATTAGTTTAGCCATAATAAAAGGAGTAAATAACAGCAATAGAATGTCATAAACAGTGCAGAATAAGTCTGTTCACATTTCAGGCCAAATTTATACTGTTGAGATAGTGTCAAGACATATTTAAGACTGTCAAGAATGTGTCGAGACATATTCAGACATTATTTAGAATGTCAAGAATATGTCGAGACATAAGCAGACATTATTAAGAATGTCAAGAATATGTCATGACAGATCGAGACAAATTTAAGACAGTCAAGAATTGGTCGAGACTAATCCAGACTCTTATCAGATGATACAGGAAGTGTCGAGAAATTTTAAGACAATGTTCATACTGTCAAGACACTTGTCAAGAAAAATCAAGAACCTTCTTAGACAAATTCATACTATGTCAAGAATTTTAAAAATTATTTAGACAAATTAAGAATGTCGAGTAAAATTCATGCAAATTCAGACAAAACTGGTCTTTTCAGACTTTTGACTTTTGTAGTGAGATTGATTCTAATACTATATATTTTTACTTTTCATAATTTTTCATCCGAAAGAAAATAGTGGAAAATTAGTGCTGTGCTATCTTTTGTTGAGAAAAAAAAAATTAAAGGAGTTATTGGAAAAAAAAAAGTTGAACAACTTTGTATTTTTCTAACAAGAAAACACTCAATCATGAACTACAATAGTCTTGGCCTAATAACGTACGTTTAGATGTAAGACATGGCTAACTTCAGAGAAAAAGTTGTCCTTGTAACAGGTAGGAATATATCATGTTCTGCTATCCGTTTACACTAAAATTGAGACACTCATTTGCCAAAGTTTTTTTATAACCTGTGAAAATTATCAAATTATGTGTATATATATTTTCATTGTAATAGATTACTTACGGACTGAGCGAGAGACGTCCTTGACGATAATGATTACCTTGTAAACATTCAATGACACAGAAATTAAAAATCACGCAGGAAATTTAATTCTAGTTTAGTAAGAAAATTAATGTTCTCATATAATGTTTTATTCAAAACATAAGTACAATGTACCTTGAATCGATTTTCAATCTTTTCAGCCATTAATTCATCAATCTGACATTGTGTGATGCCTTATCACTAGAAATGATTACAAACGAATTTAACAGGAGCAACACGACGGGTGTGACCAGCAGAACAGGAAATGTTGACATGTTCTGAAATGTCTGAGAACCTAAGATGACCCTCGGCTTTTTGCTGTTTGCGTTGCTCAATATTTAGTTTCTGTGTAGTGTATTTTTTAATCGATTGTTTGTCTATTTGTCTTTTTTCTTTTTACTATGTTACGGTCTGTCTGTCTTCCGCTTAATGATTTGGTTTAAACTGTCAATTAATTTGTTGTAGACTTTTTACCCTTCAATTGACAAAGGTACTCCGTGAATTGTGACATCAGTGAAAATAAGAAAAAAAAAAACGCCCTCCTGAAATTATTATTGTTTTACAACATGCAGAGCTAATTAGTGGATCCCGAGGGGTTAGGGTTCGGGGGTCGGAACCCCCTTATTTGATTTACTTATTTCTATTTTTTATTGCACCTGGAGATTGTGTTTATATTGATCTTTCAGGAGCAAGTTCTGGCATAGGAGAAGCCACCGCTATTAAGTTAGCAGAACATGGTGCCAGATTATTTTTAGTGGCTCTTGAAGAGGACAAATTGCAAATTGTACAACAAAAATGCAAGGAAAAGGGTTTAGTGGAAGAAAAAGTAAGCTATTTAAATCTTGTTATGATTATAATTTTTTCGCTTATTTATCAAGATCATCATAACAATTTTATAACATGTATACTCAATCTTGTTTTCTAGTGTTTCATAGACTAACATTGAAATACCTGGATTGAAGGATGAATGAATTACCATTTAACGTCCAGTGGCAAATGTTACACGCATATTAGGACGAGGAGATGTCAATGTGATACGAACATGAACCCTGCTTTGTTCTTTACCGACACGCTATAAAATATAAAAATAAGAAGATATGGTATGATTGCCAATGAGACAAGTCTCCACAAGAGACCAAAGGACACAGAAATTAACAACTATAGGTCACCTTCAACAATGAGCAAAGTCCATACCGCATAGTCACTAGTTCGCAAGATAACAGTGCTCGTGAATATATATTACCATACCTGTACATGTTATTCTGAATCCGAGCAGACCATGCGGTCTTTGCCGTACGCTTTAATGATGTGTGCTTATTTTTTTATTTGATCATGCCTTGAATCGAATCCACTAACTCTCGCTCTCGAGGCCAGCATGCTACCACGAAATATCTGTAATTACTCTTTTGTTCATTAAAATACATCATTAAAATACATGTAGGTTGAAATATAATCATTGACATATATATTGTAAAGATACTTGAATGAGGGTCTAGATTGGTTTTACAGAGTAGAGAATAATGAGCCAAATCTATCTACAGCAAAATGGAAAGGGGGTCTACTGGATGGGTTTTACAGAGTAGAGAATAATAACCAATTCCAAAGGTCTTGAAAATGAATATTTTGCATCACAAAGTGCTGGAGTCAATCGTGTACAAAAGTGCAGATAAAAATAAGCATGCGCAGCAGCAGATGAAAATGAATAGTAAATCCAAAAAAAAAAATCCTGCTGATTTAACAATTAACAATGCATGGACTCGATAATATGTATCCGCATTTCGTGTGTATATTAGTCTAGACGCCATCTAATTATCCATAGAGGTGACTTCCGAAGACTGCCGACGGTCAAATAACTCGATATAAACATAAATATAGATTTGATTTCACTTTATAGGTTAAACAAATATGTTAATCATCGTTTTTACCTGTATAAGAATGAGTTTTTGTGGATCAAATCAGTCAACCAAATGGTTTACCCTTGTTTCACTTTCAATGTTGGCATTCTTTTCCTTTTAATAGCTGAACACGCCCTAGTTCATGCGTAACCTATCTCTAACTAAGGGGTTAAATATAAGGTCACATGAATACGGTTTCAATGAGGTCGAATTATTCACTTACAAGTGAATAATTCATCAGCGATGTTTCTTACCTCATTTTGACAAAATTGAACCAAACTGGCAGCTAAAAGCGAATTATTATTTCACTATTTCACTTTCATTAATGATTTAACAAAAACAAATGATATTTATCTTTTTTTATTTCTCGTAGCTAATGCCCCTTTAACGGAACCAAGTATATACAAATATCAAATTTTATTTGACTGGTGTAAGAAACCATGTCATGTAGATGTATTAACGAACTTCGTGAAATTCGACGAATTACAATGGGTGTAGAAATCCTTACTTCTGCGCACAGCTTTTTATTGTATTTGCGCACATTCGTTGAACAAGTGAACAGCGGTAAATGTTAAATGATATATTATCTCATTTAATGTATACGCATGATTATATTTTCTTTTTAGATAGGGTATTGCAGTGGTGACTTATCTCAATCTGCCTTCAGGGAAGAAATTGTAAAGAACCTGATACAGAAATTTGGAAGATTGGATATATTGGTTTGTTTTATATAATAAAATATACCTTTTTGTGCACCATTATAAAAGAAAATATGATGTAACCACCAAAAAGACAAGCGACCCAACAAAACTAAGTCAACATCTAGTTAATATTCGGTCCACAGATACAAACATTCATCATTTGTATATGAGATAGTGCTAACATTGGAAATGATACCTTTCCAAATTAAAGTTTTGTATGCAGAACGTTTCAAAATGTTCCAAAATGATTATCATTAATCATCTAGACACAGTTTGAGAGAATACGATTTAGAATTAACATGTACTACATGTAACCAAACTCCTGTCACATAAATAAAATTCTGAATTCCCATCATTTTCAACGACATACTTTCACTTAGAACAAGATATTGTGATCTCACGGTATGTTCTCACAGTATTTATAACAATTGGGGGTAATTTAGGCAAATATTTTACATGCGGAACGGTTGCACCTTCTCCGGATCCTTTATATAAATATAATCATATTTTATTATGATTTATTATTCACGATGACTTGTACGAATGATACATGATAAAGAAGTAAAGCTTAGCTATAGTGCTATAATAGCATCAGGACAGAAAACTTGTGTTTCTCTAAAAGAAAGTCATAATGAATGATTAAATATTATGTGGATTTTAACTATTTCAGAATCTGTATTTACATAGAGGTGTTATCATTTATCGGCAAAAGGTTCAGGTTTTGGCAATCAAACCAAAAAAAATACAAAATAGTACAGCGATTCATTTTGCAATACAAAAGCAGTGATAAAGTATCAACTTGATGACAGAAGAATAGACGCACTAAGGACACTATTCTTGTTTTATCAAAACAGATTGCTCTCATAGAATAAGAGAAAAGATAAAAGAATTATTTATTACTTCGATGCAAATAAGATATAAGTAGTCCCAAATCTTTCTGGTTAACGCCACTCAGATATGAGAAGACTACATCTCATATATGCACATACGTTTCAGGCTGATATTGCAGGCTCTGTTTTGTTTGCAAATGTAAGTGAAACTAAGGAAGAGGATTACGACAGATTCGTCAGTGTGAACCAGAAGGCGAAATTGTTTTTGGCACAACTTTGCTTGCCATATCTTAAAGAAACAAAAGGTTTGTTAGTATGAGGGAAAACTAAATTCTTTCTGTCACAACTATGCTTCCCTCATCTCAAAGAAACAAAATATTTGTTAGTATGAGGGAAAACTAAATTCTTACTGGCACAACTATGCTTGCCTTAACTCAAAGAAACAAAAGGTTTGTTAGTATGAAGGAAATCTAAATTCTTTCTTACACAACTATGCTTCCCTTATCTCAAAGAAACAAAAGGTTTGTCAGCATCAGGGAAAACTAAATTCTTGCTGTCACAACTATGCTTGCTTCATCTTAAAAACAAAAGGTCTGTTGGTATGAGGGGGGAAATATAGGGAATGGTACTTTTAATTGAATTTGACTTTGAGAAAAGAATATAGGGTTCAGTAAATTTACGTGTTTGCTAATTACCAGGCAGAAGGGAAACTATACAATTGGAGAGACGACGTGACAATGGAATTTGCTAGAACAAATTAAATATTACCAAGGGGAAGCAAAAAAGGCAGAATTAAGTATTGGCGCAATTTCATATTTTCAGGAGAATGCAACAAAAATTGTTAAGATACATTGTAGGGTTACTTTCATGTTCATTGCACCAAAAATTAAGATGAATATACATTTTTTAATAACAAACATGGAGTATAGCATGTATATGTAATCTGTTATGTAAACCAATTCGCCTCTTTTTGATACATACAATCATAAAACATACTTTTAAGTAATTTAAATTTCCAATGTAGGTAATATAATCTACATGTCGAGTATCGATTCCACAATGCCGGTAAGTATATTTAATTTATGATTTAATAGTTTATGTAACAGTATTCTTCAAATCTGACCTTATCAAAATAAAAATGAAATCGTACAGTTCCGTTCGAACACCGTGATAATTGAAACGGCACCCAACAACACAACAAAAACATCCATATGTCAATATACTGTCTTTAACAATAATTTGTATGCTGTTTAATTACCATCTGAACAGGAAAGCAGTTTTCTTGGGAAGTTAACCATATATTTGCACTTAAAAGATAATAAGAAAGCCACAAATGTTTGAAATCATAGAATCTATCATAAAAGCACATTTGGAATGCATTACATATTTCACTATTTGGTAACTTCGTTACTTAAATATTGTAATTTAAATTTGTAATGCAAAATTACTATGTAAAATTGAAATGTAAATAAAAAAAAAAATGTTTTTATGTTTTTCAGCAACCGGAAGTAGTAGTTTACTGCATGGTAAAAGTAGCTATTGATATGCTTACAAAATGTCTAGCCAAAGGTAAAAGATATTTATTATACAGTAATATTTCTAGATGAAAAATTTAAAGGAATTGCCGGTATCGTCAACCAATCAAAATCATTGTAAAATTTTCTGACTTGTAATTGATTGCATTGACTATTTCAAAATAAAAAGAATATTAACAAATTTCTTTTGTGATGGTACAGTGCTTGATATCATTTTTATCTTTTTTCATCTGTCCATTTTTTTCTAATCTAACGTTTATTTAAATAAGTTGTGCAATAATGTTTTAAACATATGCCTCCGCGGTTGTCTGTCCGTACACCAACTTATTGATCCCTTATGTTCAAAACCATTGTTGAACCCCAGCCCCCCACCTTTTTTTCACAAACTGTGTTAAGCTCTATATACATGTTGAAAACACTGGATCTTATCTGGAAAATATAATGGGCTTAACTTTATCTTTCAGAATTAGGTCCTCACGGTGTAAGAGTGAATGCCATCAAGTAAGTTATAATTATTGGGTGATGTAGTACCTAGAACGTTGTTACCAAGTACCTTGATTTGTAATCAATAACAGTTGGTCCCTGTAGTATTTACAATTATGTTGATATTTGCCAGTTCAAGTTTGTTTACGTTAATCAGCTGTCGGTACTATAAACTGTGTGCATCATCGAATGCAGTGACATGAGTTATGACTTTATCTAGGATTCCCACGATCTGTATTTCTATACTTTAATGCTTGTTATATAAACATTTGTTGCTGTTGATTCTAGTTAGTTTATATTAAACCATGAAACCATAAAGTTGTATGTTTATTCCAAGGTGCCTTGAGCGCGTATACTACACCAGATATTTAAAAATAATGTAATAGAGTATATGTGATTTCAATGGCGAATGGTCGTTGTATGGTGTCTGTCCGTCTGACATGACTAGCGAGCTGGTCTTACCTCTTTTTACGGATCAGTGAACAACGTTTTAAAGTTTTCATTTAAGTCAGTTTCTCATTTATTATGATCAATAATCCATCGGTACTTGGTCTATAGAATGGTTGTTACATGTATTAGGTGCACATGACAGCCTGACAGAGGTCAACTGATCTTTGAAAATTGTCTTTCTCGGCATTATATGTAATATTGATTTTATTATAAAGAGTTTAAGACATAACTGGACAAATATTGTTATCCAGTTATGGGCCTGCATCATGTCGATAATAATATTTTTGTACAACCCGATGTCATGGTTTTCTCCGAATGCTTATGACGTCTTCACACTAAATCCTTTGAAGATGCAATGATTAATCTTTAGTCTAAAAACATGGTCTATATTTCTTAATTAACTTTGGTCTATTAACTAGCTTCAAATTACTCCAGTACTCTGTTCTATGTGTCTTTTGACAGGTTGTTAGTTACATTCAGCTTTATACCGATCTACTAAGTCGGGCTATTTCAAACTGATATTTACGTTTGTTCTAATGATGTTCTGTTACCCCAGTGTCCCAGCTCATACAAACATGTTAACCCCACCACATTCAGCTTTATACCGATCTACTGAGTCAGGCACTTTCCAACTGATAGTTACGTTTGTTCCAATGTTGTTGTGGTACCCCAGTGTCCCAGCTCATACAAATATGTTAACCCCACCACAGTCTGAATGCACCTGGAAGATGAAAAACTTTCCCCTTCAAGTTTGCAGAAGTTATACATTTTTAAGAAAGATAACGAAAGAAAGATATTTAAATTTGATTAAGAATTGAATGCTTTTTTTTGGTAAATTTGTTTGTATGTAAAAGCGTTGACCGAGGTACATTTTGTATGAAGCGCGAGGGCGCTTTATTCTAAAAATGTGCGCACGGTCAACGCTTTTACAACCCTATAAAATTACTAAAAGAAGCATTCAATACTTATAATTACATTTTTAGCTGGGATCATGAAAACACGATTCTACCAAGTTTTTTCTTTTATTTACCTGTGCACTTTATTGTGGAAGCTCGTGTCATCATAAATGTTACATTTCATTTTGTAATGAAGGTTAATTTCAGATGTCGCGAGATTGCTGTTTGCCAATCAAAATAACGTATTATAATGAAACATACATGTAATGTAATTATTTCAATATGATGACGATAATAAAATTACTATTATAGCAAATGCCAACTTTTGTCATTATATTTCTTAGTTTTGTTTCTTTTTTGATATATACTTTCTTATATTTAAATATAATCTATTTTAATATTCATTATTCATTTATAATTAGTTAGTTTATCGTACATGTGTTACTTTATTGTATTCTATTGTCAAATTGTAGTCCTGGCTTCATTGATGATACCAATATTCTTCGTAATAGTTCTGGGAAGTTTACAGATGAAGACCAAAAGAAGGTTGTTTTGTTTTTGTTTTATTAGCCCTTCAACGTTTGTATTAGGTGTTTGGTTTTTACATATGTTGGCCTTGTGTTTCACTGAAGAGACATAAGTTGTCAAAATGCGAATATGGTGTCAGGTGCATTGCAACTAGTACCGTGAATGTTGTTATTGCAATACCCTATGAAAAAAAATGACCTTAACGGAATTTTGGTGTTTTGTCTTTTTTTGGTCGATATGCGAACAAATATTTTAAATTTTGGCTTTCAAAGCATTACGTCTCGAACGTACCAGAAGCAGGTTTATATTTCCGAAATTCATGTAAACCAATTTCGATATCTTTGCATCTTGTATTTCAATGTCTAAAATTACTTTTTTTCTTTATAGCTTGCAGACAAGTTTGCAAAACTAACACACCTCAAAAGGGCCGGAAAACCAGCAGATGTTGTTTCCCTCTTGCTCTTCTTGGCGTCAGATGAAGCATCGTACATTACCGGGAGTATCAACAATATCGATGGTGGATATCATTTATATCCTTGAACAATATTCTACCATCTCTGATATAATTCAGATTTCAGACTTTTAGTGTAATTAACAACCATAATATATTTAGTCTTGATTAAAAGATGCATCATTTTATACGACCGCAAAAAATTTTTGTGGTCGTATATTGGTATGACGTTGGCGTCGTCGTCGTCGTCGTCGTCCGAAGACGCATTGGTTTCGCACTCTAACTTTAGTTTAAGTGAATGGATCTCTATGAAATTTTACCATAAGGTTCAATATCACAAAAGGAAGGTTGGGATTGATTTTGGGGTTATGGTACCAACAGTTAAGGAATTAGGGGCCAAAAGGGGCCAAAATAAGCATTTTGTAACTTCCAGACATAACTTGTGTGTTAGTGTATGGATCTCTCTGACATTGTACCACAAGGTTCCATATCACAAAGGAAAGCTGGAATTGAGTTTGGGGTAATTGCCTGAAACGTTTAGGAATTAGGGGCCAAGGGGCCAAAAATAAGCATTTTCTAGTTTCAGACAATAACTTGTGTTCAAGTGTATGGATCTCTCTGAAATTGTACTGCAAGGTACCATACCTCAAAGGAAGGCTTGGATTGAGTTTGGGGGTGATGAATCATAAGGGGGTTCAAAAATTTGGGGGGGGGGGTGGGTTTTCTTTTTTTTCCTTTTTTTTCTTTAAAATTTTCCATTTTAAGTTGGTTATTTCTGATTTATATTTAAAAGCAAATAATAATGATATGGCAGGAGATACACACCTAACAGGATGTGTAAATTATTATATAATAAGTATTGTGCAATAGCAAGAAATTTTCAATTGCACAGTATTGCGCAATAGCAAGAAATCTTCAATTGCACAGTATTGTGCAATAGCAAGAAATATCCAATAGCAAAATATTGCGCAAAAGCAAGAAATTGTCAATTGTACAGTATTGCGCAATAGCAAGAAATATTCAATTGTACAGTATTGCGCAATTGCAAGAAATATTCAATTGCACAGTATTGTGCAAAAGAAGATACTGTATAAATTGCTTATTTCTTAACCAATTTCAATGGGGTTTTATTCACGAACTCTTGGGGTTCTTTAATATGCTGAATCTAATCGTGTATTAAGTTTTTGGATTTTGGGCCCCGTTTTAAATTGGTCCACATTGAGGTCCAAAGGGTCCAAAATTAAACTTTGTTTGATTTCATCAAAATTGAATTATTGGGGTTCTTTGATATGTCGAATCTAACCGTGTATTTAGATTCTTAATTTTTGGTCCCGTTTTCAAATTGGTCTACATTAAGGTCCAAAGGGTCCAAAATTAAACTTAGTTTGATTTTAACAAAATTGAATTCTTAGGGTTCTTTGATATGCTGAATCTAAACATGTATTTAGATTTTGATTATGGGCCCAATTTTCAAGTTGGTCCAAATCAGGGTCCAAAATTAAACTTTGTTTGATTTCAACAAAATTCAATATATGGGGTTCTTTGATATGCTGAATCTAACCATGTATTTAGATTTTGATTTTGGACCCCATTATCAACTTTGTCCACATTGAGGTCAAAAGGGTCCAAAATTAAACTTTGTTTGATTTCATCAAAAATTGAACTCTTGGGGTTCTTTGATATGCTGAATCTAACCATGTATTTAGATTTTGGATATTGGACCATAATAGGTGAATGTCCAATTTAAAATTTTTAAGTTCTTGGACCACATTCATTCTGTGTCAGAAACCTATGCTGTGTCAAATATTTAATCACAATCCAAATTCAGAGCTGTATCAAGCTTGAATGTTGTGTCCATACTTGCCCCAACTATTCAGGGTTCGACCTCTGCGGTCGTATCAAGCTGCGCCCTGCGGAGCATTTTATTAAAATAAAGTTTGAAACGGGATTTCATGCTATTTAATATTAATTCTATGGTCTTGTTGGCAGACCCTCGAAGATTAAGCCCAACATTTCAAAAACAAAAAGGTAAATGTCGTGGCCTTTTATAGCCGACTATACAGTGTTTAATTCGTTTTTCTTATTGTTGAAGGCCGTACGATTGCCTATAATTGCTTACATCCACTTCATTTGAACTTGGTGGATAGTTGTCACATTGGCAATCATACCACATCTCCTCCTTTTACAAAATTAAAATATACAAAAATAACGACAAAACATCTGTTTTGTCATCATGGTTAAATCTAAGATTTGTTGCAATTAATAGCAACGGATGACAGTTAATAGAGTGATTACAAACCACATCACAAAGGTTAACACAAAAACGTGCATCAAGTGGAGAACATTATATAAGTTATATGGTTTGCTACTGACCCCTCAACTGATCCATAGAGGATAAGTAAAATTCATAGGATGTGAGGTCAAAGGTCAGTAGTGAACCGTATAACGAATTTATCGCACTCGGGAATTTTCCTGCTAAGTTGTGTATAAAATAAGCAATGAAATACAGTGATGACGTTACCATCAATTGGTACATGTAGCATGACGCCATTAATCCCATATAAATCTACTGAACCCATAGGGGTCACCACGTGACGGCGATATACCAATCATAACGTCATAATGCTTGTGACTTCTTTGCCATGTTAGTGTTTCGTTTATAGTTTTTAGAATAAACCAGATCGTTAGTTTTCTCATTTGAATTGTTTCACATTTTGTCATGCTTACTAATCGTTGTTGGTTTTGCTCATTGTTGAAGGTCGTACAGTACCATATAGGAGGGTCGTATTTGGGGGTACCATCATGAGGAATAACGGTTAAAAAATCTTGCCAAATGACGTTAACGGTAATTTTTGGCGCATGACGATAAAATGTACATTTTCTTTATGACGATAACAAAATCGACTGATTTTTACGAATCACGTTAAATTCTTTTCGAGAGTAACGGTAACGGTAATTATTCGAGACCTCTGACGAATCACGATAAGGATATTTTAACGAACCACGATAAAATTTTAACCAATTTGACGCAAACGGTAGCCGTAAGTGACCGATTAACGTTTGACGGGCATTCCTACCCTCATATAGTTGACAATCAAACGACATCTCCTTATATTCAAAAGGTAGACTTTTATAATGACTATTCTTCTTTTTCTTGTTGTGACTAAAGGCACTTGTAGAACGGAACATAAATTCAAAGGGGAAAGTAACTAGTAAGCATTTTTAAAAGTGAACTAAACAATTATTGTAACATGAATGGTAATTTTTCCTTTGATCTTCTAGTGAGTTAACTTCAGTTATTTTTAGAGGAGTGCGTTAACTGAATGTTTAAGTTATTGCACTCTCAATCCCGCCGTCGACCGCTTGTCATAGGAAAGGCATAGAGTGGGAGGAGCTTAGACCAGTGAAATAACTAATTCTTAGATAAAGTTAATACACAGGCCCAAGCTCCTCCCACCCGTTTTACATATGAGGCTCCGCCTCCTTGGACTTTCCGTTGTTCTCTTCTGGTTTTCTTAGTTGTTTGAACGGGGGAGGCTTTGGAATAAACATCCACGTCATTTGAACTTTGTTGGATAGTTGACTCATTGGCAACCATACCACATCTTCTTATTTTTATATACTTAAGGTGAATAAGCAAAAGCACGTTCCTAACGACGAACATCGACGAGGGAGGGTTGTCCTAAATACTGCAAGTAACACTTTGACACTCTATTTCAAGTACAAATGTATATTTTGTATGGACTGCAAATGCAATAGTCGTATCTTTGGTAGCCTTAAGATGTTATTTGTTCTCGTACAATGCTCAACTCAACTATTGTACTGAAAATGGACGCTAAGTGATAGCAATATCAGTTTTGAAAACAAAATTATGACGAACAGACAACAGAAGCCAAGCAGAGTGCTTTAGATCTAGTGAAAAACATGTTGCGGGGGTCCAAGAAATTGTAAAAAAGTACGGACTGCAGATGCAATGGTCGTATCTTTGGTAGATTGAAGATAGAAGATGTAATATTCTCGCAAAATGCATAACGCGACCATCGCACTAAATAATAGACGCCAAGTGACAGCAATCTCAATTTTGAAAACAGAATTATGACGGACAGATGACGGATACCAAGCTAGGTGCTTTAAATCTAGTGAAATACATGCATTCACGTGAAAACATGAAGCCTAATCACTTTTACTGCAGAAAATAGTGTGACAGAATTATTTATTTTTTCAAAGACAATAAAAGGCATTAAATGTCTGTTTTCTGCATGTGAACTTTCACAAAGTGCAAAACCGTTAGAATAAAAATACACTCCTTTTCACCTGAAATAAAAAAAAACAAAACAAAAAACAAAAATAGAAAAACAGAAATTTCGCCTACATTGTCAATAAACCGACATGATACTGTCCTTAATTGAAATTAAAGTTACAATTTGAAAAACTGACAGGGCCTCCGTGCATAGTTGTTACATCATTCAAACAGTGCTTCTTCTCATTTGTCATTTTGTAACCATCATCTGTGCTAGTTTTGTAAGCTCTCATTGATGCCGTGGAGCGGTTACCAGTTCTTGTCATGATTTCTTGTTCATCAATACCTGCATGGTATAGGGCGGTTGCACAAGTACGTTTTCCGAAATGATTCGTGCAGTTCCCTAAAAGTTCACCTTTTTGACATAGCTCGCGCATTAGTCCGTGTAATTTATTTACTCCAAGTGCTGATTTTCCATAACGAAAACGATCTTTCCCATCCATGTTGAGCGGTTTTCGATAAAATGTTCCGGAGCCTACAGCTTTCAAGTACTCTTCATAGTAAGCAATTATGCATCTTGGACCTACAAATTAAAACAAATCCAAAGAGTTTCTTTCCGCTTCCTTCTATTCAAAGAAAATTATAACAGTTGCAGTTATATTCTGCAAAAAATGATCGTGTATATTATAATTTCGTATATGAGCTTTTCGTTTAAAGATGATTGATTGATTTTTGCTGTTTAACGCCACTTTCAGCACTATTGGTTGTATCGTGCAATGGTATGTAAAGCTTACGCTCTTTCACTTTAGCTTTTTATTTGAAAATGATTGGTTAGTTGTTGCTGTTTAACGACACTTTCAGCATTATTGGCTATATAGTGGTGGTCCGTTTTTTATTGGAAAATGAAGCCGCAGTGCCCCGGTTGAATATATATAATATTAAAATAAATATAAAACGGGTACATCCATAGAATAATTTATTCAAATAATCAAATTAGAGCAGTGCATGTATATTCAGAAAAACTTATCGTGTATATTATAATTTCGTATATGAGCTTTTGATTTGAAAATGATTGATTGATTGTTGGTGTTTAATGCCACTTTCAGCACTATTGGCCATATCGTGGCGGTCAGTTTTTTTTTTTTTTTTTTGGTGGATAATGCCGGAGTGCCGGGTTGAATAAAATAATATAAAAACAATATTTCTTTTCCGATTGAAATTTAAATTGACAAAAGTATATAAAACGGGTACACGCGTAGAATAATTTTGTCAAATAATCTTTCGTGTTTGAATTGGTCACTATATATAAATTAAACAACTCACCGTCCTGTGAATAGTGCTTTATATCTTTATTCGCTAATTGCATGTGTCCGAGGCCACCTTTAAATGTCTTGTTATTTCTCCCGATGAATCTAATAAACTTTCCTGTAGAATCAATACCAATTTCAAACTGATCACAATCACGATTTCTGTGCTCGTCGCGGCCTCTTAATCCAAATAACTTGCAGTTATAAAAGAAAACGGTGTATTGTAAAGTTGTAGCACTACTCTTTCCAAAAACACCATTAACCCAGAAGAGTTCTTCATCCTCGTGTAATATTGGATCGGCTTTGCGCGTTTTTGTTCCTAGTCCCTTGGACAGCAAATCTTTGATCTTGGCATCTAATACACGCCTAAACGGAGCAAAGCGACCATCCTTTTCATCCAGAAAGTGTTTGTCGTTAACATTCATGTCTCTGAGGTGTCTGAGTAGACCACAAACGATATAATATAGAGATTTGGATGGGTAATCGCCTCCCTTCTTTTAGCTTCCATAATAAACCGCTGAAGCCAGAAATCCATACTCTCCGCATCCATGAGATGCAAATCCGGAATTTTGTGGTCGTGTTTAGCTCTTGCTGACCTCCACTCGTTAAATACTCCAACTGACCACCTAGTATTTTTCTTTGTGTTAGCATTTGTTTTAGCAGAAACGAGTTCTTCGATTTCCTTCTCTGAAACGGGAGGAACGAAACGATCGTCATACTCGATCTTCGCTTTTTCCGACATGTGTTGATTGTCCGTATTCACCCAATGCTGCAGATTTTCCTCGAGAAATAATCCTAGCTCAAAACTAACATCCTGCAAAATGTCAAATTCAGTTTCAATAGTATCATGAGCTACGTAATTTTCATCAAAAGGAGCCACATCAACAGCAGGACTATCTCCTGCTTGACAAAGTAAAACATCTTCCATGTACTCTTCTTCTAATTCGGCCGCTGCTTGGGACAAAACAATATCGTCCATATCTAAAATGTCCATGAGGTTAAATCCGTCTGCCATGGCAAATTCTAAATCGTTGGCGCGAAATCGCATCGTAAGGATCGTGCAGTTTTTTCCCGCCAGATCATTCTTTCAGAAGTTGTATTTCATTTGCAAGTGTTTAACTTTTGACACATGTCGTCGACCATTAATGTTACAAATCATATATAGCCACGCCTTACTCAGTAACATCTTATATACACTCAAAGCTACGCTTTTCGTGAATTAGATACGTTAATTCGTAAAAGGCGTGCTATATATATAACTTATTTTGAGAAGTTGGATGAAAGTGTCTCATCCTTGTTCATATAGGGAACAGGTTGTCAGTGGTTGACTGTGATATCTACAAAATGTAGCAAATTAAGCCATTGATTACCTCCTTCATAAGGATTTGTTATTTATACACGCCACATATGTATAAACAGGACATCTCTGTAGAACATTTATTCTAGATAACTTTTACAAATAACTACCATGTTTAAACAACAAAAAGGACTTTAACTTTTAGTCTTAGATGATTTTTTATTAGTTGTTATTGACTTTGAACTAGCTGCAGTAACTGCGAGTACGCTCAGATCTATACTTAGTGTCTAAATTTTGTGCGGATGTATATATTAAGTACCCTCCCACGTCCACTCTGTGTTTTTGCTAGATGTATTTCTATTTGAATCAATCTAATAAGTTTAGCCTTTTTCAACTGATATTTATAGTTTGTTCTTATGTTGTACTGTTACACCACTGTCCCAGGTTAAGGAGAGGGTTGGCACCTTCAAACTAGTTTAACCCCACCACCTTCTATATGTGCCTGTCCCAAGGCAGGAGCCTGTAATTGAATGTTTGTTGTTTGTTTCTCTTTATCATATTTGATTTCCGTTTATTTTTTTTGTATAGTGTGTTCTTGTTTTGTGCTGTTGCACCACTGTCCTAGACTAGGGGGAGGGTTTGGCGCCATCTAACTAGTTAAACCCCGAAACATTATGTATATGATTGTCTCAAGTGAGGAGCCTGTAATTCCATAGTTGTCGTTTGTTGCTGTGTATCATATTTGTTTTTTTTTTTTTTTTTTTTTTTTCATTATTTTGTACATAAATTAGGCCGTTAGTTTTCTCGTTTGAATTATTTTACATTTGTCATTTCGGGGCCTTTTATAGCTGACTTTGCGGTATGGGTTTTGCTAATTGTGGAAGGCCGTACGGTGACCTATAGTTGTTCATTTCTGTGTCATTTGGACTCTTGTGGAGAGTTGATTCATTGGCAATCATACCACATCTTCTTATTTTTATATTTAACAGAATATATATTAGAAAAAAATCCAGGATAAGCTCAACCAATAGAACGTCAAATACAATGTATTTTCCACAAAATTCATCGGATAAATGGACCATATTATTTCTGAAAACTCGATCCCTAAACTATGATTAATTGTTTAAATAACGCTTTTACATGCTATGAAAAAGAAACAAAATAATTGTGATTCAATAATATATATAAGAAGCAAATAAAATTGATATTCAAGGACAAGCTAGCTTTAACTAAAAAGAGCGATTTCAATACTTTTGTTTATTCGGACTAGACATATTTTCTTCGACCACAACATCAGATTTATGATAATTTTAAATTACATTAAACATGTTAAAGATGAAGTCAAATTAAGTTCACTAAACATCATCCTATTCTTTTTTCTATTAAAAGAAAAAATATTCAACATCGTCTTTTACATTCACATTCGTTGTTGGGCTGCTACTCTTGCAAATTCTATAAAAGAATGATAATAGAAATTAATCATGTGTCTGTCCCAATTTAGGAACTTCTCTGGCCTGTTGTTATATTCTTATGTTTTGTTTGATGCTTTGTTTTGTTTTTTTGTTTTTTGTTTTTTGTTTTTTTTTTGGTGGGGGTTGGTAGGGGTCCGCTTGCTCTATACAATTCTTTCTTTTGGTGTTCTTATTTACCATTTATGGATTTTTACATTGATTGCAACTGTTTCAATCAATGTCAAATTCCATAAATGGTAAAAAAGGAACACCAATATATTTACAAGACTTAGGCATTTATGAGCTTCAATGATGTATTGTGAAGATATTCGTCTATTGTTGATACGACAAATATTGATTTTCTTATTTGGGAATAGCTGCGGAACCTCAGCTCATATTTTTTGACGATTTGCGGACCACCATAGTCCGCAAATCGTCTAAAAAATATCATAAAGACCCATGAGCTACGGTTCCGCAGCTAATTTGGGAATAGATAAGGGAGCTACCATTTGATTTTTATGGGGGAGGGGGTGGCTAGGATGAAAAAAATTTGTCCTGTTTTTTTGTTTAGTTGTAATCTCTGTCCTGTGTCCTGCCTTTTATTTTTACTCTATTCGGTCCTGCCTTTTTTTACTAGTTTATCCTGAATTTTTACACAAATTGTCATCCTGCCTTTTTTTTACCAAGTTGCTCATCCTGCCTTTTTTTTTTACTCAAAACTCCTGTCCTGCCTATTTTTTTCAAATTTCATACTAGCTCCCCCTAAAATCAAATGGTAGCTCCCTAACGGGCCAGCTACAATAAGATAAACAGTACTCTCCACCAATACTTACACATACGTACCTTTAAATACCAAAAGAGAAAAGAAGATACCAAGGGACATTTGAAAATCATAAGTTCAATAAAGTGGGTCTCATTGGGGTATAAGCGTGACGCGGACTTGCCCGATTTTTTGTAAGCGTGGCACGTGAAAGTCAAATTATTGTGCGTAAAAACGGGAAACGAAGTCGGGATGGACACGTGAAATTACAACCGTTATCATTACAATGATAAGCGGTAAACGGGCATCTGACAAAATAATAACCGAGATCCGGGATCAGAACCCCCCAATGAGACCCCAATAAAAACAGCCATACCATGACTGAAAATTAAAAAAAAAGCGACGAAAGAACAAACAACAATAATAAACATAACATAGAAACTATAGACCGAATAACACGAACACACCAAAAAACTGGGGGTGAATTCCAGTGTATTCCGAAAGGGTAGCACACAGAACCGAGAAGACTAGTTGTTAGGAAATTCCAAACAAAGCAGTTTTTCTTATATGTATGTACTACAGGAATCGATATAGGAACCAAAAGATAATCCACAAACAGTCACGCTGGTACTAATATACATGTATCTGTAAAACTAAATAACGCTAATTTCAGCACGTGACCAAACGAGATTATTTTTGTCCAACTACTAAAAGCAAATACTTAATGGATATTCAGCACTAAAACAATTTGAAATAAATTTGTTTGGAATTATTAGGGTCGGGTGCCTCTGGAAAAAAGAAGCTAAGGGTAGTGATTTTGCCTTGCAACAGGCATGGCGAACCCTTCAAACAGCTGTTGCAAGAGGTTTTTGTTGTTTAGGAAGCATGACACACCCTGTATATGTGAGATAGGATTAAACAGGATATCCAATACAGATCACAAGAGTCATTCTTAATCATAGCAATTGTAATTATTATACTAAACTGATACAACAGTTCAGAAATTCAACGTTATTCCGAACTCAAGTCTTCGTCAAGAGTGGTTTGTCAAATGTAAAACTTCAACATGATTTAGTTCCAATGATTGATTCCTATATTTGAAGAGTTCATTGATCTATACAGATGATACAGATTAGCTTCCATAGCTACATTTATTTGTCAACAAATCAATTCAATCAATCAAATTTGAAAAAAAATTACATAGTTAAACTGTACCTTTATCTTAAAAAAAAACACTTGAAACAAGTGTGATTCACACAAAAAATCGTCAAACGAGTCTGGTTATAATGGAAGATAATCTAGTAAGTAAAAACGAAAAAGAGAGACGAAAGAATGATACTAAAGGGATATCCTAACTCATAAGTCGAAAACAAACTGACAATGTCATAGCAAAAATAACCCGAAAAAAAAAGACGAAAAGACAAGCTACAGTACACAAAGCACAACATAGAAAACTAAAGACCCCACTAAATACCTTGTGTGATCTCAGGTGCATGGAAAGTAATCGCAAAGTTTAACTAAAGCAGATATCCTAGTATTTTAGCTTATTACCTTCAAAACTGATAACTCCATCTCCATTTAAATCTGCATCTTTTAACATTTCTGATGCATCCATTTCTGCCGTTTCTGTACCAAGTGATTGCAGCACCATCATCAACTCTTCTTTTGTAATTTCTCCATTTTTATCTACATCAAAGCTGTCAAAAGCTTGTCGTAGGACTTCATCCTCATAGTCTATTAAACATATCTACAAGACAAAAACATGTTATGCTTCGTTATTAAAGTGATATAAAACAACTATTCAAAATTCCCCGTTGATAAATTAAGAGATGATCAAGAACCTAAGTTTCCAACTACCTCAGGCAAAGTTGGTTCCCTTTCGGTCATATAGTTTTTACGTGTCTATGTATTTATACTTCCCTGCCTTTCAAATTGTTAGCCTAAGATTTAATGGCTTCTAATGGGGGTAAATACTGAAAAGCGCTTTGGACGTATGAAATTAAGAAAGTGTTGCATATATTTGCATATGTTTTACCACGAATGTTATGGTGAAAATGTCATTTACCCATTTGTTTTACCAAGACGTGAAAAAAAGGATAATAGAATAATAATAAGAGTGTATGGTCCTTATTTCATAATGTTGTGAGAAAGAACGTTTAGTTTTCGTAAATGTTCTTTCTCACAACATTGATTTTAAATGATTAGTTTCCGGATTTGTATTGCTTTAAAATTATACTTACAGGTTTGCTGTTTTTACTCATTATTGTTTCAAATTCTTTGTAATCTATAAATCCATCACCTAAAAAATAAACAAGTAATATCCTATCAGTGAATTAGTTTTAAAATAACGTCTCAAAACTACAACGTTTTTTCGTTTAAATTGTATCAAATATCGTCATGCTGGAGCCTTTTATATCTGAACATACGATTTGGGTTTTGCTCATTGTTGAAGGTCGTACGATGATTCATAGTTGCTAATATCCACGTCCCAGTGTCCCTTATGGATATTGTCTCATTGTGTAAGCAATTTATTGCATAACAAATCCAAGTAAACTAATTCAATATCAATCAATATATTTAATTTATATCTTAATTGATGTGAACGACTCACTTCAAGCAAATCTTACGAGTACAAAACATTGTCATTAATGTTTTACTGTAACTTACAATGAATTTTAATTTTTTAGCGAAAAGACTTCAAGTTTGACTTAAAATATCCAATTCACAGACCGTTTACATCTTTTTGGTATAGGAGAAAAGATCACCGTTACGGTAGTAATCAAGAAATGATAATGAAAATCAATAAGTTTGAAAGAAAAAAATGAGCGCACAAGTTGTTTACTTTGCTCATTATTGTATTCGATGTGTGCATATGTATACAATGTAAATAATTTTTATTACACATACATAGATATCACATTATCGATGTATCTTTCCCTGTAAATATGTAGATATCACGGTATCGAGGGGTGTATCCCATGAACATATGTATATGTCCATGTCCATGTCCACTCTGTGTTTTTGTTAGATGTATTTCTATTTGTATCCACCTGATGAGTTTAGCCTTTCTCAACTGATTTTATAGATATAAGAAGATGTGGTATGAGTGCCAATGAGACAACTCTCCATCCAAGTCACAATTTGTAAAAGTAAACCACTATAGGTCAAAGAACGGCCTTCAGTTTGTTAGTGTTTTGTACCTAAATTAGGCCGTTAGTTTTCTCGTTTGGATTATTTTACATTTTGTTATTTCTGGGCCTTATATAGCTGACTATGCGGTATGGGTTTTGCTCATTGCTGAAGGCCGCACGGTGACCTATAGTTATTAACTCCTGTGTCAATTTGTCTTTTATGGGGAGTTGTCTCATTGTCAATCAGACCACATCTTCTTATTTTTATATATATCACGGTATCAAGGTTTGCATCCCATGTACACATGTAGGTATCACATTATGTTTTTAACCCCTGTACATATGAAGATATCACAGTATCGAAGTGTGAATGCCATGTACATGTACATATGTAGATTTCACAGTATATATGTGTCTATCCCCTGTACATATGTAGACATCACAGTATCGATGTATGTTTTCCCTGAACATATGTAGACACCAAAGTATCGAGGTGTGTATCCCATGAACATATATAGACATCACATTATCGATGTATCTATCCCATGGACATATGTTAGAACAGCAGATAGCACAGTATCAATGTGTGTATCCCCTGTACATATATAGATATCACATTATCGATGTGTGTATCCCCTGTACATATGTAGATATCACGTTATCGAGGTGTGTATCCCTTTGACATATGTATATATCACTGTTTCGAGGTGTGCATCACATACTAGTAAATATATGTAGATTTCACATTAAGGATGTTTCTTTCCCCTGTACATATGTAGATATCGCAGTATCGAGGTGTGCATCATCTAATGAACATATGTAGATATCACATTACAAATGTCCCCCGTACATATAATATGTATGCAGATATCGCAGTATCGAGGAGTGCATCCCATGAACATAGGTAGATATTACATTAAGAATCTTTTCCCACCTGTACATATGATATCACAGTATCGAAGTGTGCATCCGTGTCGTACACATGTTGATACCACAGTATCAAAGTGTCTATCCCGTACACATGTAACTATGTAAATTCTTACCATTTCTGTCAACTTCTCGAATCATCTTTTTGGCTTGTTTCTCGTTTAGTGTCATACCCAATAAATCTGAAGCATGCCTCAGTTCTGTCCATGACAGTCTGTTATCCTTGTTTATATCGATCTGTTTAAATGCTTTTCTACATTCTATAACGATAAAAAAAAAATCAGTTCACAATGAAATTGAAAATGGAAATGGGGAATGTGTCAAAGAGACAAAAACCCGACCAAAGAGCAGAAAACAGCCCAAGGGCCACCAAAGATTATTCAACACAGCGAGAAAATCCCGCACCTGTAGGCGGGATTCAGCTGGCCCCTAAATACAAATGTGTACAAGTTCAGCGAAAATGGACGTTACACTTAACTCCGAAACATATAAATGAACCAAAATTAAAAAAAAAAAAATACAAGACTAACACAAAGTAGAGGCTCCAGACTTGGGACAGTCGCAAAAATGCAGCGAAGTTAAACATGTTTTGTGAGATCTCAACCCTCCCCCTATATCTCTAGTTAATGTAGAATAAACAAACACACAGCAATACTCACAGTAAAAATAGCTATTTAACACAATAGTTTTGTTATTGGTCTTGTTTGAAGTCTCCAATTGTGTTGGTGTTACATTCGTTATACTTGTTAAGGACCTTCTTCAGAAACAAATAGGATAACCGCTTCCAAACAGGCTTAACCATCGATATTGACATTTTCATAGTATTAAAAAAAAATATGACATCCTCCTAGATTCAATGTGCAATCACAACGAGGCAGCAACCCAACAAAATAAATACCATAAAATATCTACAAATGACATGAAACTACCAACATCATGCTGTAACAAAAATAATGCAGGGTAACCGTATAATTTAGAATCACGGAAACATGCTACATGTACCATTATATCTAAATCTCTAAATGTGCCGGTCAGCGAGGAAGAATTCTATAAATTACACTATAGACTACTTGACAGTACAACATAGGTTCACATCATATTTTTACTGACAATTATTATTCTTAACCTTTGAGTCGAGATAAATTTGACATAAGGGAGCTACCATTTGATTTTTATGGGGCGGGGGGCTAGGATGAAAAATTTTGTCCTGCATTTTTTTTTATTTGTAATCTCTGTCCTGCCTTTTTATTTTTCACTCTTTTCGGTCCTGCCTTTTTTTTATTAGTTTATCCTGATTTTTTTTACATAAATTGTCATCCTGCCTTTTTTTTTTTGCAAAGTTGCTCATCCTGCCTTTTTTTTTTACTCAAAACTCCTGTCCTGCCTTTTTTCAAATTTCATCCTAACCCCCCCTAAAAATCAAATGGTAGCTCCCTAAACTTGTCTCTTTTGAAAAAATACACTGATTATTCTATTTTAACATGACTAAGTTAAACCATGATATTTGTTTTTAATTTCAAAATGGTTCAAATAAAGTTAAGTTTTATTTTACCGAATTGAACTATTTATAACGTCAAGACAACTTGCGCACCTTATTGCGTGCTTTAGATATTTTAATCATTTACAAATTTGAACTGATATCGATCCCTTTATTTTGAAAGAAAAGTCTTTGTTATTTGACAGATGTGCACATGAATATCAAGGTACAATCTTCTGTTTGATTTATACAGGTGACTGGTCCTGAATGGCGATAACAGATTAAAGGTTAAAATGGTTATCAAAAGACGTAAATAGGTTGATAAGAAGCTATCCTGTACTGTCATGTAGCTTTGTGTAGAATCTTAATTTATAGATTTATGAATTTATGAATTAAAAGGAGTAAACACACATTTAATCAATTCATGAAATAATTATGCATTGATATCGTCATCCCTCCGCCGCCACCCCACCTTCCAAAAAAAAAAAAAAAAAAAAATAAGTAAATGAAATAAAATAAATAATATTATTTTCGATCGCACAACCCATGTTTCTTGAATGACCTTCATGAAGTAAGGTCGGACCAAGAGTTCGGAAAGTCAAATTAAAAATACAATTAAGTTGGTTGAGAGTATAAAAACAAAAAGGTATACAGTCGTCTTAGTTCATCTGTACCCGATGGAATCACGACTCTTATCACTACTTCTTGAGTCTTCCAGCTAGCACCATCATATAACAAATAGACATCGGCATCTAAAAAAGAAATACCTACTCTTCATTCTAGGCCCTCCAACCCAATCCCAGAAACATTCGGTATCAATGTGAAAAATATGTAGCCTAGCGTTCCGAAGGTTATTTGTTTTTTTTTTTTTTTTTATTATTATTTGTGGACAAAATTTTTAGAGTTGAAAGAGACGTGTCAGTCAATGTTTGATTGCAATAGTAACATAGAATAAAGATAAAAATTAGCATATATGTTTGCTTCCAATATGGTATGGCGCAGTATTTTGATGCAGTTTCTCTTTATTTTTTGTTCAAGCTCTCAGCATTTTCCCCCGCCCCCAAAAATGGGATTAAATGATTGATTGTTGTTTGCTTAACGTTCAGTTGCGAATATTCCGGACATGTTCAGGACGAGAACAGTCAAGTTAGCAATAAATTCAACAGATATATGTCCTTTGGGCTGTGACTGGGTATTAGAACAATACCGGAAAATGAAGTTACATTGGATAGGGACAGTTATTTAGCTCTGCAATAAGTTACATACGGACCCCTCAAAGAGTTGTCACAAGGGTTTGTGGCACTCTCTCTATACGAGACGTCGGATTAAACGTCCCCATTTTTTTTTTCTCTTGATAAAATTTTATTCAAATATGTCCATTGAAAAATTCACCAGACAGTACCTGGTGTCACAAACAGACAGTTACATGTTGTCAGTTAAAACAATATCAACAGCAATTCAACAAAAGTTTAGATATGTTACATATCAACTAGTTTAGTTTAAAATTAATACAATATTTCTGCATGGCTATCTGTTACTTTAATAACGGGATTATTGTGACCGAACGTGGCTGAGTATTTAACAGATAACTGTATTGTATTTGAAGCTTGGCGGACGTCCATCGGTAGTTTTACTGTCGCAAATTGAGTTTACCTGGCGACGCGTAGCGACAGGTCAACATAATTGCTTCAAATGGACAAACTTCAAATACAGTTATCTCTATTCTAATTCAAAATAAACAAATCTTGAATTTTAGTTATTATTTCAGTGTAAAATTTTCATTAAACAAAAATTCCGCGAAATGATGTTATCTTCTTTGGCGCCTAATCTATGTGTCGTCATAGGTAAGCTTCCGACATCAAACGTATACACCGGGCGTTTTCTGGCTTCTTGTCCGCTTCAGAATGGAATAAAATTTTGATAAAAAGAAAATTTGTAGTGCAAAATACGGAAGCGTATTAGCGCCACACATCTTTTTTTTATAATTTTCTTCCTATCTATCAAACCTTTGCGATATAACGCAAACCTTTGCGTTATAATGCAAACCTTTGCGATATAACGCAAACCTTTTCGTTATAACGCAAACCTTTGCGTTATAACGCAAACATTTGCGAAATAACGCAAAGATAGGAAACAAAATTAAAAAAAAAAAAAATGTGTGGCGCTAATACGCTTCCGTAGCAAAATGTAAGTTTTTTTGCTTATTATTGGAGAAATTACATGTCAATACATTCCGGAATTCAAAATGTCGGCTTCCTTAGTTACAGACAAGGAGATAGAGAATTTTTACGCCTACTGTCATCCAATCAGAACCATTGATACAAAATAATTGCATTAGAATTTATACATCCCGCACAACTAAATGGACGCCGTACATATTGCATATCACTGTGAAATCATCAAATCAAAGTTTTAACAGTTAATTGAAATGCTAATAAATTAGGTTAGACCCGAAGAGCAACTTTTTAATTCCTTCGACAAAAAATTAAAGAGATATTTTGTAAGAGTTCGTATACTATTTAGATAATTAAATACGCTGCGAAATAAACAACTTAATATATTGTTTTTTTTCCACACAAAAATTTTGTTTTCGGTGAACATCTTTAACAAACAAACATACAGGCAAAATGAAATAAATAATACATTTGAATTTTAGTCCAGACCAAACAGCCTATTGTTTGTGCGCATCAACTAACGCATCTTGGTAGTGACATAAAAGCTCTATGACGTTGTTTTTAGCCATGAAAAAAACGTCAAATTATAACGTCCTATTTCGCGTTTTTCAATATGGTGTACGCTTAAAAATACGTCTTCCGAGAAAAGTGGAATTAAGCGTGGCGCTGATATCTAGTATGAATTAAACACAAATGAACACAAAAGATACTACAGTATCTGTGACCAACGTTCAAATAAACATTTTGAACTCGGCGTTTTGCATTTGCGCCGATCGGCATCACTTTTTGTCTTTCATTTGCGCCGATTATGTACAAGTAAATTATAGGTGAAAGTTTGTTTTTTTATTTATCATGTAAACCTCTTCCGTTTCCAGTTGTACATATGTTGTGAATTGTCAATTATAACATGTATATAACTGTTTGCCTGCTTACAACGGGGAGGTGGGAGTAGGATTTCGAGCAGGATAATTCAATTTAAAAAATTTCTGTTTGCATCCGCTTAGTGACTAAAATCACAGAGTAAAATTCTATTTACAGCATTAAAGCACCATAATAAAATCCATTAAAAAGTAATACATTTTATGTACAATGAATTATCAGCTGTTCTTTCTGAGTATTTATATATCTTTATTTCATTTCATCTCTTCTATATTTGTAATTGTCAACAATGAAGTCCATCATTTCTTTCTCGTGTCAAAACGAAGTTCCTGAACAATATGACCAAAATGATCTTAAACATAAGGGAACCTCGTTTATATCCATGCATATATTAATAATATACATTCTTGGTTTACTACATGTACATGTATTTACTCGTATAGCAAATATAGTATCGGCGCTTGTGATATAAAATAAAATAGGCGCTAATGAAAGAATCAAATCGGCGCAAATTTAAGATCAATTTTTTTTTTTTAAATCGGCACAAATGTCATACGCCCGTGCTGGGAACAGTATATCTAACTGGAAATGAATCTGATAGGCTTTTCAGTATAAAATTGATAAAATCTCGGACTCCAAGACTTCGCGATTTATGGATTTTGGTGACGTCTGACTGAAAACTATAGGAACTGCTCAATAAATTAACCACATAATTCTAATCGTAAATAAATACAAGTTTTATCATAAAGTAGATACATTTTGTCATATAAAATGACCAAAATAAGTGTGATTTATGATGAAGTGTTTTATAATGTTTTTGTTTGGCAATCGTTTTTCTATTACCCTGTTTGCATTCTGTACCATTCTGTGATAAAATGAATGCGATTATAACAAATTTGAAGTGACAGAATACAAGTTTGATACACTGGCATCACTGTAAAACTAGTTTGAATGACATTTTACTGATATTATCAGAAATTATTAGGATAATAGCGAGTACGTTTTTAACACATGTCCGTTTCCGTATCGTATCGTACCTATGACCCGACGATAAAATCGGCTACAATTAGGTAGTGTCAAGTCCCGTCAATATATATGTTCCTGGCCCGTGTAACTTTACACTGGTAAATTTTAATGACTTACGCTTAGAATTTAAACTTGTGTGATTTTCATAATTGAGCTTTCAGAAGGTTAGGCCGATAAACAATAGACACATTTTTCAAGATCTGACCTAATTATCATGTGCGCTGCCATTAATCTATCACGTGGTGCCGCAGCCATAGCACTAATGATAGATAACGCACGTGCTTTAATCACAACAATATCGATCTTTTGTTTACATTTTGTTTTTCACTATTTTCCTTTTCGTTTTATGATGGAGAGTGAAAATAAATACAAAACAGGTGGTGGGAACTCATGTTCAGTTCATGGTTGTTCCAATAATCGAAAACAAATTACTTTGTGGAAGAAATCAATGTGTGAAATAAATGGTGTAATGCACGACCATTGTCCCTGTTTAATTCCTTACAGACTACATGTAATTATGCCATCCAAGGAATCGATAAGGCTTGAGTCGATAAAAGCTTTAAATCAGAAAGATCTTCCGAAAAACGTATATGTATGCTTTGAACATTTTATTGACGGAAAACCTACAGATCGGAATCCTTCTCCTAAGTTAAAGATGGGGTATGAAAACAAGACAACTCCCGGTAGAAGAAAAATTTTAAAGCATCAGTTGACAGTGAAAAAAGAAAACTAGAAGATGGTGATTCCGATTCCGATATGGAAATAACAGAATTAGACACTACTTTAGAAAGTGAACCAGGCACAAGTACGTCGTCTGAGAAACTACCGGAGGCTATTTGTAGTTTTAATGTTTGAGAAGCTTCATATACTGTTGGTACACAATATCTTGAATCGGACTTCTTACCGCAGACAGATCACACCTACGGGAAAGAATGGACCGATTTTCAGACTCAATTTTCTCAAACAAATATAGTTTTAACGGAAGAAAAGGGAGTTCAAAGTAAATCTGATGGAGCAACTATGTCTGCTGCACAAAATTTAACAACGGACAATGACGCTTTATTGTATACAGGGGTCACAAAAGAGGTCTTTTTCACGCTGGTGAAATGTATTACTCCTTTCAATACATTTAGTTTTCAATTAGAGGTAGCAGATCAATTACTCCTTGTGCTCATGAGACTTAAGTTAACTTTAATTTTGACGATCTATGCAGAAAATTTGGTATATCAAGTGGTTTAGCTTGCAAAATATTTAATTCGTGGATTCCTGTGTTGGCAGATAAGTTAAAGTCCTTGATTGTGTGGCTCCTAGAGAAGTAATAAGAGACTATTGTCCCGAATCATTTAGGAAAATTATCCAAGAACTACCTGTATTATTGACTGTGCTGAAACATTTATCCAGAGGCCAACTAATTTAAGGAGTAGGGGGTGAAACGTACAGCAATTACAAATCCCACAATACAGCTAAATATTTAGTTGGAATATCCCCACATGGACAAATTATGTTCATATCCAAACCTTTTGGTGGTCGTGCTAGAGACAAATTTATAGTAGAAAAAAGTGGATTCATGAATTACTTGCTTCCAGGAGACGAGATTATGGCAGATCGTGGCTTTACAATAGACGACTTATTGTTTCCATTGCGTGTTAAGCTGAACATTCCAGCGTTTACAAAAAACAAACCTCAGTTAAGTGCAGAGGATGTGACAACCACAAGAAGGATTGCCAGAGTATGAATATATGTCTAAAGGGTAATTCGACGACTCAAGGTCTTCAAAATTCTAAGTGAGACTGTGCCTGTATCATCCTTAAATCTGTTTGATGACATTTTACTTGTATGCTCTGCTTAAGTTAATTTATGCTCAGATCTGATTAGAGATACTAATGAAAGTGATGAGTGAAATTTGTTTGTAATTCTATTTTTCTTGTTTAAGCAGGATTATTATGCATTGTACATGCCAGGGCGGATCCAGCAATTATTAAAGGGGGTTCCAACCATATGTCCCCATTCTAAAGCATTGATGGTCCACCTGAACCCCCCCCCGGATCTGCCACTGCATGTACATGTAAGTCGTTGAAGATCACCCATTACAGTATGTAATTGCTATAGACTCTAAATGATTTAGAGGTTGACGTACAATGTATTATAATTGTATTATATTATAGATCCATTGATTGCGTCCAGTGGCAAATAGTTTATGCATATTCAGGATGACATATATACATATATTGAATAGACATCTGTTTAATGTTTAAGCCTGTGTGTTTCCTTCTGGACGTTTTTGGTTATTTTATGGATTCCCCCTATTTAATTTACCTTGGTGTTTTTTTTTTTTTTGTAAAACTTATTTTGTAATTGGATGTCTTTCACATTGATAAACACACTGTACCCCACATCTCCTCTTATTCATAATTTATGATAAAACTTTCATCGCAATACATCAATCAAAGAGTAAAAAAATCAGTTGGGGGTATTTACATGATAATTACACCTTATGTAAGAATCCTGGGTTTTGATTGGTTGATAGTCAGTGTATTTTTATCAATTTACTGTTATCAAATGAATATCGTTCATTTTTAACGCCGCCGGGGTATATACAAAAGGATATGCCTTTTTTACCCTCTCTGCCGTGGTATTTGCCAAAAAATACTCTATCCGACTGGACGCTTGTAACGTCACGATCATCAATGCGTTTTTGAACGTTAACATTCGGTGTAATTTAACAGATATAGCATGTTCTTTAGGGGTATTTGCGAAAAATACCAGTCTTGAGAATGAATTTCCCTCGCCTTACGGCTCGCGAAATTAAACATTCTCTCGACTGGTATTTTTTTCACAAATACCCCTCCTTAACATGATATATCTGTTCAAAACATTTAACTTGGACACCTTTATATATCAATAAGTGGTTTCATGATAAACCTTTTAAGATTTTTTACTCTTAACTGATGTAATGGGATGAAATTGTTACAACTGACAAGCAATTTAAATGTCCTTAAAAATAACAAAGGGTCCTGGATAATCAGTGTTAGATAATTAAGACACAACATGGTATTAACTGTGTAAATATTACTTAACACAGTAGCGCAATTAATTGACATATGACTGATTGAAAAATGTAAACAAACTACAAGTTCAACTATTAAAAGGCTCCCTTCTATCATTATCTGAACTAAACTAGACACATATGTGTAAATTTATCCTAGCCTAAGAGATGCAGAAAGACTGATTTTTTGCCCGACCATACAATAAAATTAAAATAAATGTACCTATAGTGTACATGTAGTGTGCATATCAAGAGCAACATTGAAAAATCACAACACTATGAAAGGTCTCCGTAAATGATCAATCGAAGTGTAAAGATTGGAATGTTTAATTTACACAACAAGTGATGCTATTTACTTAATATATATACATTGTATAAACCACACTAGTAACAATCAAGCTGTTTGAAGAATACACACACTGGAAATCACACCACATCTCGCTAATTATATATAACCAACATATAAAAAAATTAAATGTATTTTTTTTTTTTTTTTTTGGTTTAAAACAAATAAAACAATTTTCCATACAAATTTATTTCCTTGAAAATTTATTTCCTTGAAATTTATGGCATTGAACTTTTAAATTCACTAGACATGATGAACTTAACTTTTATATATAGTTCTTGTTACGATTGAATGCTTTGTTTACGTTTTTATCATTACTGTAATGGCGGACGGTATTGTAGCACGCCAAGCGGCGACGATCATTACTACGGGTGATAATTGAAAAAACGTGTCTATACTTTCTAGAAGTTTCGATATACTGGCAACGTATGCATGTTGAGATTAACTTATTTCTGGATGATTCTCGAAAAATAATGTATGATCTTGCAATGAAGTTGAATTTTACTTTAAGCACATACTTACAACTTCTCGTCCAATCAAATTGCTTGAATGTCCCTTCTAATTTTCATAGTAAATACTTGTCCGTGTACTAAGTAACTTCAATCTTTGGGAAGTTAAGTTAAGGCAACTTGGTTATCATTTTTAGACGTATAGCAGGAAGTTTATCTATTTCGTTATGAATTGATTGAATGGTTGATTATTGGTTGCTTTTGTCCAGTGGCAAACATTTCATGCATGTTCAGGACGATATGTTTGATTGAAAAACCGTGATAATGTCTGGAGAGAATGTGCCATCTATATATTATAAAATAAATCTTTTAGTTTTTACTTTGAAATAAAAACATCGAAACCTCTAATCGTTGAACTTAGTTGGTAGTTACTTTTTGATATCTATCCGCTATCCTATCTATGGGGACAAACTATCTATGTGTTTCAAATTTATTATAGCTAAAGTTTTACGGTAAAATTAAAAAAAAAATGCTTTCAAAACATTTAAAGCTTTCATTGCAATATAAAAATGAACACATGAGGTAGTAATAACGGGGATCGTATTTTATAATAGGTGAACTGGATGAATAACGTTTTAGAATCAAAAACTGTATATATACCTATAATCTTAATTTCCTTATTTTTAAATATTCCGAAATAATGAATCCACAAACTAAATGAAATAACTTGTCTTCGCTCATCTTAGTCGGGACACATAATGGTTTGAAGAAGTCCGTCCATGCTTATGTCTGTCCGTCTGTCAACACAACAGTGGCGAATGTGTGCGCTAGGGCAAACTTCCAAAATTGACGCGACAAAAAAAAAAAAAAAAACACACATCTAGTCTAATATATGCAAATAGTCTGTAATTTAGCCAGTGTCATCTTTCATTTCACTTTTTATTTTCGATGATTGTGCTAATGAGAGGGACAGGACAAAAACAGACTTCCCTTTCTAAAGCGGCGTAAAAGGTTATTTCGAGCAATTTTTCATTCCGACGGATGGTGTTTCTGAAGGTTAATTTTGTGCGGCAACAACATCATGAGATCTGATACTGATACATACATGTGATCTCTTGAATTACCTGATGATAAAGTAGGTGAATATAGTTTTTATTCTTGAAAATTTAAATGTGGGTTTCAAACGTCCCATTTGCGATTTATTTTTTCAAACAGTGCGCCAGCACGGAAAACTTGTACTATGACTTCAGATTCAATGTTCTGAAGAAATACAACTCTTTTCTTCAAAACAAACGCGAAATAAACATGAAAATTACTAATAACCTTTTTGAAAGGTCGGTGACATATACTTTTTGCTTTATTTTGAAGAGTACACATGGCACTTTTCTTCTTGAAATTGTTATGAGGAAATCACTGGTAGATATTTTTTAATACTGGAAACGTTTTTCATTCTTACGTTTTATTTTTGGCGGGAATGAAATAAATCATACATTTTAATATTAAAACAATAAAAGTCTTAAACTAGTCTTAAACCTGTATTTGATAGACAAAAATCTACGGTTTCACGTGAAACAAGAATTATGCTTGTATGTTAGATAAATATGGGATTTTTTGAGATGTTAAATAACAAGCAAATATCATGTTAATATTAGGGATAACACGAAACTGAAGTTGCTATAGTGACAAAACTAAGTCGGTGACCCTCATTTTTTTTCCCCATCATATTTTGTTCTTAAAATCATGAAATACTTTCACACAAAATTTTAAGGAAAAATCACTGATAGAACTGAATAGGCTGTTTGGTCTTTAATTTGAGTCCTTTATTTTAGTCTGTAAATTTACCTTCGACAGTTAGGTTGGTTTCCTTCCCATCAAAATAGAAAAATCGAAAAATCGAAATAAAACTATTGTGGAATGAGATGTGTATTCAGATAAACGTATACATTAGTGTATTCAACATTTAAAATAAATTAAACGTCATTTTTAATGTTTGATTATTATATCAAAATGTTTAAACTTTCATTTTAATTAAGAACAATAATTACCTTCTTTTTCTTTCTGTGTTAATTCCCGGAAATATTTCATATGCACACCTATATCCATCCTGATAGATTTGTGTCTTATTCAAACAAATTAAAAATATTTATACTCTTTTAAACACAATAATGAATAATTTCTATGTGATTCTATTTTTAACTTATATATTTACAATTAAACCTGTGTAAACAAATCTAATAATTAAGCATATAAAATTTCAAATGACGCCAGTTAAAATTAATGTGTTTTTGAATTAGGGTACCTATTCATTATAGGTGTTGATGCGAACTTTAATTAGGAACTTAAACAGTTAAAATTAATGTGTTTTTGAATTAGGGTACCTATTCATTATAGGTGTTGATGCGAACTTTAATTAGGAACTTAATGTTGAAGTCGTATTGATTAGATAATCAGACAAAATAAAACTGAATAAATCCGTGAATTGTTATGTCTGTTGAAGACCAGTCGACTCCAATTATTGTGTAATTACTAACGAAAAGCTATGTGTCTTTAAAAGATAAAATTCATAAAAATGGAAATGGGGAATATGTCAAAGAGACAACAACCCGACCAAAGAGCAGATGTCTACTTTGCATTTAGTTCAAACTTGCACAGCATTCATTTCTTTTTATAATTGTTTATTTTTTTTTTGTCCTGAAGTTACATGAAATATTTGCCAATGCACAAAAAACTTGCCAACCAATAGTTATGGATCGGCCTTAATCTAAAACCCAATTTATTAGTAAGTCATAAATCTGAGACAGGTTATAACTGAAGGTAACTTATTGATTTAGCAATTTAAATGTAACGTCCAAATTCTTATGCATTCTGGGTAATATTTATCAAGTGTACACCAAAGCGTCATTAGTGGTAAACAACGTCCAAAACCGAGGCATGATGTTATCATTTTTTTTAATTCATTTTGATATACGAACAATAAATTCAGACATACTTCTTTTGATTTTGTCGGGTCACAGATAATTTGTGTTCAGGAAGGATATTTCCAAAATATACCAGCCGAGAGAAGTGAAAATTCTTCAACCGCTATAGTCATTTGATGAAAAGTGTACGCGAAGGACACCTATTCATTTTGGGGTACGAAGAATGAAATAATACAAAGTCCATTAAATTCTAAAACGGCATATTTGCTTTCAGAATTCTTATAATCTGTTCGATTTTAATTTTGTCAAAATAACCTAAAATATTTTGCTGGTAGATTCTTGTCTGGCAAGACATTAATTCGACCTCATTTGAATTCACTCGTGTGCATGAGACCTATACCGTGACCTCAGATAGACAACTATCTCGCTTTTTCTCAGCATGATCAGTATTTGTGAAGATAGGGAGACAACTGAAAAAGGGGAATGTACGTACAACTATCCCAGCAGGCACACAACATTGATTAAACATTGAATCAATGTTTATTTTCTATGTTGAATCAACGTTGAATTATTATTAGATTTTGTAAATTTGTATCATCGTTGAAATCCTACGTTGAATCAACGCTGATGTTCAACTTTGAATCAATATTGAATAATGGTTGCTTCAACATTGTTTCAACCAATAACCTAATTTGAATTCAGATTGAATTCAGGGTGAATACCATATTCAACACGGAATCAAAATTGGTTAGTGGTTGTGTTCAACTGTGTTTCCACCTAAAACTTTAGTTTCATTCATCCTGTATTTTCTGTTTGCTGCATTCCATTATTTTATATTGTAGCAATATTCAAGCTAGTGTCTTCTCAAGGCACTCAACATGCTAAATGTCATAGCAACATTCTGCCACAGGAAACTTTATCCAATAACTGCTCCATCAGACCAAAGGATAAAAAATAATCTCAGAAAAAAATTGATGAACTTTAAATAAAATCATTGTCTAGTCATATTTGACATGGTGTGGACTTTTGCTCATTGTTGAAGACTGTGGTGACCCAAAGATATATAAATAATGTTCTTTGGTTGATGGTTGTCTTGATAACAATAGGTAACAACAAAAAGTGGATTGGTGCACAAAACTTTGAATAGATGCCATTGACCGTCAATCACTCGTAGAAGATCAGTAATTTTCAACAATAAAACTGAGTGACAACATTCTTGTGATGAGAGCATGGCTTGACCATGATGATGTCAACAACCAATCAACTGAATAACAAACATGTGTGTTTAGGGCTTTCCTACGAACCATAATTTAACCCCAAGATTTTTTTTAACATTTAACGATATGCAGATTTAAACACAAATTATCATCCCAGAGAAATATTGAAAAAATCAGCGAAAAAAAAAAAAAAAAAAGTATTTCCAATATTGACCTATCCTAATTTTTGAAAGCACACCACCCTTAATACACATATTTTTTGCCCAATGTCTATTTTAAATATCTGAGTGATCAAAATATAAAACAAAGTTTGCTGTTCCTACCCCATGTATTCTAAGGTCCAACCATTGATTATAGAGAAATATTCAATACAATAAAATTAAAATAAATTTATGTATTAATAGTGAAAACTTCAACTTCTTTCTTCTTCCACCCTATCTTTTTGGTGCTCATTTTAGAAAGTTTGTTGTTTTGTCAGACACTTGTTATTCCGTGATTCCATAGGTCTTCATGATGACATCTACAAAATCAAAAGTTATAACATTGTCAAGTTCTGTTCTGTTTAACACATTTAACTATTAATAACTTCATAATGATGATATTTAAAGTATATATAAATCAAAAGCATAAGGCCAAAAAAAAAAAATACATGTGTTTTCGCTAACCCTACCTACCCTAACATTTTTATGCCATTTTGGAACAAGCACTGTTAAAGTCCAACTGTTTCCCTAGTAGTAACCAGCTAAAAAATGTTTGTTAAATAAAATGATATTGCCTACCTACCTACCCTATTTTTTTTTCAGCATGTTAGCAGAAACACATGTATTATTTTTTTGGGCCTAAGAACTTGCGAAAGCTAAATGAAAGTTAAACTTCCATCAAAGTCTCCAACTACATTTCCTTTTATATAGACCAGAAGGTACAATCTACAAGAAAATCCTAAATTCTCCATTTCAATTTGAACAAATTGAAGGTTTATCCACTTATGTCTTTTTCTGTATTACTTGTGCTGCTGCTTGGATATCTGTCTAAATGACATATACGAGGGTGGTAAAGAGTGGGTTCTTAACACGGAAACACCTGAAATAAAAATCCCAAAAAACGCTGCACGGAAAATAAAAATTGGAATAAACGAAGCACGAGAAATAAAATCGTTAATGTTGAGGAGAGAGTACTAGAAGTAATTACTCAGTCGTTCTTGGAGATCACACAGCATGATAATGGACACGAAGACCCTGGGGTCACCTTTTAGCGTCCGCTAGTTGCATCGGATTCGAAAAAAATAAATTATTCATATCTTGATAACAATTAATATCCTGGGAACACATAATTTAAAACAATCTCCAGACTGACTTGGAATTTAGTCCCGGTTTACTTTTTTATCAAATGTGGGACAAGCACGAGAAATAGGAGTACCAACACGAAACACGGAAAATAAATAAGGGGAAACACAAATAAAGCATGTCGAACCAAATATAACGACATAGGTCATGATATCAGCCCAAAGCCGCAGGCTCGAGGGCTGATATCATGAACGACGGCCGATAAGGGTCTGATATGATAAATGACTTTTAATTATCTTTTTATCATATACTGCAACAGAAGAAATACAGGCAAGAACTATCAAAATTTTGTCTTTCCATGAATTTTTAGATAATAATTTACAGACAACCAAATACAAATTTCTTAACTTTAATTGTTTTTATTGATATTACAAGCATTTTATTTATCTTGTCACAACAATTATCATGTTCTTAGTTTGAAATTTGCTCCTCAACCATTTTGTTAAAAGTCTTAAATCACTTAAGGTTTTCCGCACTGTGTTGTCGTTTTCCAACAAATTTCCGGAAATGCACGAAGTTGCATGTGATAAACGTCACGGAAATTAACGGAAAGGCATGTGATAACATTCCGGAAACAGTCAATAAAGGTTCCTTTATCAGTCCGCTAACGAAATGCTTAGGAATCTGAACAATAAACCTGGTAATCCTTTCATAGCCTTTTAATATTTTTAAATGTTATTGAACTGTAAAATTTTATTAATATTTTATACAAGTATTGGGCTGATATCATGACCTAGGGCCGATAAAGAGTCTGATATGAAAAATGCCATGTAATAATCTATACATATTCACATCGAGAAAAGTGATATTCACGCGCTTTTACCTGTAACGTTATGGTAAAATGTTTAAAGTACATTTGTGTTTGGTAAATATTCGTAATTAAATGCAATGTTTTCTTACGGAATATGGAATAAAACTTATAATAAATGTCTTTTGTTTCGAAAAATAATCGGATTAATTGACTTTTGAAAAATTTATATTTACTCCGGCCGTCGGCCTCAGTTAATATCATTTTTTTTCCAAATTCAATAAAACCTCATATTTACCTCACCAAAAGACAGTAACCGAGCTAAACGTCGTGTGCTTTGTATTAGATACAATACAAAGGTAACAAAGAAACAGGCCGGTAACAACCGTTGCCGGATAGTTTTTCTGCACGAGTAGTCAGGTCAAGGTCCGAGGCGCTAGCCTGGGACCTTGACCTGACTAATGCGCAGACAAACCATACGGCAGGTTGTTTCCGGCCTATTTTTGTTACCTTTGTTTTGTATCTGACTTGTACGACGTTTTAGGAAGGAAGTAGTACATTTTGCATTTAGAAGAGGTAGCAAAACTAAACATATTAGAAACTTCAATGGCCATATACCAGTTAATGTAAGTTACAGTTTAAACACATTTTTTTCACTTCCTTAAGCCGAGAATTTTTTCTAAAAAATTTCAAGAATTTAATAACTTTATAAAAAAGAACCATTTCAAGGAAAAGATGAATGTTGTTTACATTTGAGACTTTTAGAATGCAACTTTACTAGTAAGTAATTCATAAAAAAACAGAGCTACCATTTGATTTTATTTATTGTGGAAAACGGAAGGAAAGCAGGGGGTAGGGGGAGGGGTTAATCCATTTAAAATAAACAGAACTGATATTAAGTGAATGAAATGTTATGAAAAACTGGATTTTGTCTTGTTATTTGATATATATATATAGGCATATATTTTGGATTTGTTTTAATAGTTCATACACAGTGTATGTAATGTGCGAATCCTAAAATGTCATTTTACTGTATCCGTGATGAATTTCTGATGTAGAATGATAAATAAACAGACGACAAATTCAAGATTTTTGAATAAAATAAGAAATAATATATAATGTGTACTGTTTTATAAATTCATGATATAGGTATGAGATGCGGACGGGTTTTCATCGCGCCTACAGCCATCCAGGTGCAAAACTGATACACAAATAGATAAATATTAAGAATAGTTCACGAACAGAGCGTGCAAGAGATTTAAAAGTAGCAGTTAAGTTTCATTTGAAGAAAATGTACCTTTTAACATAATTATTAATGTTGTCTAACTTAAAACAGGTTTTGTTATTCAGCTTGTTGATATTGAATCAAATTCCACTATGCTGTTTTCGTTATGCGATTCATGTTTACTGTCGAATAATGATACTAGACTTTCATTTTCACTGTAGGGCGATTCATTTCTATTGTATATGCGATGCATTTTCACAGAAGGAAATTAATCAATTTTCATTATATAATGTCTTAATTAATCCGACTCTCTAACAAAATTTGTGGAGTCAGAAGGATTGATTATATATGCATACTTAGTGAGTGAAAGTCTGAGGTAATATATCAATAATTTCCTTAAACATGGTATTTATTGCTTATATAGTCAATTCTATTTTCTCAAATAATTTGTCCTGATCTATATGTAGGATAAAATTAATTCTTTCCTATGACACGTCATCATTAAATACATATATCTTGGACAGTTAAGCCAATCCACGTCACCGGAAAAGCAAAGTTTCTGTTTCTATCTAAATCTACATCGCATACTTATAAATTAAACGTCATTAGAGCTACATTTGTAATTTCCTAATGCTTGGAGTTAAAAAGTGTGGTTGGCCTTGATTGTGTAAATGTTGCCTAAGCATTGTAATTAAGATTGAGCAAACGTTTATAGAAACAAATCAAGCAAGCCAACCAAACCTTTAAACTACAAGCGTTACTAATAGCTCTAATGAATGCATTTGAGATATCAAAGAGCATTCACAAGGCGATCTTCATTTCACGATTGAATGAGTGGAAACGTTTTCATCTTGCACAAACAATTGACGCTTGGATGACTGGATAATTGATATTTATCATGCCGTTCGAGCAACAGTCGAGTTACCTTAAATATGCTTGAATTTCTTATAAGTCAGTGTTACAAATAAGCCAATACGCAATTGTGAGAATACAAAGAAAAATTGAAAACAGTTTATTGTTACATGTTTAAGTGGTTCTATACCACAGTTGATTCCGGACGTTAATCGCTACATCGCGAAGCAATGTTGGTAGATATACCGTTCTTATATTTACACCAAAGACTAATTGACTAACTGTTCAGTTAAGTATTCAATGTTTAGGAAAACAAAGTTTACTGCTCCTGGCAGCATTGTATATCCTTTATATTACATGAACACCATGTGACTATTTTAAATAGACAGGTCTGTGAATTACTTGTAAACATCGCGAAACAAACACTCAAACTTGATTAAACTACAAATAGAGCATAGTTGGTTGGCTCTTTCACTAAATGCGACCGTGTATTTTGTGCTTTGTTGTTGTTAAAATACATAATACGAATGAGAAACCCGTTGTTTTAATATGATTTGAATACATTTACTTGAAAAACTGACCTTAGAATTTTGACACTGTACGATTCATTCTCTTTGTAGTTTGTTTTCTTTCTTTAGTACCGTTCGTTGTACATTCTTGTACTGTTCGTTGTGCAAAAGCCTATCACTACGGTAGAAATATGTATGACACGGCGTGACAAATGTTCAAAGCTTTTTTAAGCGAGTTATAAAACTTTTCAAAGAAAATTCGTCGTAGAAAAACGTTATATTCATGGATGTTCTGCTCCAGTAAATTTTCGGATCCATGACAAGCTAATAGCAAACTCACCAACAATATTTGAATATTCATGATATGAACGTGGTTATACCCGTGTATATTCAAGTAAGCATCCACGACTAGCTTGCATTTCAAATTGTAAATATCATCAATATTAAAGTCATTTAAAAACTATTTTCAGTTGTTGTATGTCGAATAATCATACAAAACGACAATGAAAATTCATCGCACTTCCAAAATTCCACATCAGAAATGATTGCACTTACAGTGATAATTCATCGCATCTATAGTTAAAATGAATCGCATTCAGTAATCAATATTATGGATTCTGCTGCTTAAATAACACTTTTTGGACTTTAATCCTGTTATTATACATTAAAAGTTATATTCTAATGAAATTCTGTTAAATCATACATTCAAATCTTTTATTTTGTATTTTCAAAAGTAAACAAACGCAGTTTTTCCCATCATCCTTTATTCTACAATAGACATACTCGCATACAACAGTGAAAATGAACTAACTGGATTCGCACTTTATATACACTGATACATATAGGTTTTTTATATGTCTCTGATAGTGTTGATCAGGATTTAACACGTGTCACTATATGATCCAATCGCAGCTCACCGTTCAAAATTGATGACATTAGTTGAATGATTTTTCTTCATGATTTGCTGCATATTTGAACATGTATTGCATGGACACTTTTTATTTATAGGATCAATCGTGCATTGGTGAGTTGATAGGGATTTTATCTTTTGATTAAATTTGATTTTTTTATATATATATTTCCTGTCTTTTTATTGAAATATAAACGTTGGTACCAGCATTTCTTTACTTTCAGCATTGTCCAGAATACTATTCATTTCCATATGTTGAAGGAAAATTTTACTGGAATGGTTTGAAATATAGTTATTGATGCTAACGTAAATATTTTAATCAAAAAGACAGGAAATAAGTCGGTGAAACAAAAAGTTCAAATCTAATTGAAATTTAAAGTGCCCATGAACTCTCTGATCATGCACGAGTGATTCTATTCATAAAAAGTGTCTGTGTAACAACTAAAAAGTGTCCGTGTATCATCTAAAAAGTGTCCGTGTAACACCCGTTAATGTACTGTTTTTCTATAGCTCTGCTGGGGGTAAAGTCGTACAATACATATTTAACTATAGTAAAATGTTTGATGTACAATTGGATTTAGTAAATAAATTGCTATCAAATAAACTAGTTTCTCTCGGTATCTAGAATTATTTATCATTCTCAGATATTTTCCATTTTAAATAGTAACTGCTTTGTAGGAATAGTATACTAAATTAGTTTACAATTTGAAGATATTCAACATGTTTTCTGTTAAAATTTTAAATATAAAATCGTATACAAATGACATATGTGTTGTGTTTTATTCTAATTTTAAATATCTTGTCCAAATATTGATACCGATTGGCCATGTATATTTTTATCTACTAAAGTACTATATAGTCTTTTATTGTTGATATCTTTTGCATCAATTTGTTTCTTGTGCTATCTTAATTTAGCCTTACAGTATATTGATTATACTCTTAACGGAGTTTTTTTTTTTTTTTTTTTTTTTAAACTTGCATCCATTCTTTTGGGATGCTAAGATTTGAACATCTTAAACTTTGCAATCCAGTTTGTTTTATTTATTAACCTTTTAATTTGCCCTCACGATCCAATATGTCGTTAATATACACCAATCCACTTTTAACCCAGTTCGGGTGAATATTAGTTGTTTTTCAAAAGTCAATAAACAATACTTTTAGTAGTGTAAAACCAGCGGTTTGATCTACATAACAGACTAGATCCACTAAATATCAGGTTCATGACTTAGGACAGATGCAAATAAATGCAGCGGGTTTAAACAATTTAATAGGTACCAACCTTCACCCTAGCCTGAAACAATAGTGTAACATCACAACATAAAACGACTATCTTAGTGAGTACGTAAAAGGTTTGCTACTATATGTCAACGTACGGTCTACAACAATGGGCGAAACCCATGACGCATATCAAGCTATTAAATGCATCAAAATTACACATTTAAAACAAATAAAACAAGAAAACTAAAGACATGTTTGAACAATAAACATATATATATATATATACTACTTAATTGATATCTCTTTTTTAAAGCATTTCCCATTTATTAGACGCCTTTAGGGAGCTACCATTTCATTTTTATGGGGGGCTAGGATGAAAAATTTTGTCCTGCTTTTTTTCAGTTGTAATCTCTGTCCTGCCTTTTTTTACTCTATTCGGTCCTGCCTTTTTTTACTAGTTTAACCTGATTTTTTACACATGTCATCCTGCCTTTTTTTTTTAACCAAGTTGCTCATTCTGCCTTTTTTTAACTCAAAACTCCTGTCCTGCCTATTTTTTCAAATTTCATCCTAGCCCCCCCATAAAAATCAAATGGTGACTCCCTTAGCTGGATAAACGAGTCACAATCATGACCACTAGGGGACCTCTTGTTGTTTGTTTGTTAGTCTTTAATCAATGGAGTTGTTTGTCTTTTTTCGAATTGTAGTTTTAGGATGACCCTTGGTATCTTTAAAAAAACTGAATTCCGATTATTCAGTCGTTATATTCCGCTGATCTGCACAAGATCTACAATGGCTGCATTAATCTGTTCCCGGGAGAAAATCGGACACGGAGAGGGGTTGAATTATTCGAGTGATAGTTAACTAAACAGTTTAACAAAAGTTCAAGCAAGCATCGTTGCTAATAAACATCAGCATATTTTTCGGTGGTTGAACGACCAATAATAACTTTGAAGACTACATAGTGACGCATTAGACATACTCATCTATTGTTAGCAACGAGGAGGTCCATTTTTATCTACCTTGGTAATAAGTAAACCAATCGGAAACCCAGTTGAAATTAAACAAAAGAAATAGAACTCTTTGTTAGATTTCAACTGGGTTTCCGATTATGTGAATTTATATAATCTATATATGAATTGTTTCCATCTGTTTCTATGTGGGCTTTAAAAGTTTAATGAATGTGCCTAATTTACGATTCATGCATCTTATGTAATGTGTTTTACTTATATTTTTGAATGAGCTTTGAGATATTTGAACACTTTTAAATTACAGACAAATTTTTACAAAACAGCTGATTGTGTTGGTGTAAATTCACGTGGATCTCATAAATTGTGCAGACAAAAAATCCAAAGAAAGATTAAAAACCAATTGTTCAGAGAACAATTGAAGGTCTTTCCACCCATAAAGATCTATTTTGATATAAAAATATTTAAATTCGGTTTAAAATGTCATTTCTAGTGTCAAATGATAGCTTATTGTACACTGATTCCAAAAATATATGGTTTCTATACATTTTTTTTTAATAAGGGAGATAATTTGTTACTTCCGGTATAATTTGAATGTTTACTTGACACTGATTCCAAAAATATATGGTTCTATATACTTTTATATTAAATAAGTACAAAAATAGCTACTTCCGGTTTACACAAGGTCACTTCCGGTTGGATTTTCAAGGTCAAATGGCTTGCAACCTAATGCAAAAGTCCCATGGCTTTATCATGTATACATATGAGGTAAAAGCAAAGGTCAAAATCTAGAACGTCAAATTTACCTATGACCTTGAGCTCAATTTCAAGGTAATAAACAAAGGACCTCAAATCAAAAGACCCTAGGTCTTAGTTATATATGGTTAACGAGTTATATCACCATACGCGTATTTTTAAATACAAGAGGGGAGAAAACTCTTATTTAATGTAGCGCACCCTTGAAACCAAAATGTATGCGTTACGACATGTCGCAACTAACAATTTAGTAATAATATGTTGTCAATATCTTATACGGTTTTTGAAAAGAAGTGAAAATAAGCCAAAATCAAAATTTAGAATATGACCTTGACCTTTGACCTTGACAAAATTTTCTTTTTTTTCGACCAAGGACCTCAAATCAATAGACCCTAGGTCTCTATCACTTATGGTTTACCAGTTAGAAATGCATATTACTTATATCAAATGCATAAGGAAATAACTCTCATATGGAGTCTCCGGAAAGCTTCGGTCCAAATAAATATCCTGATCCTGAAGATGTAACGAGCAATTTGGTAAAAACATTTGTCGTAATCTTTTACGGTTGCGAAGGAGTAGTGGTCACAAGAAAAACAGTGTTTGGGAGATAACTCTTACAACGTAAAGTGTTCGGTTTAGCAGTTGTCAATTTTAAAGCGTATAAACTATACAATATCATATTCCAAATATCTAAGCGACATCTTATGAAACAACAATACTACGCAAGAAAAAATTAGGCGGAAGAAAAAAAAATAAATAATAATAATAATCAGAACAAAATCAATAGGTCTTTCCACGGAAAGGTGGAAAGACCTAATTATAGATTTATCTTTTTAAAGTTAATTTGCATTTCTGCTCCGGTGTCTTTTTTTTTTTTTTTTTTGAAAAAAAAATCCCCAAAGTAGGCAATAAATTCATCGAAAACAGACAGTCGAGTATACCTTTTTAAGTTCAGGTGTGGTTGAGTTGACTATTCTGTCTTGAAAACGTATTAAGGATTATGTACCCTTGTGTTGATTCAATGCTAAGGGAGCTACCATTTGATTTTTATGGGGAGGCTAGGATGAAATTTGAAAAAATAGGCAGGCAGGATTTTGAGCAAAAAAGGCAGGATTAGCAACTTGGTAAAAAAAAGACAGGATGACAATTTGTGTAAAAATTCAGGATAAACTAGTAAAAAAAAAGGCAGTACCGAATAGAGTAAAACAGGACAGAGCAGGAAAAATTTTTCATCAGCCACCCCCTTCCATAAAATCAAAAAAACATATGGAAATTTTATAGAAAATCAGGAAAATTTGACAATTTTTTGATAGATAGGGATTATTGCATCCTAGCCTAGGGTTTATAATTTAAGATCATAAACCTTAAACAGTATTTGGTACATCATCTCGCTTCAGATTCTATTATTTTCAAATGTTTAGGGTATAGGTTGAAACAATAACTTAAAAAATATATAGAACTCAAAGATGAAATATACGGCTCAAATGAAATACCTTTCTAATGAGTCATAGAAACAGAGAAGGTGTGTCCGAATAACACATTTTTACTAAAAGTACTTGAAGACAAACTTTTCTGTTGGGTCTTAAAGATGCATATATAACTTCAAAAAAACTTCAGATTTTGTGTGACTGTGTTATCTAGGGTAATTAAAACAACACAATATTATTGATACTTTTACAGACATTTTGTGATCCTTGTATTTACGCTAGTGGATGCTACCTTGGAACAGTCTGTGGTCGTCAGAGTGATGGTATAAGAAGATGTGAGATTGAAGGTATTATTAAAGTATATTATATTTGTTCCTCGTGTTATAGATAGTAAGGGAACGACCATTTAACTTCAATGGGTTGTTATGATATTGTAATTATCATATTTATTTAGTTGGCCTAATTTGTTTTGTGTGGCCTAAGAATGTTTACATTATATTTTTTATACTGTGTACAAAATAATACACATTGTGGTACAACTATGCAGTTTAGAAATCACTGGAACAATCATTGATACTCATGGAATGATTAGAACTTTCTATTTCACTTACATAACGTTTCCAGAATGATCATAACAAAATATGCATAATTCAAACATCTACAGTTATTTAGAACTTTCCTTTACAAGTATTTAAATGCAGACCCTAAAGTTAGACACAGACAGAGATAGACCTAGACATCGATAGACATCAACATTCTCAGCAGTTGGATTAACATTTTTATTTACTGACAACATCCTACTAAATTGTGACCTATTGGACGTAATATTCTGTGGATTCCCGTGAAGATTTCCGGATAAAGAAAAGACAAAAGATCAGACATATATTTTGACAGTTAAGTTGACATTTCTTTTTGTGTAATACTTCTTGTAAACTTGTGTAAAATAAATCTTGTTAAATTTTATTATTGATTTGTGTCTTTTGTTGGCTACGATTAAAGGCGATTTTCTGGCGTAACAGGGTGGGTTATGATTTTTCCTAAAGATATGTTCTTATCCCTACAATGAAAAATTATATTCTGGTCAAGCAGATGATAAAAAAAATATGAATACAGATTTTCCCCATACCTTATAACGATAAATTTTGAAAAAAGTTCTCTTTGACACATTTATAAATTCCATTCTTAATCTTATTTTGTTTCATCAAAAATAATTTGATTGTTTTGTAAAATATCGACACTACAAAATATCGCATTCAAATTGTGTTCGTGATAATCAACATACAGCATATACACTGTAAATATAAGTGTTAATAAATAAACACTGTGAACGCTTTTTGTAAAACCTTTGAACGTGTAATGGTGTTCCAAATGTTTACACTAGTGTTCATCAATTGAATTTGTGGTGTTCAGGTTTAAATGCATTCGTGTTTCATTTTGAACACTTGATGTTAGAGTTCTTAACGCTTAGTGTTCATCAATTGAATGTGTGGTGTTCAGTTTTAATGCCTTTGTGTCATTTTGAACACTGGATGTTAGAGTTCTTAACACTTAGTGTTCATCAATTGAATGTGCGGTGTTCAGTTTTAATGCCTTTGTGTTTCATTTTGAACACTTGATGTTAGAGTTCTTAACACTTAGTGTTCAGCTAATGTATGTGGATGTCGAAAATCATCATTTATTCTGTATAACAGACAGACTGGTTATTTACAGTTTAGGAAATCATCAGAACAAAGCTGACAGTTATTAACACTTATATATGTTGAATATTGAAAATTTGGATATAACAGTTATGAATATTTGACGAATATATATCTTGCATGAGAAAATAACAAGGAAGCATCGAACTTATATTTGTTATATCTTTGACAAAAACAACTTATCTATAACCATAACTTACATATGGAGATTATTCTAACTTGTTACTTACTTCTTTCGTGTTCATATGGGATAGAAGTCCCTTCTCCAGTTCTCTTTCTTGTGTGTATCCATTCTTCGTTTAACCGCCTGAATCGGCAGCCGATACCTGTTTCCGGTATTTGGTATCCTGGTATATTTTTTAACACGAGGTGTTCAAAATTTCGAGCGATTTGAACTGATTGAACATGTGTTATGAACAGAAAAATCGACTTTTAATTGTAGTAACAAAAGACACAAATCAATGATAAATTTAACAAGATTTTTATACGCAAGTTTACAAGATGTATTACATAAAAGAAATGTCAACTTAACTGTCAAAATATATGTCCAATCTTTTATCTTTCTTTATCCGGAAATCTTCTCGGAATCCACAGAATATTATATCCAATTGGTCACAATCTAGTATGATGTAGTTAGTAAATAAAGTGTCAATCCAACTGCTGAGAATGTTGATGTCTATCGATGTCCAAGTCTATCTATGTCTATAGGGTCTGCATACTTATATATACTCAACCGAAACTTCTAGACAACGCTAGAAATTTAAACTACGCATCTTTTGTTATGATCATTCTGGAAACGTTATGTAAGTGAAATAGAAAGTTTTAATCATTCCATGAGTATCAATGATTGTTCCAGTGAATTCTATACTGCATAGTTGTAACACAATGTGTATAATTTTGTACACAATGTAAACACATATAATGGGCACACAAAACAAATTAAATAACTAAATAAATAGTTACAATATAATAAAGGAGCTACCATTTGATTTTTTATGGGGAGGGCTGGATGAAATTTGAAAAATAGGCAGGACAGGAGTTTGAGTAAAAAAAAAGGATGAGACACTTGCAAAAAAAAGGGATCACAATTTAGGTAAAAGTCAGGATAAACTTTAAAAAAAAAGAACCGAATAGAGAGAAAATAAAAGGCAGGACAGAGATTGCAACTAAAAAAAAAATGCAGGACAAAATTTTTCATCCCCCCCATAAAATCAAATGGTAGCTCCCTAACATGTAATGTTGATAAAATGAACGGATCATGAAATAAGATAAACATCGACATATTTTTTACGATATTATCATAACAGGCCTCATTGATATGCATAATTATGTCACTTATAAGTAAAACTAGTATATATAAATAAATAATAAAATAAATTCATAAACTATACATATTTTACGTAATGGAAAAAATTATTACAACACAACTTCTAGGATATCCACGTGCTTAAACAAACGTATTTGTAATGCCTCTACAGCCAGATTGTTTAACAAAATGCGCGTGGATATCCACAAATTTCGTGCAATGCCAAAAGTGACTAACCTGTTTTAGATTAGCTTCACATAATACTGTACGGTCAACAGTGAACAGAGCTTTTCGTTCTCCTTTTCCTGTGACATTACGTGAAAACTCAAAACCTTATATATGTGGTAACTTGAACCCAACCTAAGTGTGGTATTCAATATATGGGACAGACAGGACGAGCGTATTACAAAAATCAAGAACACCTTTACCGCTCGTAGACCTAAAAATTCAAAAGTTTGATATAACAACATTTAGATAAGCATAATCACAATCTAAAATTTATTAAATTCCAACCACTTGAAACCGTTCAGAAACAACCAGGAGAATCACACAAGCAATTTGAAAATCACGTGAAATTCGCGAATTATTTTGGATAAAAGACTTCAAACAGCTTATCCTCTCGGTCTTAATGACAAAATATTAGAACAGGGAACATAACTAAAACTTCAATCGATGTCATTAATATTGTCGATAAACGACTTAGAAATAAAAGGTCTCATGGCAAACGCAAAACCGTAATCAACGTATTAAACATCGTATAAATTATACACTTGCTGATCTGTTATCTATAATAAAAATAATGGCAGACATCTATTATGCAAACTGGGTCAGATACCAATAAGTAAATTAAATGCTATTTTTCTGGAGTGTGATACAATTTCTTTTTTAGCCCAATGTATGAATACACCCGTATTATTACAGCCTTTTGTCATCACAGGCTATTTCCTAGTATCGATAAACCTGAAAATCATAAACGGCATTTTCTTAAATTAAAATATATAAATAGAGGCATTGATTTTATTAACTTATCTAGTATATTCAATGACTCTACCATCCAAAGCCAAATACCTCCATATTTTGATAATATAGAACCACCTATTATTTCGTATTCTTATAAAAAACCAGCAGAAGTTTGATTTTTAATTATACGTCAGTTACATCAGACGTCAATATAGTAAATAATGTTCCTTCCACTTGAGATTGTGAAACAGCTAGTTTTAGATATGTTCCTGTGGTCATGTCCTTACAGGAGACCTCAACATCGTCGAAGACCGTGAGGTCATAACTTTCTTTAGAAAGGACCGAAATATCGTCCTCCATCTAAAATAGATTGGAAACAGTGTCGTCAGGTCATTAAAGACGCTCTGTCTGTCTACTGTAAAAATTGGTGTAAACGTGAAAAATCTGATAAAAAATCTCTAGACAGTTATTTGAATAAAATTATGAATACTGTTAATATTCGTATATCTCATTTTGAAAACAATTCTGAAATTAGTAATAGGGTCCATGATATTCCCATTTCCAGAATAAAAAATAAACTCCAAGTACTCGCAAAGCGGTTTGTGTTCGTACCGGCAGACAAAGCAGCAAATAATGTAGTGGTGGTATGACGCATATACTACACGGAAGTTCTCCAAAACGAAATTACAAATTCATCTACATTCAGGTCCGTACGATCCACAGAGAGTCAAATTGTAAACAAGCATATCCTTGCCACTACCCAGCTTAAAGCCTCTTCCGAACATTTGAAAGTCCCTACTATGTACTGGTTACCTAAATTGCACAAAAAACCATTTAAATTCCGTTTCATCTCCGCATCTAGTAAGTGTTCTACTACCAATTTATCAGTTCTTCTAACTACCTCCCTTACTACTATCAAAGAACTTGTTATTAACTTTTGTAATAAAGCTTATGAAAATAATGGTATTAATTATTTTTGGAGTGTTAAAAATTCTTTAGAGGTTTTAGATAAAATACATGCTTTTGATGGTCCTTTTAATTCTGTTGACAGTTATGATTTTCTACTCTCTATACTACACTCCCAAACAATCTTATCAAGAAAAAGTTTTCATATTTAATTAAATGGTCTTTGAAAATCTCATTACAAATTTATTTGCTGTAACTGTTTAAAGCCTTTTTCTGTAACGAAAAGGAAAGTATGCTAGATACACTTACTGGAAATGTGAAAATATGATTGAAGCTTTAAATTTTCTCCTGGACAACATATATGTACGTTTCGGCGATAAAGTGTATCGACAAGTAGTAGGTATTCCTATGGGCACTAACTGCGCCCCTTTAATAGCAGATTTATTCCTGTATTGCTATGAATCTCAGTTTATGACCAAACTCAGTAAAGACACGTCATTGTTACATTTGGTTGATACATTCAACAATACCTTCCGTTATCTAGATGATATTTTTCGTTAAATAATCCAGAGTTCTCTAAATATACTACCGAAATTTACCCAATAGAACTTACTTTAACTAAATCTAACATAAACAGCAGTAGTTGTCCTTTTCGGGACTTGGACATTTCAATCTCTAAAGGAAAACTCCATACGAAAATTTACGACAAAAGAGACGATTTTCATTCCCTATTGTTAATTTTCCTTTTTAGACGGCGATGTTCCTTTGGCTCCATCATACGGTGTGTATATATCCCAACTCGTTCGTTATGCCCGTGTGTGTAGTGATGTCATAGATTTTAACAAACGTAATCAATGCATCACTGGTAAATTATTAAGTCAGGGATATCGTTACCATAAATTACGTAAAACTTTTGCTAAGTTCTTTCATAGATACAAAGATTTGATTAGTAAATTTGGCTGTACCTGTAGAAAACTGATTAAAAACGCTATTTCACATCCTAAATTTTACGGTAATATTGTACTTAAAGCGCGGAAATCACTATGTGATCCGTGTAAACTCATCGAACCTTAAAAAACTTATTAGTTCAGGTTATCTTACCAATGTTGTAATTAGATCTTTGAATATAGTTTACATTGGCACTAATATCGATTTTGTCATCAGCAAATTAAAACATAACTTAATTTGTATTCTTGTCAAACGGGATGTTTAAAGACACCCACGTTCATTTTGATCTATAAAGAGGTTAAACTCCTAACTATCCTACTGTCTGTCGATACATTTTTTGGCATTGCACAAGTCATGTCTTCTTTGACTGTCCATGACGTTAAAATACTAAATCCCTGGGATGTGTTCTAGTTGATTTTAGTCTCTGATGCATGATTTTTATTATTAATTGTTTTGGCTTTTAACTAGCTGTCAGTAACTGCGAGTACTCTCAAATCGTACTTTCTTGTTTATTTGACCTGTTGATACTAATTGTAATGCTTGTTTTGTTATTTAATGTTATTCAGGGTTATAATCTGGTCTATATACAAGCTTTGATAAGTGTTTGGTACTAATATAATTTTCCACTTCGTACTATGAACATTAAAATTATTTATTTTGTAAAATATTTCCTCTATTGTAACTGTACACGTATACCTAACAACAAAATTATTTTTATTCACCTGTGTTTTAAGTTATTGCAAATGGCTGATATTTTTGTTCGAGCATATTGTTTTTCTTAAATTGTTTAACATTTCATACCGATATAACATGTTACTTTTATTATTCTTCCTTAGATTATTTATTTTGTATTTGCATTGTGTCATAGGTCAAATTTATTTGTTCAGTGAATGTTCAATGGTGTTAATATGTTCTTTGATTGAGTTAAGCTATTTCAGTTGATATTTTATAGTGTGTCTTTCTATGTTGTGATGTTACACTATTGTTTCAGAAAAAGGGTGAAGGTTTGGTACCATTAAAACGTTTAAACCCGCTGCATTTGTTTGCACCTGTCCTAAGTCAGGAATCTGATGTTCAGTAGTTGTCGTTTGTTGATGTGGTTCATAAGTGTTTCTCGTTTTCGTTTTTATATAGATTAGACCGTTGGTTTTCCCGTTTGAATGGTTTTACACTAGTAATTTTGTGGCCCTTTATAGCTTACTGTTCGGTGTGAGCCAAGGCTCCGTGTTGAAGACCGTACTTTGACCTATAATGGTTTACTTTTATAAATTTTGACTTGGATGGAGAGTTGTCTCATTGGCACTCATACCACATCTTCTTATATCTACATATGCCAGCTTGGAAGTTTAATATTTCACAATTACTAAAATATTAGCCAAAAATCACAAGATCATCATCCTGCGTATACATTCATATTTTTCAAAGAATTTCTTTTGAATTTGCCAATTGGAAGGATAGAAAATCGGACAAACGACTATCTTCTTTTTTATATCAGAATTTGAACACCGGTGTTCACTGCGTCTGAACGCACATGTTAATATTTTTAACACAAACGTGAACACGTCTCTAAGCATGAACATATGACGTTAAAATATTGAACATACGGTGTACAAATTTTGAACGCGTCCGGACGCGTCAGGCGTCAGGTATATTTACAGTGTACATGAATCTCGTTACTAACAGAGGAGGCGAGGCACATGATACCAAGAAGACATTTAAAACTTATAAATCGAGGCTAACTAAAATGCCAACACCATAACAAAATGTAAAGACGACGGAAAGTCAAACACATCCAAAAACACTACATAGAAAAGACTGAGCAACTCCAATTCCTACTAAAGACCGGGATTGAACACATGTGTTCCAGGAGGCTTACCCATTCCTGCTCCAAACCTCGTATTATTGCCAAGATTTTAAAAATATCGCATATGTTTCATTTACAAAACTTCGTATTAATTTATTGATTTACAAATTATGGCATCCAATTGTTGTCTATCTCCAACAGTCTTGCGCATACTTCATGTTTACCAATATACAAACCAAACTGTGCCAAAATCTAGGGAGTAAAAATTGGACAATACACGTCCAAAGAGCTTTTCGTGGTTTACTTTACCAAAATCAGGAATATGACAAGTGTTTGTTTTTCATTCTTTCCGTTTATTGATAAAGTCGAGCGTATGGTTACATCAGGTTTTATGGGTTTTTCAGTTCGTTATTTGATACTTTTTGATCAGACTGAACATTCATACCTAAACATTTCAAAACCAGGGATGTATCAATATTTAAAAACGTTAGAAGCTATATGACAAAAAGGGGCCACAAAGGAATTACTCCCTATTATAGAAAAAGTTGTTTTTAGAATTCAGTCAAATAGTATTCAAACATACTTTCCACATTAAAAGTGTACACCTCGCCGTGGCAAAGACCCATTGGTTGCTTTGTGCTGTTTTTTGCTCTTTGGTCGGGGTGTTATGTCTTTGACACATTCCTCGTTGAATTCTCAATTTTACTTACCAGTTTGTCAACAGCGCCATCTACTTCTAGTGATAATGTATTCCACATATCTCATAGAATACCAGATTGTGTTCACAACTTCTGATATCCATGGTAAATATTAAGAGATCCTATAGCTGTACCGTACATATGGTAGCTAAACTTTAAAGATCTTAAGCATGCAAAAATAAATCAGTATAATCACACGATCTCGTGAATATTTTCAATTTCTACGAAGTTTATAAAAAATTGAATCTACACTTTATAAATTCCATGCAACTGAAGCGCTTTTAGTTTGCACGACTATTCTCCATTTTATAATCTGAAGAATTAAGGGTAAAATTTTCTGTTCAGAGAACACCTACTATGCATTTTTCAGTATATCAGATATGCATCTGTCATACGAGTAGTTCGTTTCATCAAAGTTTTGAAACATTCGTGTAAAACAGAATTGAAATAAATTAAGTCTATATATAATGATGGAGCATGGAATAATTTAAAGAAAATGGTTTACTTACATTAACCCAAACGCATACCCGCGATATCGCAGGTCCATGACTTAATTTTACTTTATTTTAGACATGATTTTTAGTTTTCGTATTGTCATCTGATAAAGTCATGATGATTATAAGGGCACAGTTTTCGCTCCTTTCAAAATCTTTCTGTTTGAACCCGTCTTGGTTTCTTACTACAATCGAAATTATATATGACATAAACTATTAGTATCGGTATTGGATCCGACTCGGAACTTGTTAATCATTGGTAATAATAATTATGTGAAAAACAAAAGGGCCTGAAATTGTGTAATTCTGAATCAAAACTATCGTCCTATATTAGTTATTATATTATTAATGTATAAAGTGTTTTGATTCATCGTATTTACGTCAAGCCGGCTAAGAAATTGGTATTTTAGTAGTTTAGATAAAACTAACACTTAAAATGCTGTCCGTTAAGTTTACACTGTTACAGGTACGTAACTTGGTGATCTCACAAACTATCATGAAATTTTGCATGCAGTTAGATCATGAAAACTTTTCTGTGATGCAACAAATTATATCCACTGCCTTCGAAGCATCGAAAAGATCACATTGCTTTTAAAAGTAAGAAATTATTTGAACTTACTTGAAAACGATTGTCTAGATATTAACCTAGCAATGTTATTTTCCTGGACCGGAGGAAATGCCTCTATGTACAGATAATACGTCCCTTCATGGGCAGAGGACGGACCTGTAGAATTACTTGGCGTTGTACCCTGTTGTAAAATACATTTAGAGTAACTAGAAATAAGAAGATGTGGTATTAGTGCAAATGACACAACTCTCTATCCATTTCACGATGTGTAAAAGTAAACAATTATACGTCAAAGAACAACCTTCAACACAGAGCCTTTGCTCACACCGAACAGCAAGCTATTATTAAGGGGCCCACAAATGAATAGTGAAAACAATTCAAACGCCAATCAATATTAAAACGACAAACGACAAAACACCTATGAAAAACACCAACAAACGACAACCACTGAACAGCAGGCTCCTGACTAAAGACATGTGCAAAAAATGCAGCGGGTTTAGCCTTGTTAGATGGCGCCAAGTGTATGTATGTGTATCAAAATGTTATCTTTAAATAGATGTCAATTGTTATTTATCATGTTTATAAAATATTTAATTTAAAAGTTTTTGTAATGTCTTTTTCTTTTTGTCAACGATATTTCATCTTATCAGTTACATACATATATCATTGTTAACAGTTTTTGTCACACGTTCGTTAGCTTTGTAATCGATTGATGGTTCAGAGTTCAGGGGAAAATTTCAGATGTTATCGGAACAATGAACTGAAGAGAGAAAGGATGTTATTATGTCTATGCTTAATGTATGGGAATAATTTAATAGTAACGTTGAATATGGCGGAGCAGTGAAGAAAAGAGTCATAAAAAACAGCTTATGATTTAATTCGCAGTTTATTTCCTCCATAAGCAATAAGACTCATTTTACAGCACAGTTAGATATAAGAAGATGTGGTATGAGTGCCAATGAGACAACTCTCCATCCAAGTCACAATTTGTAAAGTAAACCTAAATATTCAAAGTACGGCCTTCATCACGGAGCCTTGGCTCACACCAAACAGTAAGGGAAGACTAAGTAGTGTTGTTCGAATAACAAGCAATGAGGCAATGATAACCTGGTCAATATGAAGTGTTCATATATTGGTAAACATTTTACTTTATATACCGTATTTCTGGTCCAGTTGAAATTATCAGATAAATCATCTTGTAGAAAACAGCCTTCCTCGTGTTCTTCGAATGTGCAACTATACGATATGATTTTCTGCATTGTCGAAGGACGTACGGTAAACATCCTCTTCATGTGAAATTGGTCACATTGTCAATCATACCATATATCTCATTATTTTTCAAAATACTGGCCTTTGTAAGTCTCGTATGGTTGTTTTTTTTTTTTTTTTTTTTTTTTTAAATTTTGGTTCATTTATATGTTTCGGAGTTTTGTGCAACGTCAATAATCGCTAAACTAGTATACATTATTGTTAAAGGGGGCCAGCTGAAGCTCGCCCCGGTTGCTGGATTTCTCTCGTGTTAAAGATACATAGATGGCCCCGGCTGTTTTCTGCTCTTTGGTCGGACTCTTGTCTCTTTGACACATTCCCGTTTCCATTCTCAATTTAATGTTTCAAAAATATCTATAAGAAGGTTCCTACGTTCGCAATATTTTCCTCTGGTACCATCAGGACATGAGCAATTAAATTTCTCGTCGACTGAATAACAAATTCCACCATTTTTATATGACATTCGTACAACGTGTTCCTAAAATTAAAAACAAATACACGTTTATAGCAAATATTTTAATGGTTTTTTGGGATTTTAACTTCAACTGGACAATTATCAAAATGCTTCATTGTTGAAATTACTATTAATATTCAAACATGAAATTATCTTTCTTTTAGCAATGTACGTGTTTGGTGAAACATTTTGATAGATATAGGAAGATGTGGTATGAGTGCCAATGAGGCAACTCTCCATTGATGCTTGCTTTTGTTCGCATAAAGACGCTTTCTTCATGAAATATTATATTACTCGTTTGAAAGTGTTTTGCCATTTGTTAACATATTTGAACCTGGTTAAGACGTTTATGTAGCAACATTCCAGGAGCACCTACATACGGTGTATATATCTTCTTATTGATACGATATTCCCGGGCTTGTATTTTCTATCATGATTTCCTTGATAGAGGGTTGCTGCTCACAAGGAAGCTAGTAAACCAAGAGTTTCAAAATGGTGAAGTAGAAATCATTCCTTCATGAATTTTACGGACGCTATCACGAGTTGGTTGACCGTTGCGAATTATCCATTGCACAGATGATATCGGATATGTTCCTTATGACGTAACTACAATCCTGTTCCCTTTCCTCGAATGCGACTTACCGAATTAGACTATTAACCGGGTTTGTAACAACTTGAGCAACAAGAAGGGTGCCACATGTAGATCAGGATCTGGTTACCCTTCCGGAGCACCTGTGTTGCTTAGTATTTAGTTTTCTATGTTGTGTATTGTGTTCTATTATTTGTCAGTTTGTCTTTTTCTTTTTTAGCCTTGGCGTTGTCAGTTTATTTTCGATCTATGAGTTTGACTGTCCCTCTGGTATCTTTCGCCCCTCTTTTGTTGACAAAATTCGCTTCTGGTGTTCAGAATTATATGGCTGATGAGTTTTTTGTATAATTGTTTATGCATCCTACGTTTTAAATGCATGGCTTTGAGTATTCTTGATAAAGGTACATCAAGAGAAACATGTCGAATGCAACAAATTTATTAAGTATTTATTTGATTTATAATCATGACAAATATTTGTATTTCCTTGTTTGTATCTATGCCATTTATTTCTACATTTAGGGTGGAAGGGTTGTCTAAAGAAAAACAGATTAGAAGTAGAGAAATCGCATAACTTATTCGTTGCTTTTTATGTATTTCTTAACGAATTTATTCAATTTATACTGTCACAAGCAATTGAACATTCGGAACGTGTTTGAAATTGAATTGTTGGGTCTTAAGTACTATTGTTTAACTGTCTTTTTTTCTTTTTTAACCATGGCGTTTTCAGTTTATTTCTGATCTATGAGTTTGAATGTCCCTCTGGTATCTTTCGCTCTCTTTTATATGAGATAATATATATAAGTTTTATGTTTTACTATTGTTTGTTGTCCTTGTTTTTCTGTTTTTTTTTTTTTTTTTGGCTACTTCATTTTTTTTATTGAAATCTGTACATTTGTTAGTAATGAAAACATCGAATACCGGTATCTTATCCCGGTCTCGTTAATGTTAGCAAAAGAACATGTACATATATACCTGTTAGTATTTGTTAGTTCATTTTACAAAACATTATATCAGCTGTAGCTACTTAATATAAAACCACATTTTAATTTGCATTTAACAACTATAAAAAAAAAAAAAAAAAATGCAGGACCAAGTTTTCATCCTAGCCCCTCCTTAAAAATCAAATGGTAGCTCCCTAAAACCAAGAAACAATTCATTGAAATCTTGCGATTAGTGAAATAATGTAAACTGAAACTCCAATTATAAATAAAAGTAGGATTAAATAAAATTATAGAAATTTTGCGATTACTGTAAATAAAGAGATTCAACAAAAGCGATGACATATGCATATGCTTTTTCAAACTGGGACATATACACAAACAATCCATATAAATACGGTTCGTATAAATAGTTATCATCTTTGACTTTAAAGTTTGACATTAGTAAATTAACAAATATAATTTACACGTACACTGAGAGAAAGGATTTAAAGGGAATTAATTGTCATATGGGCTTTCCATAATCTACAAATATATAGTCCCATCTCAAAAGTAAAACATACCAAACATACGATCGTATATCTTCCCTTTTATCAGATCAGAAAGACAAGAAGATTAATTTTATATTTAATTAAAAAAAAAAAAAAAAAAAAAACAGAACAAATAAAAACTATCAGTTACAATTTAAACGACATATATCTTTTTTCAAAATTACGGAGATCAATCAGAGTCATTAATCTCGACATTATCATTCCATTCAGAGGTAGGCATTATATATATATATATATATATATATCACTAATGCCCTTGACCCGTACAGGTAGTTATTGCCTTTAAAATGGCCTATAGCACTTATGCCCTAGACCCGTACAAATTAGTCAGCAAAGGGTGAGAGGGTACCCTGGTATATCACGAAGTCGAAATAAACTATTGCCGGCTGGCCAAACTAAGAGTTTCTCCACGTGGGCCATTATACCAGAGGTAGAGGTAGTTATTGTCTTTAAAATGGCTTATAGCACTTATGCTCTAGACTAGGACGAGTTTGTCAGCAGAGGGTTTAAACTAAGAGCTTCTCTCCGTAGGACATTATAACAGAGGTAGAGGTAGTTATTGCCTTTAAAATGGCCTATATCACTTATGCCTTAGAACCGTACGAGTTTGTTAGCAGAGGGTTAAAATGGGGAGGTGGTACGCCCTTTAACGACGAAGTCGAAATAAACGCTTGCCGGCTAACAAGACTAAGAGCTTCTCCACGTGGGCCATTATACCAGAGGTAGAGGCAGTTATTGTCTTTAAAATAGTCTATAGCACTTATGTCCTAGACCCGTACGAGCTAGTCAGCAATGGTTATTGCCTTTAAAATAGCATATATCACTTTATCACGAAGTCGAAATAAACTATTGCCGGCTGGCCAAACTAAGGGCTTCTCCACGTGGGCCATTATACCGAAGGTAGAAGTAGTTATTGTCTTTAAAATGGCCTATAGCACTTATGTCCTAGACCCGTACGAGTTAGTCAGCAAAGGATAAGGGGTACCCTTGTATCACGAAGTCGAAATAAACTATTGCCGGCTGGCCAAACTAAGAGCTTCTCCCGTGGGCCATTATGCCACAGATAGAGGTAGTTATTGCCTTTAAAATAGCCTATATTACTTTTGCCCTAGACCCGTACGAGTTAGTCAGCAGAGCGTAAGGGGGGTACCCTGGTATATCACGAAGTCGAAATAAACTATTGCCGGCTGGCCAAACTAAGAGCTTCTCCGCGTGGGCCATTATACCACAGGAAGAGGTAGTTATTGCCTTTAAAATGGCCTATATCAATTATGTCCTAAACCAGTACGAGTTTGTTAGCAGAGGGTTAAAAGGGGGAGGTGGTACGCAATTTTACCACGAAGTCAAAATAAACTATTTCCGGCTGGCCAAACTAAGAGCTTCTCCGCATGGACCATTATACCATAGGCAGAAGTAGTTATTGTCTTTAAAATGGCCTATAATACTTATGCCTCAGACCCGTACGAGTTAGTCAGCAAAGGGTTAGGGGGTACCCTGGTATATCACGAAGTCGAAATAAACTATTGCCGGCTGGCCAAACTAAGAGTTTCTCCACGTGGGCCATTATACCAGAGGTAGAGGTAGTTATTGTCTTTAAAATGGCTTATAGCATTTATGCTCTAGACTAGTACGAGTTTGTCAGTAGAGGGTTTAAAGGGGAGGTGGTACGCCATTTTACCACGAAGTCGAAATAAACTATTGCCGGCTGGCCAAACTAAGAGCTTCTCCACGTGGGCCATTATACCAGAGGTAGAGGTAGTTATTGTCTTTAAAATGGCTTATAGCACTTATGCTCTAGACTAGGACGAGTTTGTCAGCAGAGGGTTTAAACTAAGAGCTTCTCTCATTAGGAAATTATAACAGAGGTAGAGGTAATTATTGCCCTTAAAATGGCCTATATCACTTATGCCTTAGAACCGTACGAGTTTGTCAGCAGAGGGTTAAAAGGGGAGGTGGTACGCCCTTTAACGACGAAGTCGAAATAAACGATTGCCGGCTAACAAGACTAAGAGTTTCTCCACGGGCCATTATACCAGAGGTAGAGGCAGTTATTGTCTTTAAAATAGTCTATAGCACTTATGTCCTAGACCCGTACGAGCTAGTCAGCAATGGTTATTGCCTTTAAAATGGCATATATCACTTTATCACGAAGTCGAAATAAACTATTGCCGGCTGGCCAAACTAAGGGCTTCTCCACGTGGGCCATTATACCGAAGGTAGAAGTAGTTATTGTCTTTAAAATGGCCTATAGCACTTATGTCCTAGACCCGTACGAGTTAGTCAGCAAAGGATAAGGGGGTACCCTTGTATATCACGAAGTCGAAATAAACTATTGCCGGCCGGCCAAACTAAGAGCTTCTCCCCGTGAGCCATTATGCCACAGATAGAGGTAGTTATTGCCTTTAAAATAGCCTATATTACTTTTGCCCTAGACCCGTACGAGTTAGTCAGCAAAGGGTAAGGGGGGTACCCTGGTATATCACGAAGTCGAAATAAACTATTGCCGGCTAGCCAAACTAAGAGCTTCTTCCGTGGGCCATTATACCACAGGTAGAGGTAGTTATTGCCTTTAAATGGCCTATATCATTTATGTCCTAAACCAGTACGAGTTTGTTAGCAGAGGGTTAAAAGGGAGGTGGTACGCAATTTACCACGAAGTCGAAATAAACTATTTCCGGCTGGCCAAACTAAGAGCTTCTCCGCATGGACCATTATACCATAGGTAGAAGTAGTTATTGTCTTTAAAATGGCTTATAATACTTATGCCTCAGACCCGTACGAGTTAGTCAGCAAAGGGTAAGGGGGGTACCCTGGTATATCACGAAGTCAACAAACTATTGCCGGCTGGCCAAACTAAGAGCCTCTCCCCATGGGCAATTATACCAGAGGTAGAGGTAGTTATTGTCTTTAAAATGGTCTATAGCTTTTATTCTAGACCGGTACGAGTTTGTCAGCAGAGGGTTTAAAGGGAGGTGGTACGCCATTTTACCACGAAGTCGAAATAAACTATTTCCGGCTGGCCAAACTAAGAGCTTCTTCCGTGGGCCATTATACCACAGGTAGAGGTAGTTATTGCCTTTAAAATGGCCTATATCACTTATGTCCTTAACCAGTACGAGTTTGTTAGCAGAGGGTTAAAGGGGGAGGTGGTACGCAATTTTACCACGAAGTCGAAATAAACTATTTCCGGCTGGCCAAACTAAGAGTTTCTCCGCATGGACCATTATACCATAGGTAGAAGTAGTTATTGTCTTTAAAATGGCTTAGAATACTTATGCCTCAGACCCGAACGATTTAGTCAGCAAATGGTTAGGGGTACCCTGGTATATCACGAAGTCGAAATAAACTATTGCCGGCTGGCCAAACTAAGATTTTTCCACGTGGGCCATTATACCAGAGGTAGAGGTAGTTATTGTCTTTAAAATGGCTTATAGCACTTATGCTCTAGACTAGGACGAGTTTGTCAGCAGAGGGTTTAAACTAAGAGCTTCTCTCCGTAGGACATTATAACAGAGGTAGAGGTAGTTATTGCCTTTAAAATGGCCTATATCACTTATGCCTTAGAACCGTACGAGTTTGTCAGCAGAGGGTTAAAAGGGGGAGGTGGTACGCATTTAACGACGAAGTCGAAATAAACGATTGCCGGCTAACAAGACTAAGAGCTTCTCCACGTGGGCCATTATACCAGAGGTAGAGGCAGTTATTGTCTTTAAAATAGTCTATAGCACTTATGTCCTAGACCCGTACGAGCTAGTCAGCAATGGTTATTGCCTTTAAAATGGCATATATCACTTTATCACGAAGTCGAAATAAACTATTGCCGGCTGGCCAAACTAAGGGCTTCTCCACGTGGGCCATTATACCGAAGGTAGAAGTAGTTATTGTCTTTAAAATGGCTTATAGCACTTATGTCCTAGACCCGTACGAGTTAGTCAGCAAAGGATAAGGGGTACCTTGTATATCACGAAGTCGAAATAAACTATTGCCGGCTGGCCAAACTAAGAGCTTCTCCCGTGGGCCATTATGCCACAGATAGAGGTAGTTATTGCCTTTAAAATAGCCTATATTACTTTTGCCCTAGACCCGTACGAGTTAGTCAGCAAAGGGTAAGGGGGTACCCTGGTATATCACGAAGTCGAAATAAACTATTGCCGGCTGGCCAAACTAAGAGTTTCTCCACGTTGGCCATTATACTAGAGGTAGAGGTAGTTATTGTCTTTAAATGGCTTATAGCATTTATGCTCTAGACTAGTACGAGTTTGTCAGCAGAGGGTTAAAAGGGAGGTGGTACGCAATTTTACCACGAAGTCGAAATAAACTATTTCACCAAATGACACAGAAATTAACAACGATAGGACACCGTACGGCCTTCAACAATGAGCAAAACCCATACCGCATAGTCAGTTATATAATAGTTTATTTGCAACCTCCTGGACTAAAGTGTATATCATGTAGCTATATCTCCAGTGACACCGCTTCCGAACTGCTTTAAATATGATCTGTAAGAATTTCAAAATCGTATTAAAATATTTTGATAATGTATACGCCTTCGGATGTGGAATTTTCTCGCTGTGTTGAAGACCCAATGGTACCCTTCGGCTGTTTTCTGCTCTTTGGTCGGGTTGTTGTCTCTTTGACACATTTATAAATTCCATTCTTAATCTTATTTTGTTTCATCAAAAATAATTTGATTGTTTTGTAAAATATCGACACTACAAAATATCGCATTCAAATTGTGTTCGTGATAATCAACATACAGCATATACACTGTAAATATAAGTGTTAATAAATAAACACTGTGAACGCTTTTTGTAAAACCTTTGAACGTGTAATGGTGTTCCAAATGTTTACACTAGTGTTCATCAATTGAATTTGTGGTGTTCAGGTTTAAATGCATTCGTGTTTCATTTTGAACACTTGATGTTAGAGTTCTTAACGCTTAGTGTTCATCAATTGAATGTGTGGTGTTCAGTTTTAATGCCTTTGTGTCATTTTGAACACTGGATGTTAGAGTTCTTAACACTTAGTGTTCATCAATTGAATGTGCGGTGTTCAGTTTTAATGCCTTTGTGTTTCATTTTGAACACTTGATGTTAGAGTTCTTAACACTTAGTGTTCAGCTAATGTATGTGGATGTCGAAAATCATCATTTATTCTGTATAACAGACAGACTGGTTATTTACAGTTTAGGAAATCATCAGAACAAAGCTGACAGTTATTAACACTTATATATGTTGAATATTGAAAATTTGGATATAACAGTTATGAATATTTGACGAATATATATCTTGCATGAGAAAATAACAAGGAAGCATCGAACTTATATTTGTTATATCTTTGACAAAAACAACTTATCTATAACCATAACTTACATATGGAGATTATTCTAACTTGTTACTTACTTCTTTCGTGTTCATATGGGATAGAAGTCCCTTCTCCAGTTCTCTTTCTTGTGTGTATCCATTCTTCGTTTAACCGCCTGAATCGGCAGCCGATACCTGTTTCCGGTATTTGGTATCCTGGTATATTTTTTAACACGAGGTGTTCAAAATTTCGAGCGATTTGAACTGATTGAACATGTGTTATGAACAGAAAAATCGACTTTTAATTGTAGTAACAAAAGACACAAATCAATGATAAATTTAACAAGATTTTTATACGCAAGTTTACAAGATGTATTACATAAAAGAAATGTCAACTTAACTGTCAAAATATATGTCCAATCTTTTATCTTTCTTTATCCGGAAATCTTCTCGGAATCCACAGAATATTATATCCAATTGGTCACAATCTAGTATGATGTAGTTAGTAAATAAAGTGTCAATCCAACTGCTGAGAATGTTGATGTCTATCGATGTCCAAGTCTATCTATGTCTATAGGGTCTGCATACTTATATATACTCAACCGAAACTTCTAGACAACGCTAGAAATTTAAACTACGCATCTTTTGTTATGATCATTCTGGAAACGTTATGTAAGTGAAATAGAAAGTTTTAATCATTCCATGAGTATCAATGATTGTTCCAGTGAATTCTATACTGCATAGTTGTAACACAATGTGTATAATTTTGTACACAATGTAAACACATATAATGGGCACACAAAACAAATTAAATAACTAAATAAATAGTTACAATATAATAAAGGAGCTACCATTTGATTTTTTATGGGGAGGGCTGGATGAAATTTGAAAAATAGGCAGGACAGGAGTTTGAGTAAAAAAAAAGGATGAGACACTTGCAAAAAAAAGGGATCACAATTTAGGTAAAAGTCAGGATAAACTTTAAAAAAAAAGAACCGAATAGAGAGAAAATAAAAGGCAGGACAGAGATTGCAACTAAAAAAAAAATGCAGGACAAAATTTTTCATCCCCCCCATAAAATCAAATGGTAGCTCCCTAACATGTAATGTTGATAAAATGAACGGATCATGAAATAAGATAAACATCGACATATTTTTTACGATATTATCATAACAGGCCTCATTGATATGCATAATTATGTCACTTATAAGTAAAACTAGTATATATAAATAAATAATAAAATAAATTCATAAACTATACATATTTTACGTAATGGAAAAAATTATTACAACACAACTTCTAGGATATCCACGTGCTTAAACAAACGTATTTGTAATGCCTCTACAGCCAGATTGTTTAACAAAATGCGCGTGGATATCCACAAATTTCGTGCAATGCCAAAAGTGACTAACCTGTTTTAGATTAGCTTCACATAATACTGTACGGTCAACAGTGAACAGAGCTTTTCGTTCTCCTTTTCCTGTGACATTACGTGAAAACTCAAAACCTTATATATGTGGTAACTTGAACCCAACCTAAGTGTGGTATTCAATATATGGGACAGACAGGACGAGCGTATTACAAAAATCAAGAACACCTTTACCGCTCGTAGACCTAAAAATTCAAAAGTTTGATATAACAACATTTAGATAAGCATAATCACAATCTAAAATTTATTAAATTCCAACCACTTGAAACCGTTCAGAAACAACCAGGAGAATCACACAAGCAATTTGAAAATCACGTGAAATTCGCGAATTATTTTGGATAAAAAGACAAACAGCTTATCCTCTCGGTCTTAATGACAAAATATTAGAACAGGGAACATAACTAAAACTTCAATCGATGTCATTAATATTGTCGATAAACGACTTAGAAATAAAAGGTCTCATGGCAAACAAAAACCGTAATCAACGTATTAAACATCGTATAAATTATACACTTGCTGATCTGTTATCTATAATAAAAATAATGGCAGACATCAAGTATTATGCAAACTGGGTCAGATACCAATAAGTAAATTAAATGCTATTTTTCTGGAGTGATACAATTTCTTTTTAGCCCAATGTATGAATACACCCGTATTATTACAGCCTTTTTTGTCATCAGGGCTATTTCCTAGTATCGATAAACCTGAAAATCATAAACGGCATTTTCTTAAATTAAAATATATAAATAGAGGCATTGATTTTATTAACTTATCTAGTATATTCAATGACTCTACCATCCAAAGCCAAATACCTCCATATTTTGATAATATAGAACCACCTATTATTTCGTATTCTTATAAAAACCCAGCAGAAGTTTGATTTTAATTATACGTCAGTTACATCAGACGTCAATATAGTAAATAATGTTCCTTCCACTTGAGATTGTGAAACAGCTAGTTTTAGATATGTTCCTGTGGTCATGTCCTTACAGGAGACCTCAACATCGTCGAAGACCGTGAGGTCATAACTTTTCTTTAGAAAGGACCGAAATATCGTCCTCCATCTAGAATAGATTGGAAACAGTGTCGTCAGGTCATTAAAGACGCTCTGTCTGTCTACTGTAAAATTGGTGTAAACGTGAAAATCTGATAAAAATCTCTAGACAGTTATTTGAATAAAATTATGAATACTGTTAATATTCGTATATCTCATTTTGAAAACAATTCTGAAATTAGTAATAGGGTCCATGATATTCCTTTCCAGAATAAAAATAAACTCCAAGTACTCACAAAGCGGTTTGTGTTCGTACCGGACAACAAAGCAAATAATGTAGTGGTGGTATGACGCATATACTACACGGAAGTTCTCCAAAACGAAATTACAAATTCATCTACATTCAGGTCCGTACGATCCACAGAGAGTCAAATTGTAAACAAGCATATCCTTGCCACTACCCAGCTTAAAGCCTCTTCCGAACATTTGAAAGTCCCTACTATGTACTGGTTACCTAAATTGCACAAAAAACATTTAAATTCCGTTTCATCTCCGCATCTAGTAAGTGTTCTACCCAATTTATCAGTTCTTCTAACTACCTCCCTTACTACTATCAAAGAACTTGTTATTAACTTTTGTAATAAAGCTTATGAAAAGAATGGTATTAATTATTTTTGGAGTGTTAAAAATTCTTTAGAGGTTTTAGATAAAATACATGCTTTTGATGGTCCTTTTAATTCTGTTGACAGTTATGATTTTCTACTCTCTATACTACACTCCCAAACAATCTTATCGAAAAAGTTTTCATATTTAATTAAATGGTCTTTTGAAAAATCTATTACAAATTTATTATTGTAACTGTTTAAGCCTTTTCTGTAACGAAAAAGGAAGGTATGCTAGATACACTTACTGGAAATGTGAAGATATGATTGAAGCTTTAAACTTTCTCCTGACAACATATATATATGTACGTTTCGGCGATAAAGTGTATCGACAAGTAGTAGGTATTCCTATGGGCACTAACTGCGCCCCTTTAATAGCAGATTTATTCCTGTATTGCTATGAATATCAGTTTATGACCAAACTCAGTAAAGACACGTCATTGTTACATTTGGTTGATACATTCAACAATACCTTCCGTTATCTAGATGATATTTTTTCGTTAAATAATCCAGAGTTCTCTAAATATACTACCGAAATTTACCCAATAGAACTTACTTTAACTAAATCTAACATAAACAGCAGTAGTTGTCCTTTTCTGGACTTGGACATTTCAATCTCTAAAGGAAAACTCCATACGAAAATTTACGACAAAAGAGACGATTGTTCATTCCCTATTGTTAATTTTCCTTTTGCAGACGGCGATGTTCCTTTGGCTCCATCATACGGTGTGTATATATCCTAACTCGTTCGTTATGCCCGTGTGTGTAGTGATGTCATAGATTTTATCGAACGTAATCAATGCATCACTGGTAAATTATTAAGTCAGGGATTTCGTTACCATAAATTACGTAAAACTTTTGCTAAGTTCTTTCATAGATACAAAGATTTGATTAGTAAATTTGGCTGTACCTGTAGAAAACTGATTAAAAACGGTATTTCACATCATAAATTTTACGGTATTATTGTACTTAGAGCGGAAATCACTATGTGATCCGTGTAAACTCATCGAACCTTTAAATAAACTTATTAGTTCAGGTTATCTTACCAATGTTGTAATTAGATCTTTGAATATAGTTTACATTGGCACTAATATCGATTTTGTCATCAGCAAATTAAAACATAACTAAATTTGTATTCTTTTCAAACGGGATGTTTAAAGACACACCCACGTTCATTTTGATCTATAAAGAGGTTAAACTCCTAACTATCCTACTGTCTGTCGATACATTTATTTTGGTATTGTACTAGTCATGTCTTCTTTGACTGTCCATGACGTTAAAATACTAAATCCCTGGGATGTGTTTTAGTTGATTTTAGTCTCTGATGCATGATTTTTATTATTAATTGTTTTGGCTTTTAACTAGCTGTCAGTAACTGTGAGTACTCAAATCGTACTTTCTTGTTTATTTGACCTGTTGATACTAATTGTAATGCTTTTTGTTATTTAATGTTATTCAGGGTTATATCTGGTCTATATACCAGCTTTGATAAGTGTTTGGTACTAATATAAATTTCCACTTCGTACTATGAACATCAAAATTATTTATTTTGTAAAAATATTTTCTCTATTGTAACTGTACACGTATACCTAATAACAAAATTATTTTCATTTACCTGTGTTTAAAGTTATTGCAAATGGCTGATATTTTTGTTCGATCATATTGTTTTTCTTAAATTGTTTTACATTTCATACCGATATAATATGTTACTTTTATTATTCATCCCTTAGTTTATTTACTTTGTATTTACATTGTATCATAGGTCAAATTTATTTGTTCAGTGTATGTTCAATGGTGTTAATATGTCCTTTGATTGAGTTAAGTTTATTTCAGTTGATATTTTATAGTGTGTCTTTCTATGTTGTGATGTTACACTTATGTTTCAGAAAAGGGTGAAGGTTTGGTACCATTAAAACGTTTAAACCCGCTGCATTTGTTTGCACCTGTCCTAATTCAGAAATCTGATGTTCAGTAGTTGTCGTTTGTTGATGTGGTTCATAAGTGTTTCTCGTTTCTCGTTTTTATATAGATTAGACCGTTGGTTTTCCTCCGTTTGAATGGTTTTACACTAGTAATTTTTGGGCCCTTCATAGCTTAATGTTCGGTGTGAGCCAAGGCTCCGTGTTGAAGACCGTACTTTGACCTATAATGGTTTACTTTTATAAATTTTGACTTGGATGGAGAGTTTTCTCATTGGCACTCATACCACATCTTCTTACATCTACATATGCCAGCTTGGAAGTTTAATATTTCACAATTACTAAAATATTAGCCAAAAAATCACAAGATCATCATCCTGCGTATACATTCATATTTTCAAAGAATTTCTTTTGAATTTGCCAATTGGAAGGATAGAAAATCGGACAAACGACTATCTTCTTTTTATATCAGAATTTGAACACCGGTGTTCACTGCGTCTGAACGCACATGTTAATATTTTAACACAAACGTGAACACGTCTCTAAGCATGAACATATGACGTTAAAATATTGAACATACGGTGTACAAATTTTGAACGCGTCCGGACGCGTCAGGCGTCAGGTATATTTACAGTGTACATGAATCTCGTTACTAACAGAGGAGGCGAGGCACATGATACCAAGAAGACATTTAAAACTTATAAATCGAGGCTAACTAAAAATGCCAACACCATAACAAAATGTAAAGACGACGGAAAACACATCCAAAACACTACATAGAAAAGACTGAGCAACTCAATTCCTACTAAAGACGGGACTGAACACATGTGCTCCAGGAGGGTTACCCATTCCTGCTCCACACCTCGTATTATTGCCAAGATTTTAAAAATCGCATATGTTTCATTTACAAAACTTCGTATTAATTTATTGATTTACAAATTATGGCATCCAATTGTTGTCTAGCTCCTACAGTCTTGCATACTTCATGTTTACCAATATACAAACCAAACTGTGCCAAAATCTAGGGTAAAATTGGACAATACACGTCCAAAGAGCTTTTCGTGGTTTACTTTACCAAAATCAGGAATATGACAAGTGTTTGTTTTCATTCTTTCCGTTTATTGATAAAGTCGAGCGTATGGTTACATCAGGTTTTATGGGTTTTCAGTTCGTTATTTGATACTTTTGATCAGACTGAACATTCATACCTAAACATTTCAAAACCAGGGATGTATCAATATTTAAAACGTTAGAAGCTATATGACAAAAAGGGGCCACAGGAAATACTCCTATTATAGAAAAGTTGTTTTAGAATTCAGTCAAATAGTATTCAAACATACTTTCCACATTAAAAGTGTACACCTCGCCGTGGCAAAGACCCATTGGTTGCTTTGTGCTGTTTTGCTCTTTGGTCAGGGTGTTATGTCTTTGACACATTCCTCGTTGAATTCTCAATTTTACCAGGTTTGTCAACAGCGCCATCTACTTCTAGTGATAATGTATTCCACATCTCATAGAATACCAGATTGTGTTCACAACTTCTGATATCCATGGTAAATATTAAGAGATCCTATAGCTGTACCGTACATATGGTAGCTAAACTTTAAGATCTTAAGCATGCAAAAATAAATCAGTATAATCACACGATCTCGTGAATATTTTCAATTTCTACGAAGTTTATGAAAATTGAATCTACACTTTATAAATTCCATGCAACTGAAGCGCTTTTAGTTTGCACGACTATTCTCCATTTTATAATCTGAAGAATTAAGGTAAAATTTTCTTTCAGAGAACACCTACTATGCATTTTTCAGTATATCAGATATGCATCTGTCATACGAGTAGTTCGTTTCATCAAAGTTTTGAAACATTCGTGTAAAACAGAATTGAAATAAATTAAGTCTATATATAATGATGGAGCATGGAATAATTTAAAGAAAATGGTTTACTTACATTAACCCAAACGCATACCCGCGATGCAGTCCATGACTTAATTTTACTTTATTTTAGACATGATTTTAGTTTTCGTATTGTCATCTGATAAAGTCATGATGATTATAAGGGCACAGTTTTCGCTCCTTTCAAAATCTTTCTGTTTGAACCCGTCTTGGTTTCTTACTACAATCGAAATTATATATGACATAAACTATTAGTATCGGTATTGGATCCGACTCGGAACTTGTTAATCATTGGTAATAATAATTATGTGAAAAACAAAAGGCCTGAAATTGTGTAATTCTGAATCAAACTATCGTCCTATATTAGTTATTATATTATTAATGTATAAAGTGTTTTGATTCATCGTATTTACGTCAAGCCGGCTAAGAAATTGGTATTTTAGTAGTTTAGATAAAACTAACACTTAAAATGCTGTCCGTTAAGTTTACACTGTTACAGGTACGTAACTTGGTGATCTCACAAACTATCATGAAATTTTGCATGCAGTTAGATCATGAAAACTTTTCTGTGATGCAACAAATTATATCCACTGCCTTCGAAGCATCGAAAGATCACATTGCTTTTAAAGTAAGAAATTATTTGAACTTACTTGAAAACGATTGTCTAGATATTAACCTAGCAATGTTATTTTCCTGGACGGAGGAAATGCCTCTATGTACAGATAATACGTCCCTTCATGGGCAGAGGACGGACCTGTAGAATTACTTGCGTTGTACCCTGTTGTAAAATACATTTAGAGTAACTAGAAATAAGAAGATGTGGTATTAGTGTGACATGACACAACTCTCTCCATTTCACGATGTGTAAAAGTAAACAATTATACGTCAAAAACAACCTTCAACACAGAGCCTTTGCTCACACCGAACAGCAAGCTATTATTAGGGGCCTAAAATGAATAGTGAAAACAAACAAACGCCAATCAATATTAACAACGACAAAACACCTATGAAAAACACCAACAAACGACAACCACTGAACAGCAGGCTCTGACTAAAGACATGTGCAAAAAAATGCAGCGGGTTTAGCCTTGTTAGATGGCGCCAAGTGTATATGTATGTGTATCAAAATGTTATCTTTAAATAGATGTCAATTGTTATTTATCATGTTTATAAAATATTTAATTTAAAAGTTTTTGTAATGTCTTTTTCTTTTCAACGATATTTCATCTTATCAGTTACATACATATATCATTGTTAACAGTTTTTGTCACGTTCGTTAGCTTTGTAATCGATTGATGGTTCAGAGTTCAGGGGAAAATTTCAGATGTTATCGGAACAATGAACTGAAGAGAAAGGATGTTATTATGTCTATGCTTAATGTATGGGAATAATTTAATAGTAACGTTGAATATGGCGGAGCAGTGAAGAAAAGTCATAAAAAACAGGCTTATGATTTAATTCGCAGTTTATTTCCTCCATAAGCAATAAGACTCATTTTACAGCACAGTTAGATATAAGAAGATGTGGTATGAGTGCCAATGAGACAACTCTCCATCCAAGTCACAATTTGTAAAGTAAACCTAAATATTCAAAGTACGGCCTTCATCACGGAGCCTTGGCTCACACCAAACAGTAAGGAAGACTAAGTAGTGTTGTTCGAATAACAAGCAATGAGGCAATGATAACCTGGTCAATATGAAGTGTTCATATATTGGTAAACATTTTACTTTATATACCGTATTTGGTCCAGTTGAAATTATCAGATAAATCATCTTGTAGAAAACAGCCTTCCTCGTGTTCTTCGAATGTGCAACTATACGATATGATTTTCTGCATTGTCGAAGGACGTACGGTAAACATCCTCTTCATGTGAAATTGGTCACATTGTCAATCATACCATATATCTCCTTATTTTTCAAAATACATACTGGCCTTTGTAAGTCTCGTATGGTTGTTTTTTTTTTTTTTAATTTTGGTTCATTTATATGTTTCGAGAGTTTTGTGCAACGTCAATAATCGCTAAACTAGTATACATTATTGTTAAGGGGCCAGCTGAAGCTCGCCCCGGTTGCTGGATTTCTCTCGTTGTGTTAAAGATACATAGATGGCCCCAGCTGTTTTCTGCTCTTTGGTCGGACTCTTGTCTCTTTGACACATTCCCGTTTCCATTCTCAATTTAATGTTTCAAAAATATCTATAAGAAGGTTCCTACGTTCGCAATATTTTCCTCTGGTACCATCAGGACATGAGCAATTAAATTTCTCGTCGACTGAATAACAAATTCCACCATTTTTATATGACATTCGTACAACGTGTTCTAAAATTAAAAAACAAATACACGTTTATAGCAAATATTTTAATGGTTTTTGGGGATTTAACTTCAACTGGACAATTATCAAAATGCTTCATTGTTGAAATTACTATTAATATTCAAACATGAAATTATCTTTCTTTTTAGCAATGTACGTGTTTGGTGAAACATTTGATAGATAGGAAGATGTGGTATGAGTGCCAATGAGGCAACTCTCCATTGATGCTTGCTTTTGTTCATTAATAAACGCTTTCTTCATGAAATATTATATTACTCGTTTGAAAGTGTTTTGCCATTTGTTAACATATTTGAACCTGGTTGAGACGTTTATGTAGCAACATTCCAGGAGCACCTGCATACGGTGTATATATCTTCTTATTGATACGATATTCCCGGCTTGTATTTCCTATCATGATTTCCTTGATAGAGGGTTGCTGCTCACAAGGAAGCTATTAAACCAAGAGTTTCAAAATGGTGAAGTAGAAATCATTCCTTCATGAATGTTACGGACGCTATCACGAGTTGGTTGACCGTTGCGAAATATCCATTACATATGATATCGGATATGTTCCTTATGACGTAACTACAATCCTGTTCCTTTCCTCGAATGCGACTTACCGAATTAGACTATTAACCGGGTTTGTAACAACTTGAGCAACAAGAAGGTGCCACATGTAGATCAGGATCTGGTTACCCTTCCGGAGCACCTGTGTTGCTTAGTATTTAGTTTTATGTTGTGTATTGTGTTCTATTATTTGTCAGTTTGTCTTTTTCTTTTAGCCTTGGCGTTGTCAGTTTATTTTCGATCTATGAGTTTGACTGTCCCTCTGGTATCTTTCGCCCCTCTTTTGTTGACAAAATTCGCTTCTGGTGTTCAGAATTATATGGCTGATGAGTTTTTGTATAATTGTTTATGCATCCTACGTTTTAAATGCATGGCTTTGAATATTCTTGATAAAGGTATCAAGAGAAACATGTCGAATGCAACAAATTTATTAAGTATTTATTTGATTTATAATCATGACAAATATTTGTATTTCCTTGTTTGTATCTATGCCATTTATTTCTACATTTAGGGTGGAAGGGTTGTCTAAAGAATAACTGATTAGAAGTAGAGAAATCGCATAACTTATTCGTTGCTGTATTTCTTAACGAATTTATTCAATTTATACTGTCACAAGCAATTGAACATTCGGAACGTGTTTGAAATTAATTGTTGGGTCTTAAGTACTATTGTTTAACTGTCTTTTTTCTTTTAACCATGGCGTTTTCAGTTTATTTCTGATCTATGAGTTTGAATGTCCCTCTGGTATCTTTCGCTCTCTTTTATATGAGATAATATATATAAGTTTATGTTTTTACTATTGTTTGTTGTCCTTGTTTTTCTGTTTTTTTTTTTGGCTACTTTTTTTTTTATTGAAATCTGTACATTTGTTAGTAATGAAAACATCGAATACCGGTATCTTATCCGGTCTCGTTAATGTTAAAAGAACATGTACATATATACCTGTTAGTATTTGTTAGTTCATTTTACAAAACATTATATCAGCTGTAGCTACTTAATATAAAACCACATTTTAATTTGCATTTAACAACTATAAAAAAAAAAAAAAAAAATGCAGGACCAAGTTTTTCCTAGCCCTCCTAAAAATCAAATGGTAGCTCCTAAAACCAAGAAACAATTCATTGAAATCTTGCGATTAGTGAAATAATGAAAACTGAAACTCAATTATAAATAAAAGTAGGATTAAATAAAATTATAGAAATTTTGCGATTACTGTAAATAAAGAGATTCAACAAAACGATGACACATGCATATGCTTTTTCAAACTGGGACATATACACAAACAATCCATATAAATACGGTTCATAAATAGTTATCATCTTTGACTTTAAAGTTTGACATTAGTAAATTAACAAATATAATTTACACGTACACTGAGAGAAAGGATTTAAAGGAAATTAATTGTCATATGGGCTTTCCATAATCTACAAATATATAGTCCCATCTCAAAAGTAAAACATACCAAACATACGATATATCTTCCCTTTTATCAGATCAGAAAGACAAGAAGATTAATTTTATATTTAATTAAAAAAAAAAAAAAAAAAAACAGAACAAATAAAAACTATCAGTTACAATTTAAACGACATATATCTTTTTCAAATTACGGAGATCAATCAGAGTCATTAATCTCGACATTATCATTCCATTCAGGTAGGCATTATATATATATATATATATATATCACTAATGCCCTTGACCCGTACAGGTAGTTATTGCCTTTAAAATGTGCCTAGACCCGTACAAATTAGTCAGCAAAGGGTGAGGGGTACCTGGTATATCACGAAGTCGAAATAAACTATTGCCGGCTGGCCAAACTAAGAGTTTCTCCACGTGGGATATACCAGAGGTAGAGGTAGTTATTGTCTTTAAAATGGCATAGCACTTATGCTCTAGACTAGGACGAGTTTGTCAGCAGAGGGTTTAAACTAAGAGCTTCTCTCCGTAGGAAATTATAACAGAGGTAGAGTAATTATTGCCCTAAAATGGCCTATATCACTTATGCCTTAGAACCGTACGAGTTTGTCAGCAGAGGGTTAAAGGGGAGGTGGTACGCCCTTTAACGACGAAGTCGAAATAAACGATTGCCGGCTAACAAGACTAAGAGTTTCTCGTGGGCCATTATACCAGAGGTAGAGGCAGTTATTGTCTTTAAAATAGTCTATAGCACTTATGTCCTAGACCCGTACGAGCTAGTCAGCAATAGTTATTGCCTTTAAAATGGCATATATCACTTTATCACGAAGTCGAAATAAACTATTGCCGGCTGGCCAAACTAAGGACTTCTCCACGTGGGCCATTATACCAGAGGTAGAAGTAGTTATTGTCTTTAAAATGGCCTATAGCACTTATGTCCTAGACCCGTACGAGTTAGTCAGCAAAGGATAAGGGTACCCTTGTATATCACGAAGTCGAAATAAACTATTGCCGGCTGGCCAAACTAAGAGCTTCTCCCGTGGGCCATTATGCCACAGATAGAGGTAGTTATTGCCTTTAAAATAGCCTATATTACTTTTGCCCTAGACCCGTACGAGTTAGTCAGCAGAGCGTGAGGGTACCTGGTATATCACGAAGTCGAAATAAACTATTGCCGGCTGGCCAAACTAAGAGCTTCTTCCCGTGGGCCATTATACCACAGGTAGAGGTAGTTATTGCCTTTAAAATGGCCTATATCATTTATGTCCTAAACCAGTACGAGTTTGTTAGCAGAGGTTAAAGGGGAGGTGGTACGCAATTTTACCACGAAGTCGAAATAAACTATTTCCGGCTGGCCAAACTAAGAGCTTCTCCGCATGGACCATTATACCATAGGTAGAAGTAGTTATTGTCTTTAAAATGGCTTATAATACTTATGCCTCAGACCCGTACGAGTTAGTCAGCAAAGGGTTAGGGTACCCTGGTATATCAAAGTCGAAATAAACTATTGCCGGCTGGCCAAACGAAGAGTTTCTCCACGTGGCCATTATACCAGAGGTAGAGGTAGTTATTGTCTTTAAAAAACATAGCATTTATGCTCTAGACTAGTACGAGTTTGTCAGTAGAGGGTTTAAAGGGGAGGTGGTACGCCATTTTACCACGAAGTCGAAATAAACTATTGCCGGCTGGCCAAACTAAGAGTTTCTCCACGTGGGCCATTATACCAGAGGTAGAGGTAGTTATTGTCTTTAAAATGACGCTAGCACTATATGAGACTAGGACGTTTGTCAGCAGAGGGTTTAAACTAGAGCTTCTCTCATTAAAATTATAACAGAGGTAGAGGTAATTATTGCCCTTAAAATGGCCTATATCACTTATGCCTTAGAACCGTACGAGTTTGTCAGCAGAGGGTTAAAAGGGGAGGTGGTACGCCCTTTAACGACGAAGTCGAAATAAACGATTGCCGGCTAACAAGACTAAGAGTTTCTCCACGGGCCATTATACCAGAGGTAGAGGCAGTTATTGTCTTTAAAATAGTCTATAGCACTTATGTCCTAGACCCGTACGAGCTAGTCAGCAATAGTTATTGCCTTTAAAATGGCATATATCACTTTATCACGAAGTCGAAATAAACTATTGCCGGCTGGCCAAACTGGACTTCTCCACGTGAGCCATTATACCAGAGGTAGAAGTAGTTATTGTCTTTAAAATGGCCTATAGCACTTATCCCTAGACCCGTACGAGTTAGTCAGCAAAGGATAGGGGTACCCTTGTATATCACGAAGTCGAAATAAACTATTGCCGGCTGGCCAAACTAAACTTCTCCCGTGTGCCATTATGCCACAGATAGAGGTAGTTATTGCCTTTAAAATAGCCTATATTACTTTTGCCCTAGACCCGTACGAGTTAGTCAGCAAGGGTAAGGGGGTACCCTGGTATATCACGAAGTCGAAATAAACTGCCAGCTAGCCAACTAAGAGCTTCTTCCGTGGGCCATTATACCACAGGTAGAGTAGTTATTGCCTTTAAATGGCCTATATATCATTTATGTCCTAAACCAGTACGAGTTTAGCAGAGGGTTAAAGGGGGAGGTGGTACGAATTTACCACGAAGTCGAAATAAACTATTTCCGGCTGGCCAAACTAAGAGCTTCTCCGCATGGACCATTATACCATAGGTAGAAGTAGTTATTGTCTTTAAAATGGCTTATTACTTATGCCTCAGACCCGTACAGTTAGTCAGCAAAGGGTTAGGGGTACCCTGGTATATCACGAAGTCGAAATAAACTATTGCCGGCTGGCCAAACGAAGAGTTTCTCCACGTGGGCCATTATACCAGAGGTAGAGGTAGTTATTGTCTTTAAAACATAGCATTTATGCTCTAGACTAGTACGAGTTTGTCAGCAGAGGGTTTAAAGGGAGGTGGTACGCCATTTACCACGAAGTCGAAATAAACTATTTCGGCTGGCCAAACTAAGAGCTTCTTCCGTGGGCCATTATACCACAGGTAGAGGTAGTTATTGCCTTTAAATGGCCTATATCACTTATGTCCTTAACCAGTACAGTTTGTTAGCAGAGGGTTAAGGGGAGGTGGTACGCAATTTTATCACGAAGTCGAAATAAACTATTGCCGGCTGGCCAAACTAAGAGCTTCTCCCCGTGGGCCATTATGCCACATATAGAGGTAGTTATTGCCTTTAAAATAGCCTATATTACTTTTGCCCTAGACCCGTACGAGTTAGTCAGCAAAGGGTAAGGGGGGTACCCTGGTATATCACGAAGTCGAAATAAACTATTGCCGGCTGGCCAAACTAAGAGCTTCTCCACGTGGGCCATTATACCACAGGTAGAGGTAGTTATTGTCTTTAAAATGGCTTATAGCACTTATGCTCTAGACTAGTACGGGTTTGTTCAGCAGAGGGTTTAAAGGGGAGGTGGTACGCCATTTTACCACGAAGTCGAAATAAACTATTGCCGGCTGGCCAAACTAAGAGCTTCTCCCCGTGGGCCATTATACCAGAGGTAGAGGAAGCTATTGCCTTTAAAACAGCCTATATCACTTATGCCCTAGACTCGTACGAGTTAGTCAGTAAAAGGGTAAAGGGGGTACCCTGGTATATCACGAAGTCGAAATAAACTATTGCCGTCTGGCCAAACTAAGAGCTTCTCTCTGTGGGCCTTTATACCAGAGGTAGAGGTAGTTATTGCTTTAAAATGGCTTATATCACTTGTGTCCTAAACCAGTACGAGTTTGTCAGCAGAGGTTTAAAAGGGGTGGGTGGTACGCCATTTTACAACGAAGACGAATTAAACTATTGCCGGCTGGTCAAACTAAGAGCTTCTCCACGTGGGCCATTATACCAGAGGTAGAGGTAGTTATTGTCTTTAAAATAGCCTATATTACTTTTGCCCTAGACCCGTACGAGTTAGTCAGCAAAGGGTAAGGGGGGTACCCTGGTATATCACGAAGTTGAAATAAACTATTGCCGACTGGTCAAACTAAGAGCTTCTCCCCGTTGGCCATTATACCACAGGTAGAGGTAGTTATTGCCTTTAAAATAGCCTATATTACTTTTGCCCTAGACCCGTACGAGTTAGTCAGCAAAGGGTAAGGGGGGTACCCTGGTATATCACGAAGTTGAAATAAACTATTGCCGGCTGGCCAAACTAAGAGCTTCTCCGCGTGGGCCATTATACCACAGGAAGAGGTAGTTATTGCCTTTAAAATGGTCTATATCAATTATGTCCTAAACCAGTACGAGTTTGTTAGCAGAGGGTTAAACTATTTCCGGCTGGCCAAACTAAGAGCTTCTCCGCATGGACCATTATACCATAGGCAGAAGTAGTTATTGTCTTTAAAATGGCCTATAATACTTATGCCTCAGACCCGTACGAGTTAGTCAGCAAAGGGTTAGGGGGTACCCTGGTATATCACGAAGTCGAAATAAACTATTGCCGGCTGGCCAAACTAAGAGTTTCTCCACGTGGGCCATTATACCAGAGGTAGAGGTAGTTATTGTCTTTAAAATGGCTTATAGCACTTATGCTCTAGACTAGTACGAGTTTGTCAGCAGAAGGTTTAAAGGGGAAGGTGGTACACCATTTTACCACGAAGTCGAAATAAACTATTGCCGGCTGGCCAAACTAAGAGCTTCTCCCGTGGGCCATTATACCAGAGGTAGAGGTAGCTATTGCCTTTAAAATGGCCTATATCACTTATGCCCTAGACTCGTACGAGTTAGTCAGTAAAAGGGTAAAGGGGGTACCCTGGTATATTACGAAGTCGAAATAAACTATTGCCGGCTGGCCAAACTAAGAGCTTCTCTCTGTGGGCCTTTATACCAGAGGTAGAGGTAGTTATTGCCTTTAAAATGGCTTATATCACTTGTGTCCTAAACCAGTACGAGTTTGTCAGCAGAGGTTTAAAAGGGGTGGGTGGTACGCCATTTTACAACGAAGACGAATTAAACTATTGCCGGCTGGTCAAACTAAGAGCTTCTCCACGTGGGCCATTATACCAGAGGTAGAGGTAGTTATTGTCTTTAAAATGGCCTTTAATACTTATGCCCTAGACCCGTACAGTT